>JAIGNY010003794.1:522500-722500 GCA_020152595.1 Chiridota heheva
ACACCCTACAGAAATAATGTCCCCACACCCTACATAAATAATGTTCCCACACCCCACAGAAATGATGTTCCCACACTCTACAGAAATAATGTTTCCACACCCTACAGAAATAATGTTCCCACACCCTACAGAAATGTTCCCACACCCTACAGAAATGTTCCCTCTACAGAAATAATGTTTCCACACCCTACAGAAATAATGTTCCCACACCCTACAGAAATAATGTCCCCACATCCTACATAAATAATGTTCCCACACCCTACAGAAATGATGTTCCCCTCTACAGAAATAATGTTTCCACACCCTACAGAAATAATGTTCCCACACCCTACAGAAATGTTCCACACCCTACAGAAATGTTCCTCTACAGAAATAATGTTTCCACACCCTACAGAAATGTTCCCACACCCTACAGAAATGTTCCCACACCCTACAGAAATGTTCCACACCCTACAGAAATGTTCCCTCTACAGAAATAATGTTTCCACACCCTACAGAAATAATGTTCCCACACCCTACAGAAATAATGTCCCCACACCCTACATAAATAATGTTCCCACACCCTACAGAAATGATGTTCCCACACTCTACAGAAATAATGTTTCCACACCCTACAGAAATAATGTTCCCACACCCTACAGAAATGTTCCCACACCCTACAGAAATGTTCCCTCTACAGAAATAATGTTTCCACACCCTACAGAAATGTTCCCACACCCTACAGATATAATGTTCCCACACCCTACAGATATGTTCCCACACTCTACAGAAATGTTCCCATACCCTACAGAAATGTTATCACACACATCAGAAATGTTCCCATGCACTACATAAATGTTCCCACACCCTACAGAAATGTTCCCACACCCTACAGAAATGTTCCCACCCTACAGAAATGTTCCCACACCCTACAGAAATCTTCCCACACTCTACAGAAATGTTATCACATCCTACAGAAATGTTATCACACCCTACAGAAATGTTATCACACCCTACAGAAATGTTCCCACACCCTACAGATATAATGTTCCCACACTCTACAGAAATGTTCCCATACCCTACAGAAATGTTATCACACACTACAGAAAGGTTCCACACGCTACAGAAATGTTCCCACATCCTACAGAAATGTTCCCACACACTACAGAAATGTTCCCACACCCTACAGAAATGTTCCCACACCCTACAGAAATGTTCCCACTCCCTACAGAAATGTTCCGACACCCTACAGAAATGTTATCACACCCTACAGAAATGTTATCACACCCTACAAAAATGTTATCACACCCTACAGAAATGTGCCCAGCCCTTGAAATTCCAGAATATGCCATTTGAAGTTTGAAATAGAGAATGGTTCTAAGCTAGTAGATTCATGATTTACTGGCTAACATCTATGAAATATAGTTCAGTAACCATAAACCAAGGGTCTAAAGTGCTACCTCCTTGCATCAACAAACTCTACAAGCTTCGTAATAAGAGTGTAGCATTCCGACAATTTTTTCTTTTTCTTTTTCAACAATCTACCAAATTAAATGCAATGACCAACTTTTCCCTAATTCAATGCATATTCTGTTTTTCACTAACTTTGTTTCCACAGTATATCACTGAAGAGATGTAGACAGTGAATGGAGTGATGATTGATGGCCTGTCACAAAATGTCACATCACAAAATTTCAAATTTGTCACATGAATGTCTCAAATGTCATTAAATTGTTGGCACCATTTGTACAGAATGTCACATTAGTTTTGCCTTGTCACGTTTCATTGGCATAGATTCACACATCATGACCAGTGATACTCATAGAGAGGATCATTTGGTTATGTCTGTTTCATGAAAAATGGAATCCATCACTAAAATGCACATCAAATTACCAATGAGTGTGAGTGAGGGGTAAAGAATGTCACAAAATGTCAGACAAAATTTAATACATGTTTATGTTCATTTTGTTACAAATTTTCAAAATGTCACAGACAATGAAAATTTGTCACAAAATGTCACCATGTCATGGACGCTCCATTCGCTGCGTACATAATAAAATTACAGCTCAAAATTGTGTTCAATCAACCTCTCCTTAAAAACAAACAAACAAGCAAATGTTTCTGGAAATTTTGCATCACAAATGTTTTTAAATGGTATCCATGACAACTGAGGAGTTAACCATACTTGTCTCAGAGTATGTTGGCAACACAATCCATCACCTTCACTTAAGCATAGCATTATAATCATTCAAAGTAAACACAAGTACCAGGCCCAGTGAGGTTGAGTTCAGATGAGGATCTAGAGGGAAATGCAGTAGAAGGAGAAGAATAATCTAGAGGAAAACAATCTTTAGAAAGTAATGGGGGAGCAGAAGTCAGGAAAGAGCAGCAACCACACCACTTCGAGTTTTTGGTTTGGGGACAGACATGAATTAGAGTGTTCCAAGTCCAAATGTGATTTGCATGGTGTGTGGTGGTGTGTGTGTGTGGGGGGTAGGGGGAGGGGAACCATAAGTCCAAAGGTCTGACTGGAATATGAAAGTAAAAGGTAACATTGACACTATTCACCAAAAATTACCACCCCAAAAAAAAAAAAAAAAAAATTGAAAACAAAAATTACAGGCATTCTTTGGAGGAAAGCAGGAGGGCTAGGGGCCCAGAGTAAGATAATATAAATATAATCTTTTTAAAAATATATGTTGGCTGAAAAAAATGTTCCAGTTGTTTAGATGACCCCTTTTGCATTATATTGTTCAATATCCACTTGTTCAGCATCCCCCCCCCCCTTAACTTTTACAAATGCTTCCTCGTCTATAAGATGGACTTGCCAGACGAGGGCAATATTTTTTCAAATTAATTTTACATGCTGTAAAATACATGAGACAGCAATGTCAAGTTACACAAGATATGGGAGAAAAGCTGAATAAGTGATGTAAAAAGTGCACGCACAGGCTATAATGATCAACAGAATAATATCAATGTAATCAAACAATATTCAAACAGGAAAGGACTTCTCTAAAGATTAAATTATGTAAATTTCTTCTGAAAAAACAAGTGAAAAATTCATGCTCAACCTTGACAAAAAGTTAGGCATGTACAGCTCTATAGACATTTTCAAATCTGAAACAGCAATTTCTGGGAAATTAATTTAAAGAATATCACATGGCCGAAATTCAGGTGTCCCTTGTGAACAATGGTTTACTGGGGAAATTTTATCGTCCAATCAAAAACTGGGGAATCTAGGAAGTCTGCACAATTCATGCACGGTGTGGGACCATTTTTTTTTTTTTTAAGGGCACGTATCATACGTGAGTTATACATGAAGGTATAACTCACGTTATAGCGCATATTGCTGCTTACATTTTATTTCCTCAAATCTGCACCTAAATGGTTGGGAAACAAAAGGAAAAATTCCCCCAGCAGTTGATTAGTCAAGTAATCACATGGGCAGTAAATAGTTTTTTTTTTTTTTCTTTCTCTCTCTCTCTCTCTTTCATTTTGGCACTGAAAGATGATTAATCATCATTGTAAGCATGTTTGAGCCAGATCTCAAACCAGCTATGATGTATTTCAATCATGAACCTCATGATTTACTGCAGTGCCAAAATTTTGGAACTTTACTATCCTATACAACAGCATGTATGGTGTTTTATACAGACTAGAGTGCGGACAAATGCTTAAGAAATCATATCCAACTCCATTTTCTTGAGCCCTTTTTGAATTTGGTCTTGAGCCAAGCTGACCAAACTACTGTGCATGCGGCAATGAGGGGTATAGGCGGCGATCCCATGTCCCCTGAATAATTTTGTTGGGGGGGGATGAATATCATTATCCCCCCTCCCTAAAAAAAAAATGAAGCCTTATATAAAACCTGTCTGGGTTCATCCTCCTAAATGTTGAAAAGAAATCGCCGCCACTGGTGAAGGGCCCCATTAAGTTTGGACAAACAAGTCTCTAGTAAGCCTGAGATTTTCAACCCCTCATTAAGGGTTCATTCTGAGAGCACCAATACCTAATCATGAAGGACCCAGAGGTAAAACGCTTCATGTCTTGGGTATGGCTGGGGCAAAGTAGCAATTTTCATACACTATTGAGTGGGGTAAGGAGGGGGACACCATTTTGAGTGGGGTAAGGAGGGGGATAAAATCCATAAGTTGACACAAGTACATCAAACCCTACTGAAAAGCAAAATAAAGACACCTAATGCTTTCTTCTCAACAAGCTTCTAGGCTGAATTCTGCATGAATGCTGTGCATGCCTGCAGGCTGCCTCATTTTGGTAGTACTTGAACAGCTCTACCTTTACATGTTACAGGTGTACAAGTCACTGCTGCCTTACCAGAACAGTGGCTCACGAAGGCATGTTTTGTTCCATAATTTTTTTAAAGTGCAAAAATAAAGACCAAAAGCTGATTTGCATATAAACATGATATGAGATGCAAGGGGAATTGATATAATGGTAGATAATTTGAATAGCTAAAGGACAAGCATTATTATATGCTACAAATGATGCTAAATGCAGATTGGGTCACAAAGACAACACTCTTTTTGACTAAAGCAAAATGAAGCAATACATTTGATCAAAATTGTGCAGAATTGACCAGTTGAATTGAACTTACAATATCCAGTTCATATGCACATTAGTGGGGTTAAACCCAATAGGTTGTTATACTTATTGGTTTTCAAACTGTAATTTCACCCTAGCCTAATGTGATAGAAAAACTGGAAATTTGATAATTGCAAATTGTATTGTTTCGTACATTTTGCAGCAACTGTGTCCCAAAAATGGTTGAGTATCATTTTCTTTTTTCCCACAATCCAATGTGAAAATTTTCAAAAATGTTTCTTCATAATTTGGAAAATGAATTCGGTAAAATGTAGATCATAATTTAATGTCTTTCACCTCTGGAAAAACAATTGTAGCTATGCCATTAACTATTAAGACCAATACACTCGAAACCTTTTAAGAAATATGCAATAAAAAGTGAGATTTTAAAGAAAAGCAAATAAACCACATCCAGAGAAGCAAGGGTTACACCACTTCACGAAATCAAAAGTGAAAAATACGAACATTCCTGCTAAAAGATTCAAGGTGTATAAAACTGAAAATGGAACTTAAAAGGTGTCTAAAAGCTGACAACAATTGAAAGCCGAGTACAACATGATAGCATAATGTATCAAAACATGCTGCACACGTGATACCAATGATACTCTTTCTGTATCACCACTTTGTACCTCTGCCGAGAATATACGCGGTTTCACCATTGGTCGGAAAGGATTTGGGGCTATTTCTGGTGACTTTGTGCCCCCTTGGCGACTGAGCTTAAGTGCTTCTTTACGAACATCCCTGGCGGTTTTTATTGCCAATTTTTGTTCGTCGGGGGTATCTGGCGATTTGGGAGTTGCTTCCATATTCTGGTGGTGACGAGAATGGAAGCAGGCAGTAAAAATGGAAAAGATTTGTTAGTTACCATGGTTACAATGAAATGTTATTAACTTTGTATATCATTTATCTAACTTAAAAAATAATACGATTTTACGAGAAGCATGCAAACTGCTACAAATAAATGGTGATGTTAAGTTTCTGGGCTGGAGGATACAAGAAAACACATGTCCTTCAATGATGTAAAAAAATGGTAAACCATAGAAGAAAAGCAGGAATGTCCCTTTACAATAATGGATTGAAATATCTGTTACACACGCAAATACAAAAGTGGTTCATGAAGAATTATTCACTTATATCAATGGGAAACAAATTTCCATGACAACACAATGGAGGAAAGGCACAACAAAACTTGCAACAATCTCCCTCCCAACAGGGGCGTAGGAAGGGTCACCTATCAGGGAGGCAAAAATTAAAAAATATTTTCCAGCGACAAATGGAACAATTGCAATGGTAAATAAATTTTCCATTAACAGTTGCTGCTAAGCAGGAAATTTCCTTCATTTTCAGAAAAATTCCTTCCTTTTTGGACAATTTCATTCATATTGGGGATTTTTTTTCAAATTTGAGACATTTTTGCCAATTTTCAGGAAATTTCCTTCATTTCAGAAATTTTCCTTCTTTTTCCAAAAATTTCCTTCATTTTGGGGAAATTTTCTTCATTTTAGAGAAACTTCCTTCAAATTTCTGAAAATTTTGGCCAGTTTTTGGGATATTTTGGACAAAATATCTAATAACTTGACCACATTTGTCAATTTTATGTTAATAATTTCCCAATTTTACCTCCCAACCAGGCAAAAACATGCAACCAGGAAGAAGGAAATATCTCAAGGGAGGGGGGGGGGAGAGTCTGCCCCCCTCACTTCCTACGCCTCTGCCTCCCAACATGTAAGGAGTATTTTACCAAAACGTGTAAGACAACATTCATTCAGTACTAACACCTGTACAAGTACATGTTCATTTGCATATTACAATAGGACAAGGATATTATTCCAACGTCTAGCCTAATAAAGAGTCGCGTCAAACGAAACTAATATTTCAAAGCTTTTCCTGCCCTTAAAATATTGTATTTTACATATATCAATTGATACATTTTATATAGTAATGGCGCTTACACGGAAACAAATATTATTCAAGAAATAGTTTAGGAGCATAAGTCAATCCCGATCATATTATGTCTTAACACACTTCCATCCAAGGAAATGCTGACTAAAGTTTAATATGAATATTCATGTTACGTAGAGAGAAAGTGTTGTTCCACTTTCTTTGTTTGGTCTAGTAACCTTGTTACCGCCATAAAAATACCTTCTTTAAAAGTTTGGGAAAGATTAATATGCAAATCTGTTGCAGCAAATCTAAAAATAAGCAATTTGCACTGAAGAACATTTAAAATTTTTCTCCAAATAGAAGCGACAAACATTTGTGTGTAGATCACTGAAAGAAACAAGTGAAGAACAATGAAATGAATACGTGAATATACAAGAGAGAATGTCTATTCTTCAAAAGAAACAAAATTGTGACGAAGAAAGATAATCCACCAGGAAAAAAAATAAAATAAAAAAAAAAAATTCATTTGAAATAGATTTGTACTAATAATAACATAAAAGACCAGCACAAGAGAATTTGTTTTCTCTTTAATTAATACAAATCACTTCTTTGACGTAAAAAAAAAGTAAACTAAGAATACATGAAGTGAAACAAATGCTCTGACAGTGATGAAAGGATGAGCAAACATCGCACAGAAGCAACACCAATAAAATGGGGAAGGCAGATGAACCAATCCCAAAGGAGACAGGCAATAAATTTACATTTTTTGATCACTTTCCCGTAAAAAAAAACACATTCATTTTATTTGAAAAGGCGCATGAAACAGAGATATTGCTTTTGGCTACTATAATTGGTGGATTTCAAACAAGTTCTCCACAACTGGTTAATACTATGGCCATGGGTGTCCTGGGATGTAAATACTACAATGGAGGTCTGTTATGAACCTTCGTAAACAAACCATTATGCTTGCAGCTGGGTTTGGCGTCTTTGGATGGCTGTGATATTTTCAGTTTAATGTGCAATCGTTCAGAAGTACCGGCCTCTTTTTGATACTTAATTATAACATATCTTGGAGACATACAATCTGATACAATCATTATTTCATATAATAGAGGATACAAATCTTAACCAACTGCCAAAACAGCAAGTCAAAATCTTATTACTATCTCCATTTATTCATGTTTAAAATCAACACATGGGGGCTGCCATTTTGTTCAATTCTGTATTGACATATTGTGCATGATGCCATAACTTTCCCAATAGGGAGGGACATAAGGATTATACAGTTTTTCTTTATAAATGTGATTAAAGTTTTTATTTCAAAATGAAAGTTTTCACAGCATGTTTTGATAATTTCATGTGCACACAATAATTTCCTTGACTCTTACAGAAAAAAAAAAACAATTTTTCATCAGCTAGAAAACTTGAGATAGATTATACAGAAATACAAAGCATTCCAACAACCTGCTGGGCTGATGACATCATAATCTGCATGTTTTGAAATCAAAATGGCTGCTCCCTATGGTACTATTAAGTAGTAGTATTAAAGTTTTGAATAATAACAAAAAATCTGTTAGATTGCTTGGGGTTATGAAACTTGGTCAGTACATTTGTTATTTTCAATTCTATTATATAAAATAAGGATTATGTCCGACTTATGTCTCCTGTAAAGAGAATGTTCTTTTAAGAGTCCATGGACATGTAGTATTTTCTATATTATTAAAAGAGCATTAAAATTCGAGCAGATCAATTTTTTTTAAATTTTGGACAAACAACTTTTAGTTTTTTAGAGTTATGGCTGATCAAAAGTTGTGATGTACTGTATATATGACTATAGGCTAACAGCTCTATAAATTTTTAGGTCGCACAGTATAGCACAATTTTGCATAAAATATGCAAATTGATGACTGATATTTAAAATGGTCAAAATCTAAACAATTTTAATGGAAATGCTACTATGATATTTGTTAAAAGATTTTCAAGCAACTTAGCTAATGCTGTCTCTACACATTCATATACCTTCACGAATACCACAGAAGTATGTAGTACAGGGAAGTGATATATTGCCTAACCTGTGAGGGTAAGAGTAGTTCTGCTCCAAAACTGTTAAAACCACTCTGCATGGTGGGCAATATACACTTTTCCATACGATAAAGTACTTTTTCAACAAACTATTTCATTAATACATTTAATTAATTGCAGACCACTCGACCAAATCGTCAGCATGTTGTAACAACTTTTCCTTTGAAAAGTGTCAAGGCTTTGATGACTATTGAGGACTTCAGAGGGAAAAAAAATGTTCATTTCCAAGAAAAAAAGGTACAAATGCAAGCAAAACATATAATTTTTTAAGATTCAAAACTATAGCAGCAAGCACAAACACGCACAATATCATTTCAAAGATGTAATGGGAGATTCCATTGGTTGAGGGGACAACAAAACAGAAGGTATCGCAGGAGAGGTATTACTTATGGGTATGTGGTTGGTGACGGCAAACGGGAATAGAGTACACAACAGCAAGCGAAGAACTTGGGATGCTAGGCTACACGGTGCACACAAACTGGTACAATGAACCATATAAACCCTTCGGTAAAATGGTACCTTCCATATTCAAAACACTACAAACATGAATACAATTTTCTATGAATTTGTTCTTGTTTTGAGCTTAATATTGCGTTTTGTGGAAGGTACCATTTTAATGAAGGGAGAGGCAATTCAAGCCACTACCTCAGGGGAAGCTGGCGGACTAGATGCAAATGAAGACCCACTTATTGAACTGCAGTTTGAGGCACGTTTAGACCGTGCCACCTCGATGATAATTGCCGTTTGTTCTTTCGGTGGCTTTGGCGCAACTGGAGGAGCAGGCTTTTTGTTAAGCTATTACAAAACCATGAATAAAAACTTTTATGACAAACGTACATACATGCCTCAAAAAACAATATTTCACAACTTTTTACAACTTTGTTTTTCCCTCAAATATTTAATCCATGAAATAGGCAAACTTGTTTTATTAATAGTAAAATGTCCATTTCCTTCAATCTTATTAATCAAAGACTTGTAGTACATCAAGCAGCCCCTCAACTAGCATTTAAAGGAATATTCCCATGAATATTCATGATCATTTATATGGTGGAGTAATATTAAATAAACAGATTGGTGTAAAAACCATGTTGATATCTTATTCTGTCTAGGATTTATTGCACTTTAAGGGTTTGCAAAGTGTGTTGAACAGTAAGTAACCTTGCAGTGTAAAGTGTGATGTCATAATTGCAGATCTAAGATCTTTTTTTATGTATTTCTTTAAAAATTAAAAATGAATTTGTCTTTCCGATAGAATGGAAGATTCATAAGCAAATGATCTAAGATCGTTCTTGATGTATTTCTTTAAAAATTAAAAATGAATTTGTCTTTTCTATAAAATGGAAGATTCATCAGCAAATGATCTAAAATCATTCTTTTATGTATTTCTTTAAAAATTGAAAATATTTTTTCTTTCCTATAGAATGGAAGATTCATAAGCAAATGATCTAAGATCATTCTTGATGTATTTCTTTAAAAATTAAAAATGAATTTGTCTTTCCTATAGAATGGAAGATTCATCAGCAAATGATTAAAGATTGTTCTTTATGTATTTCTTTAAAAATTGAAAATGAATTTTCTTTCCTAGAGAATGGAAGATTCATAAGCAAATGATCTAAGATCGTTTTTTATGTATTTCTTTAAAAATTGATAATTAATTTCTCTTTCCTAGAGAATGGAAGATTCATAAACAAATGATCTAAGATCATTCTTTATGTATTTCTTTAAAAATTGAAAATGAATTAGTCTTTCCTATAGAATAGAAGATTCATAAGCAAATGATCTAAGATCATTCTTTTATGCATTTCTTTAAAAATTGAAAATGAATTTGTCTTTCCTATAGAATGAAAGATTCATAGGCAAATGATCTAAGATTATCCTTTTATGTATTTCTTTAAAAATTAAAAATGAATTGTCCTTTCCTATAGAATGAAAGATTCATAAGCAAATGGGATATAAAAAAAAAAAAAAATTCTTGCATAGGGCATGTTATACCCAATCACAACAATTAAACAAAGGGTGTTTCCAATAATTCAAAAACAAGCAAATCATTTTCAAAGAAATACATAAACGGTGTTTGTGGATCCTGTATGACATTACACTGTACACTGTGAGGTCACTTTTCACCACACTTATGCAAGTATTTAGAATGCAATAACTCCTAAATGGAAAAAGATATCAACATGATTTGTACACCATTTTGTTTTTTTAATAGTCATCTATCCATACACATGAAAATAAAGTATTCCTATAACTAGAAGGATATGTTGATAGCCACCAATGACAGTATTTGAAGAATCAAATTGAAATAATATATTCAGTAAGATCTGGATTGCCTCCTTTATTAATCAATTCAAATTGCCAAACAGAAATATCAGCCGCCAATGATATAATTAATTTGGGGAAAAGGAAAATTCCTGTCATAAGTTGGCAAGCTTGCATCTCAAGTTGACAAGCTTGCATCTCAAGTTGACAAGCTTGCATCTCAAGTTGACAAGCTTGCATCTCAAGTTGACAAGCTTGCTTCTCAAGTTGACAAGACTATGTAAAAAGTTGACAAATATGTCTTGCACTACAATTGACCAAAAGCATTCTCACTCAATTCAAAGGAAAAAATATTTCAACGCCCAAATAGCGACACTTCAAACCAACATATATAGGTCGATGCTTCTTGCATGTTAGTAAAGCAATATTCTAAACATGAGATACTCTTTTGCTTTGGATAATGTTCATCTCTTGGTCGCCTTATACCAAATACAAAATGACAAAGGAAGGATTGGATTAAATAGCTAACAAATTTGAGTTATTTTATCAAACATTCTCATAGAATTTCTACAAAATCCATTTAAAGATTGTATGATGTTAGTGATGAATGTTCGTTCATTCTTTGACATTGAAAAAACAGCAACTGTTTTGAATTTCTCATCTAATCTATCTTTTATTTACGTAATGAAGAAATAACATTTATATCTTTATCTATTTAACATTCAAATGAATTTTAATTAAAAAGTCAAAGTCTTTCCTTGTAAATAACATAACAAGATGACGGGCTGAGAAGAGTTAGTCACCCAATAAAAAGCCCAAACTAACACCACCACCACAAATTTTTTTTTTAATAAATACAAAATCAAAGATGCCCAGAGTTCGTAAAGAATTTATCAATGTTAACTTTGAATTTGTGAACAGAATTAGAGCTCACTACCCACTCAGGCAATGAATAAATGTTCATAAATGGTCATGAACTTTGCAGCAAAGAAAACCTTTCAATCCTAAAAACACACAAATTCAAAGCTGTTTTTCAAACATTTCAAAATTGTTGAAAACTGTTAGAAATAAAATAAAATACTCTATTAGTGCTGTTGACTATTAATGATTAATCGTTAATTGCAAGCAACTCTTAAAGAACATTTAGTCAAACTTTAAAACAATTAATCGTGAACATGCTATGTGGGTGGCCTTGTGTACAAGCTAGAACCATGGCCAGAACTAGGAATTCAACTAAGTGTTGGTGCACTTCAAAAACTAAACTGGGCTTACTGGGTGACGGTCTATCCATCAATTATTTTGTAACAGCTCTGTCAAATACCAAGGAAGTGACACTTCAGAAGTGCAAGTAAGCTGCCAACACCAGCAACATTTTTGCTGATATTTTATTTCTACACCTGTTTGAAGGTCATCTTAACACAAGATCTTTATTTTCAACTTGTTTTATCAGCCTAACAGGTAATCTTATTTGCATTTTGGTGAGATTCTTGGCCTATCTGTTTTCCAAAAATTGCATGGTGGGAACTGTATTTGTGTGGGAACTGTACTAATTCCACAAAAATTTCATTGATTTTTTTTAAACACTTGAAAGTTTGTTCTTTTTTCCAAGATTTTTAAGCAAAGCTTGGTTGCGATTAATCACTAAACGCTTCCAAATTTTGCAATTAAATAATTAGTGAATTAATCGCAAATCAACAGCACTATTTTCTATACCTCGAGACAAACACTACCTCTGCCACAAATTGTGAAATTATGAAAATAATTGATTAGATGTTAATTTTGTTACTATTTAGTATGAGATTGAATGTAAAATAAGAAATCTACAACTACAATAAACTGCTAATCTAATTAATATCTACATACTATTGTGAAAATAATATAAAAATTTCCCCTCGATCAATGAAATGAACCTTTTCTATACAACATCTGTGATTGGTGACAATTTTCATTATAGTCAGAATAATCACAGCTAATTGAGGTACTTGGAACCCACTATGTCAGCTTTCTCAAATCAGCTTTCTCAAATCAGCTTTCTCAATGGAGAGTGTTGTACAAAAGATACAAAATATCAAAACTTCTTAAGTGCTGATCTCACTGAAATCTAGATACATAGTGCTCTAAAAGGTTATGAAAATATTTTAACAGAAATCTGTCAATCAATTTGAATAATGCTTTTTTGTTCTTCTTT
Source organism: Chiridota heheva (assembly GCA_020152595.1). Classification (NCBI taxonomy): domain Eukaryota; kingdom Metazoa; phylum Echinodermata; class Holothuroidea; order Apodida; family Chiridotidae; genus Chiridota; species Chiridota heheva. The sequence continues at coordinate 535,501 of JAIGNY010003794.1, forward strand.
TTTTTACAATTCTACAAATTTTGCATTTCCTGGGTATACACATTCTTCTTTAAAAAAGCAAAAAACATTAAATAAAAGCATTCGATATACAGTATTTTTCAGCATTATATTAGCTTTATCCCTAATTAACATAAAACAGACCACCAGTGGACAACATTCGCAAGATTAAATATGCGCATAATGATATGATATAATGCAAATACCTTGTCCGTTGAATCGGGGCGGATTGGACTAGGTGGAAGTTCAACTGTAGAACTTTCTGTTTTTACCACACTCTCCTGTACCTCTTTTTTGATCTCGATCTTCGGCGTAACTTTGGTATTGTTCACCTGAAGTGAGAGCATGGATGTACAGAGAGGGAGGGATAATGAAACACCACCATACATGACCCCAGTTAGTCGCTGACCTTCACACTTAACTGTGCATGGTAATCATCTTCATTGATATTCATTACTGAATATGCATTGCTTTCATGTGCAATATTTTAAATAAGCCATTTTCTGTATTTACTCAATTATAAATCTATGCAAAAACCAAAAAATTCATGACTTCATGTGGTGAAAAAAGACATTACCAGAAGAAAAAAACCCATAATTGATTGCAAATTTGCTAACTTTTTCCCGAAGCAACTGATTCATGAATAAATTATTCAAATAAATATAAATATATATATATATCATTCAGCTATGAATTTGAATAATCACTTGGAGAATTTTTCCATGATCAACTTTGTTTTTATAATATATCATTTCAACAATTTCAGAAAATACTGATTTTCTTCATATAAACCTGATTCTTTTGGAATGTTATAGAAGGAATTATAAACATCAAAGTGAGAACAAAATTTCCAACTAGATCGAAAAAATAAAAAATGTAGAGTTTGGAATATGGGTGTATATCCAGCAAAATTTCACACTGGAGTCTCGGTTAAGGGCTCCTGTGTATGGTCAATGCTGAAATAACTTTGTTTGCCAGGCTATATGGCAGTACATTCACGAAGTAATGTGTAAAGCAAACAAATAAAATGGTATGGTCTAAGCTTAACCATGTAACAATACCATGTTTTATGTCATGAAACGGTTAGTCATTTTCAATAAACTATGGGATCTCTACGTCACAACAGGGTCCTCATATTTTGAAGTCTATTTTTCGTTTCTTTCTTTTAACCAAGTAGTATGGCAATGAATAAGACACAATATGTAAGTGTGAAAGTCAGAGGTTACAAACAGCATCTATTTTCAAAATGGATTTCTATTGTCAAAATGGACTGGAATAAAGCCTTCACATAACCATTATATTCCTTTTTTGGTACTCAATAATCTATGTACCAAAATAGCAAACAAAATTAGTGCTGGCTATTCTGGTTCAGAGTGTATTAAGTACCAAAAAAGGAGTATAATGGTAATGCGAAGGCTTTATTCCAGTCCATTTTGAGAAAAGAAATCCATTTTGAAAATAGAAGCTGTTTACATGTGAATAGAATTATATACACACCAATGTGCACCACTCCATAAATATGTAACCGCATGCAGTTAAGATAGGCATGCAATGAATGATATACACTGTATGTAATATTCACCATATAAGTTTCTTATAAAAAAAACTTTTGTTTCCTTAAAACCAGATGATTAAGATCTAAAACAATTTTGTGCAAAATACCTTACAAACAAATGTTAAAGGAGCACTAGACCAAAAAGCGAGGGCATATTTTTAAGGGGTCCCCTAAAAAATCAAATGCTTAACTAGCACGCAAGGTTATAACAATTTTCTGGTTAATATGAATATTTGAGTGACCTTTGCCCTCACAACGTCTGTGGGCTATGGAGGCATTGGGTCTATCAATCTGTTGTGGATGATATATCTGTTAAATTCGCAAAAAACGAGCACCTCAGTTTTCTGTCTAGCGCTTCTTTAAGTATCAATAGTGGCTAAATGGTACATTAAGTATCTGCATGACACTCCTGTTAATAGACAAAGCTTATGTATACTACGTTAGTATTATTAATTTGATATAAACTGATAAAGAACAACTACCTCATTTATTATAATCCTTTCTTCACAAGTTCCTTACCTCAATATTACCCTTACCAAATCATACTTTAACCCCCAACAATCAAACCTTCAGAAACTCGCATATACACTACTGTATGAATTCATTCTATTGCAAATTTGTACTAAAATGATCTTACCTCCAACCCTCTAACCTGTGTCCCAAAATAATTTACTAATATCTGACCTATAGCTGGAAATTTATAGCTGGCCTATATCTGGAATTTCATATCTGGCCTATATTTAAAGACTAATATCTAGCCTATATCTCAAAATTTATATCTGGTCCAGATCTGGAAATTAATATCTAGCCTATATCTGGAAATTTGTATCTGGCCCAGATCTGGAAATTTATATCTGGCCAAGATCTGGAAATTAATATCTGACCTATATCTGGAAATTTACATCTGGCCCAGATCTGGAAATTTATATCTGGCCCAAATCTGGAAATTAATAACTGGCCTAGATCTGGAAATTTATATCTGGCCCAGATCTGGAAATTTATATCTGCCACAAATCTGAACTTTTTTTAAATTTGTTTTAATAAATATCAAAGCCCAATTTCACTAATATGTGACATTAGTGAGCCAGCTCTAAATTATATGAAGAACTTTTGTTTGTCCAAAGTGACTTTTGCCTAGTCACATCCAACTTAATAAAAAAAAAATGAGCATGGGCTTTTGTTTTCTACTTTTTAGTTTCATTATGAGAACAAAAATTCCTTGAAAAAATCTAGAACAAAATTTATATTGCTTTAGTGTATCATATTTCTTGAGTACCTAAAGTACTTATTTACAAAGTATTACAAAATACTCTTGAATTATTGCAAGTCTTTTAAAATACCTTTTTTATTAAATATTTGTTGTAAAGTTTCACCTTGCTTAATAACACACTCCTTTCTTCCCCCTCTACATTTGCCCCATAAACCATCCTTTCTCCTTCTTTCCCCTCTACCTTTGCCCCATAAACCATCCTTTCTCCTTCCTTTCCTCTCTACCTTTGCCCCATAAACCATCCTTTCTCCTTCCTTTCCCCTCTACCTTTGCCCCATAAACCATCTTTTCTCCTTCCTTTCCCCTCTACCTTTGCCCCATAAACCATCGTTTCTCCTTCCTTTCCCCTCTACCTTTGCCCCATAAACCATCCTTTCTCCTTCCTTTCCCCTCTACCTTTGCCCCATAAACCATCCTTTCTCCTTCCTTTCCCCTCTACCTTTGCCCCATAAACCATCCTTTCTTCAAATGCAGTCCTAAACTACATCATTCTATCATAAGTTTAATCTCATTTCTTCTAAATCCAACTGAACACACATACTAATCCTACAACACCTAAATTACATACACACTGCACATAACAAAATTGCTTTCCATATTGCCATCTCATCTTGATCAATTTCTTACCTGAAATTCGTCTTCATCTAATAACCTCTTTGTCTCTTCCTCTCGCTGTCTTCTCATCTCCTCCTGAATGAATCAAAAATCAAATTAATTTTCACTTTGGCCGTATATTTTTTCCACACTTCCTTAAAAAATCCTGTCGTGCAGAACACACATTAACACAGAGTGGAGAAGTGCACAGTATTCCCCGCCCTGTACATTATGCACAATATGAGATGATATGCAAATTAAAAGCCACAAGTCTTCATTCAGACATGCGAGTCTTACGTATTCACATGGATAACAAATTGATCAAAAGCCACTTTATTTCATTTTGTTTGACAGAGGCAAGAAAAGTGAATTATTGAATGTTACAAAAGGAAGCTGTGAGTGGCATATACATGTACATGTATCACGCATGATGTACAGGATGAGCGTTTTGGCATATGTTTGCAAGGAGGAAACGGCTGGCAATGTACAGACATATAAATCAATAATAGTTAAGCACACAGCTTGTTCATTTGACAAAGTATTACTTATTAAAACTGACAGCTTGTGATTTATTTATACAAAAGAAAACACAATACGAAAGACTATATATTTAAGCAGTACACATAATAACTTTTCAAGCGGAGAATATTACTTTAAGGAAGAAACAGATTAGACTACAAAAAAGGAAAGTAATTTAAGATTTCTGATATTTAGCAGAGGAGAAACAAGAAAGTAATTCAAGAAGCAGATGGGGTGATGTGCGTGGCCCAAAATCCAGCATATTTACCCCGCTTAAAGTAGCGGGGATATTTACAAGAGTTATACTTACCTTCCATAAATATGCAATCTGGTCCAATGACCGGATTCTAATGCACTTTTAACCGAACCAAAAACGTAGTTACCAACTCAGCTATAACCTCCATAGTACCTCTAACATCCCTCACTTAACATTCCACCGAGGCCTGAACGAGAGCGAGAGGGAAAGCGGGCCGGGACGCATGGAAGGTAAGGTATAAGTCTTGTTAATATCCCCGCCACGGTAAGCGGGATAAATTTACTTTAGGTATATCTTACCTTCCATGCTATAAATATGCAATCAGATTGCAACCGAGGATCGGAGGGAAGGGAGTTCAGGTCCAAGCCCATACAAAAGGCTCGTCCTAATACTCGCACCACTTTGATCCTACTTAAAAGATTAGATTCCCTATCCTCTTAAGGATTGAAAGCTCTGAATAGAAAATACTAAGCAATAGTAAAATACTCCTAGTTATAACAAAGGAACAGGAAACAACATGTTAGTAATAACCGAGGTAAAACGTCAAATTAACATGGGTCAGTCGCCTGGAAGAACATTTTTAACGAACAGAATCAAACTATAAATAATACCCAATACGTCATGGTGAAAACGTACAAGGTTGGCCAGAGGGCCAGGGCGGCTTTGTTAAACATAAGGGAAACAAACTGTCAGTAAAACTAAACATATAAAAGTTGCCTGAACAGCAATTATTTTTAGCAAAGTAAAAGAAATTATAACATGCCTGAACAACGGCCAGAATTCTTTAGTAAATGATCAAGAAGTTAATAAATTAACGGATGAATCATAACTGAAACGTGAGAATGTGAATAAAAGACAAAGATATGTCCTTCAGATATGCAGAGACAAATGTGGCTGGTGTTTTCCACACAGCAGCGCAAAGTATCTTGTAGATGGAAACCCACCAAAAAGCACAACTAATGCAGCTATGCCTCATACCTAATGTGCCTTAACTGATTGTTCCGTGAACCACACGATTGCTTGTATGTGATTGCCTGAACAATCCATCGCAAAATTGTATCACGCAAAACGGCGGGATGCAGATTATTTAAGGGCATGAATAAAGCGTTTACGTCATTCCGTAGAAATTGCGTATGTTTAATATTGTATCTGAGACATTGAACAGGGCACTAGGCCCTATCCTCTGATGTGTCAGAAAATGAAGAGAGCGACGAAAGGAATATCGGCTCCGGTAGAAACTCTAAAGTCTGATTTTTGGCCAAGAAAGCTGGGTCAGTCAGAAATGAGCCGCACACCCCCAGATTGAAGCAAATATGGCCTTCTTTAAAAGAAAGCGTGTGAACGGCACCTCTGCGTCTAGCAGAGGCCGCAGAGAGTAGAAAATATATTTTGATCGTCGGTTCTTTAGGCGGACACGCAGACAGCGGCTCGAACGGAGCCCGTGCTAGTGTCTTGAGAGCTACTTGCATGTCCTACGGAGGAGCAAGGTTCTGAACTGAAGGTCTTTGTAAGAACATTCCTTTAACCCTCACTCTACCATGCGGTGATATCATCGCCGTTTTGGGTGCCCCATCTTGGGCCCCGCCTCCCAAGCGCATTTTCAAAAAAGTGCTGGTAGAGTAAGAGTTAATCAACCCGCGACAAATGCGCCAACCCGAAAATATAGGCAGCATGGTCCCAGTGGGCGGCCCAGCTGGTCCTGGAAGCGGAACGGGCCCGACTCTGCTGCCTGGAAAACAGAGGACCCTTCTATAATCATGCCTTGAGTAACCCTTACTCTACCAGGCAGCGATATTATCGGCCTTTTGGGTGCCCCATCTTTGGCCCCGCCTCCCAAGCGCATTTTCGAAAAAGTGCTGATAGAGTAAGGGTTAATCAACCCGCGAAAAATGTGACAACCCAAAAATATAGGCAAGCATGGTCCCAGTGGGCGGCTCAGCTAGTCCCGGAAGCGGAACGGGCCCGACTCTGCTGCCTGGAAGACAGAGGACCCTTCAATAATCATGCCTTGATTAACCCTTACTCTACTACACGGCGATATTATCACCGTTTTGGGTACCCCATCTTTGGCCCCGCCTCCCGAGCGCATTTTCAAAAAAGTGCTGCTAGAGTAAGGGTTAAAGGGGAGAAAAAGTCTGACATAATCCGTATTCAAGTAAGAATTGAAAATATCCAATTTTTCGGACCACATTTCATACCCCCTTAAGCTAAGCAATCTAACACAATTTTCATAATTATTAAAAACTTTCATTCTACTACTAAATGGTACTATGGGAGCCGCCACTTTGATTTCAAACATGCAGAATATGATGTCATCAGCCCAGCAGGATGTTGGAATGCTTTGATTTTCTTTATAATCTACCTCAAGATTTCTATGTTATAAGAAAGAAAAAAACAGTCTTATGTAAGGGTAAGGGAAATTTTTGTGTACATATGAAATTAACAAAACATTCTGTTAAAACTTTGTGTCATATCATTTTGGAATGCAAACTTTATTCACATTTATAAAATACATTAAATTCCTTACGCCCCTATTGGAGCAATTATGTCATCATGCACAATATTTCAATACAGAATTGATCAAAATGGCAGCCTCCATGTTTTAACTACAAATATAAATATCTTGAGATGGAAATAAGATTTTGACTTGCCGTGTTTGGTAGTTGGTAAAGATTTGTATCCTCTATTATATGAAATAATGATTGCATCAAACTGTATGTCTCCTTTAACTAATCTTTCCACAGGCCGCACATCAGTGACAGTCAACCCACCTGGAAAGCCCCGATGGATAGCTGCTGTGGCTGTCCGAAAGCCCTTGACTGTATTGATGGATTTGTTCAGAATAAACTGACATCACAAGAAATCTGCTACATCACCAAGAGAATGTGGAGAAACCGATCTACTCTGGCACCAGTCTCGGAACATTTTAAGTCTGGCAGAATACACACCCAAAGTGGAGGGTCTCCAACTTTGGGCTGCCACTTGGGCAGCTTCCTCCGAAAGGCCTTGCGATACCTAGGATTCGCGGATAGAGGCCACACAGTCAAATGGAGTGCTTTTGGATTGTGATGCATTTTGCCGGAGCCCGAGAGCGAGACATGAAGTCGTCCCTGACCGAAAGCTCATACTGGAAACCTGCGATTAGATTGAAAAGCTAAGGGAACCACTTGCCTAGGCCAATTGGGAGCAACCAGAACCAACATGTGACACTGATCGTACGTCACCTTGTCTAGTACTCTTGGTACTAGCGTGAACAGCGAAAAAGCGTACCCCACAAAGTGGGTCCACTTGGTCGTGAATGTCTCGACTTTCGCAGACTTCTCGGATCGGGGGTCAGGGTGTAAAATGTTGGTAGCTTGTGGTTGTCCACGGATGCAAATAGGTCTACGTCTGGGAGACCATTATTCAACCAGATCGCGTTGACCACCTGCGGGAGGGCCCATTATGTGGGAGCTCCCTGGAGGCAAAATGACAGATTCGCGATCGTGTTCTCCTTGCCGGGTAGGTGGACCTGCCTAAAGGCTGACCTTGTTTGTCATGCAGCAAGACAGAAGGGACTTGGCAAGGTTCCAGAGTCTCCTGGATCTCATGCCTTACTCTCTGTTGATATAAGCCACTACGGCGGTGTTGACGGTGCATATTAGAACAGTCTTGTTCCATACCTGTGGTAAAAAATAAACAAGAGCTAGGCACACTGCCTCTACTTCCAACATATTGATGTGCTGTCTGCACCAAGTGCCTGTCCAAAATCCCGCAACTTGGGACCACTCTAAATGTGCTCCCAACCCTGTCAAAGACGAATCTGTCACCACTGACAGTAAAGGTCTGGTGGATAGGAGAATCACTCCCTGTGATAGATGTGAGCAGGCACACCACTGTGTGGGAGACCACTGCCTGTGTACAAGGGATGGGAACAGTGAGGTCCCTCCTGGATGGGACAAAATGATCCAGTTGGTGGAGTTGTAGGTCCTGCATGTGAAACCTACACATATCACATTCGATGGCCCTGCTAGCAAAGGTGTGGTTGTTGGGATAACGTCTGCCGGCAGATGTCTGCGTAGGACTGAGTCCAGCCCCTCAGTCACCCATACAGAAGAGTTTGAAACTTATACCCCATCCTTAAACTTAAATCCATCTGAGACATTACACTCATTGAGCCAGTGCTTATCCCCGGTTTCCATAGCGCAAGCGGATGAGAGTACATTACTCCCCCTGGACAGATTGCCAGTCTATTGCAGATTAACTCCCCTGCAGTGCCGGTACTCATATTATAGGGGGAGAAGACGATGATAGTCTATCCGACTGTCCCTTCTCTGCCCTCTCAGCCACTCTTTATAAGTGCCGGGCGCGATAAAGTCGGTGTTTTAACCATGCTGCCTGATCACTGTCACTGCAGAGTGTACACGGGTTGGACCCGTAACGTGTGTCATGGACCCATGCGGAGCCGTGAACCAGTGCCGTGGAGCTGTATGGGGCCGTGAATGGGAGGCGTGAACCGGAGCCATTAATAAGTTAAGTTATAACTTACACCCGACGGACCTCTACCACTCACCCCCACCAACTCAGTAGCATCAACCCATGGTGCCCAAGGGTGGTTGGTCGGCATAACTTAACAAAGTTGACTGCCAATGACCACTGACTCAGTATCTTCGAGCTGTGACGCCTTGGCGTAAGTAGTTCACGTTTGAGTATACACCTGTTCTGAGCTAAACTATATTGGATACGCCTATTCGATGCTAGAATATATTGGATACGCCAATTGGCACCCCACAATTCGAGCACATAAATTTAAAACTCTCGTCTTAAAATAGTGCTAGACATCTGAACTCGCGCTATGTATGGTAACGTAAAATAATACATAGGCTCTCTTGTACTAGCTGTAGCTCCTTGGAGCTAGTTGCAGCCGACTGTGGTGCCGTTGACCTCTTGCACATGCGCCAAGAGCAAGTCGAGAAGTTCGCCTAATCATAGGAGAACCTGCACTAAAGATACCCTAACATGTAATACATATGCATAGTATAACGCTAGGCTATCCTTGTGGTAGGGCGTGGGCCTAGGGTGAGAAACACATCTACCCAAGGGAATGGAGTCCTAAAAACTAGCACACAGGTGCTCTAAGGACTAAAAACACGCGCCACAAGAGTGGGACTCTCTCGTTCTAGCCACCAGTTTTGTACAGGCAGATGGAAAAACACTCTTAAACTGAAGTGTAATCTCAATGGTGAAAGTCCTGTGAGTCAGACCGATTATTCCCCGGGCCCGTGGCCACCTCAGCTTACCTCAAATGACAGGAAAAAGCTAGAAGAAAAGTGGCAAATAGCATAAAAACCTTCACAATTGGAACTGCAAGAAAAATAAATGTTAGAAAAAAGTGACAGTTTTGCGACCAGTTTTAGCGATGTTGTAATGGCAACGCGCTGAAAAGATGTGAGGGATGTTAGAGGTATTATGTAGTTTAGAGCTGGTTTGGTAACTACGTTTTTGGTTCGGTTAGAAGTGCATTAGAATCAGGTAAATGGACCAGATTGCATATTTAGAGCATAGAAGGTAAGATATTAACTTGAAGTAAATATACATAATTTGTTATGGGATTAATTCAGTGGTCAAGCAAGTCCATCTGATATGCAAGAGGACTTTTAAAGAAACAAAATGGTGAAGAAAACTTTCAAAAATCTTAATCCAATAAAGGATTAGTTCAGTGGTCAAGTAAGTCCATCTCATATAAAAAAGACTTCAAAAGAAATAAAATGATGAAGAAAGCATTCAAAAATCTTATTCCATTAAAGGATTAATTCAGGGGTCAAGCTAGTTCATCTCATATGAAAGACGACTTCAAAAGAAACAAAATGGTGAAGAAAATGTTCAAAAATCTTACTCCGTTAAGGAGATATTTTTTAAAGCTCTGCCTTTCTGTGTAGAAATGACTGGTGTAGTAAGTTTACTATGGGAGGTTAATGCCCTCATTCTCATTCTTTGTAATTGCCAATGTATTTTAAATAAACTTTATTTAACTTTTTTACTATTTGAACTTTTTTCCTCGAACTTCCTTCAGGTGGTAAATTATAATTACCCTTACTAGATTATGTTTTACTACTTTCCTGACATATGCAATGGTTTTTAAGCCACAAGATCGCTAGAAAAAATATAATAGAAGACACGAAGACTTTGAGGAATCAGAGGCAGTGACATCACAACTGTTCTGATTTCAATCATTTCTACACAAATGACACCAAACTTTAAACTTAAATATGCCCTTAACTGAATCAAAATTTGGAATGCTTTCTTCACCATTAGTCCTCTTTCATATAAAAGGCTTGAGCCCTGAACTAATCCTTTAATGGAATAAGTTTTTTGAATGCTTTCTTCACCATTTTGTTTCTTTTGAAGTCCTCTTTCATATAAGTGCTTGACTTCTGAACTAAACCTTTAACAAATGTATAATAAAATATACAGTATAGTTTTAATACATGACTACTTAGGAGGAAAACAACCTGCATAAATACTTTAGTACACTTATATAGTCTAGAATTTCATTTTGTTCGTTTCACACTAAGTTTAATGGGTTAATGAAAGGTCAAATATGTTACAAAATAGATGTTAAACTTTACACTTAAGTCCAGAAAATGTCATCATTATCAATTTTAAAACCCAAACAAAAGACTGTTAAAACAAACAAAAAACAGCACAGAATCTAAGCATCTAAAATTCACACAAAAAACTTCATCTGATGATAAATTATTAAAAGACTACAAAACATATAACAGCTCATAACTGCAAGCAGACAGGCCCTATTTTGTAGCATACAGGCCCTATTTTGTAGCATAAAGGCCCAATCTTGTAGCATACAGGCCCAATTTTGTAGCATACCGGCCCTATTTTGTAGCATACAGGCCCTATTTTGTAGCATACCGGCCCCATTTTGTAGCATACGGGCCCCATTTTGTAGCATACAGGCCCTATTTTGTAGCATAAAGGCCCTATTTTGTAGCATACAGGCTCAATTTTGTAGCATACAGGCCCTATTTTGTAGTATACAGGCTCAATTTTGCAGCATACAGGCCCTATTTTGTAGTATACAGGCTCAATTTTGCAGCATACAGGCCCTATTATGTAGCATACAGGCCCTATTTTGTAGCATACAGGCCCGATTTTGTAGCATACAGGCCCAATTTTGTAGCATACAGGGCCTATTTTAACATAGCATACAGGCCCAATTTTTTTGCCCAATTTTGTAGCACACAGGCACTATTTTGTAACATACAGGCCCAATTTTGTAACATAAAGGCCTATTTTGTAGCATACAGGCCCAATTTTGTAGCATACAGGCCCAATTTTGTAGCATACAGGCACTATTTTGTAACATACAGGCCCATTTTGTAGCATACAGGCCCTATTTTGTAGCATCCAGGCCCAATTTTGTAGCATACAGGCCCAATTTTGTAGCATACAGGCCCTATTTTGTAACATACAGGCCTAATTTTGTAGCATACAGGTCCAATTTTGTAGCACACAGGCCCTATTTTGTAACATACAGGCCCTATTTTGTAGCATACAGGCCCTATTTTGTAGAAGTCCATTTGTGTAGAAACGACTGAAATCAGACTAGTTGTGATTTCACATCCTTAGATTCCTCAAAGTCTTCATGTATTCTATCATATTTTGTCTGCAATTTTGTGGCTTAAAAACCATGTGATATGTCAAACAAGTAGTAAAACTAAATCTAGGAAGGGTATTTATAATATACCACCTGAAGAAAGTTAGAGGGGAAATAATTCAAATAGTAACAAAAAAAAATACACTTTACTTTAAAATACGTTAAGAATGTGAGGATGAAGATGCCAACTTTCCATAGTAGACTTTACTACACCAGTTATTTCTACAGAGCTTTAACTCTTATTCTCCCAGGACTTTTTTAAAAACGGTCTTAGGAGGCGGAATCAAAGATGGGGCACCCAAAACAGCGATAATATTGCCATGTGGTAGAGTAAGGGCTGGACACAGGCTGATTATTGAAGGGTCCTGTCTTTGATCGGCATAGACGGGCTCCTTCCGCTTCAGTGACCCATAGGGCCGCCTACCGGGATCATGCTGCATATATTTTTGAGTTGGCACACTTCCCGCAGGTTGCTTAACCCTTATTCTACCAGCACTTTTTTTTTCAATTTGCTTGGGAGGCGGAGTCAAAGATGGGGCACCCAAAACGGCGATAATATCGCCGCGTGGTAGAGTAAGGGTTAAACTTTAATATCTCCTTAACGGAATAAGATTTTTGAATGTCTTTCAGATGGGAATGTTTGTTTGTTTGTTTGTTTAATGAGGGCTTAACGGCACCACGACAGTGAGGGTCAAATTGTGCCTGAGAGGTTAGATCATTCCGGAGATAAGAAGGAAAGAAAACAGGGAAATTGAAAGAAACACGAGAACTAAAATTTAGAAAGCTGGGATCAAGGGAGGAGGTGCATGGGTGAAGAAAAACAAAAAGTAGAGAGAGGGGTTGGGAGAGGAGGACTAAATATGGTTGTAGAGGAAAGCATGATGAAGGAAGGAGATCATTTTATCCAAAGTGTTTTTCTGGAAGAGCTCGGCTATTGAATTGTGGGGAGCGAGGAAAGCTTTGGAAAGGTTGTACAGCGGGAAAGCAAGGAGAACATGATGGACTGTCAGGATGTAATGGCAATTGTTGCAGAGGGGTTGGGGGAAGCCAATAAAGGAGATGGTAGTGAGGGAGGTGGGAGTGAGTGAGGAGGGTGTGACCTATTCTAAGACAGGTGATGTGAACATTGTTGACAAGGAAGAGGTTGTGGATGGTAGGTTTGATCGGAATGGTGGGTTGGATTAAGTGGAGTTTGTTATCAATTTGGGAGTCCTATGAGGTTTGCCAGCTAGATCATGAACAAGAGAAGCAATGAGCAGGAATGTTTGCCCCCTAAACTAATCCTTTGATTTCATTTTGTCCCATTATTCAGATTTCTTCAGTATTTGCGTGTTTGTTGGGGTTGGGGGATAAGAGACGAAATTGTATATGGTTATTATAGAGAGTATGTGTTAGTTTACTCAATACTATGAATAATATATTGATATAACATTGAACATTATTTCAAATGTATTCCTTTAGTCTACTAAAAGATTAAGGGAAACCACATTGCACAATACATCCCATGAAAATTTCATAATACCTTAAAAAACCTCAGTTCTGCTGGGATTATCTGTAGGAGAAGAATGATGAACTTTGACCTTTGAGAGAAGACTAACCTTATATCTACATAAGTGCATACATATTTAATTCCTCACAGGCCTGTCTGTAGGCAGAAAAGCACTTGCAGGTGGTTACCATTTTGTTTCTTTTAAAGATAAGATAAACTTGCTTCAACACTGAAGTAATGCTTTAATAGAGAGCAGTGTGTAAATCTGCAGCATCTTCATCCCACTGAATCAAAACACGCATAAATTTATCTTAAGCTACTCCATTTTTTAAATACTAAACCCAATTCATTATAAAAAAATTGTCCCTTAAGATCCCTCCAATCCAAAACCCTCAATTTTCTCAAAATCAGGAGTAATCCACACCTTTCAACCCAAGACTCTTCAGTTCACTTGCTAGCAACCAGCTATTGTTACACCATACACAACACAGAGGGTAATCTACTGAGAGCCTATTCACACTTAACTTGCTAACAACCACATACTGCTACACTGTATACAATAGGTCATACATGTGGGGCCCAGGCCACATGTCTGCTTTGCAGTTAAGCAGAATAGGATTAGTCCTTGGCTTAGCCTATATATGAATATGCATTATATGCCTGGAGGTCTTTGTGCAAAGCCCATGAATGATTGACGGACCATTCCTCCTAAAGAGGATTATTTCATTGTGTTCCATAAGTCATGACAATCTCTGTTTGCAATCAGGAAACAGTTCATTCACCAAACTTGGCAATTAATATCCACTTTCAAGCAAATAATGGCAGAAAACAAGTTAAGAAATTAAAGTACAAAAAGCTGTAAGGCTACGTAAGAGTTGTGACAAAACAATTAAGAACAACAGATGCCTGTAGAGTATGATTGAAGTAACAGTGTGTAAACAAACGCACATTGAAATTACTACACAAACAACAACTGCTTGGAAAGAATCTAAGGTCTGGGTGAACAATCATGGGTGAAGGAACATGGCAACACTCCTTTACACCTACATTCTTGACTCCTAAAAGCATTTTTTTTCCTTATAGAATTAAAGAGGCAAATCCTTACGTGACTAAAGAATAAAATTAGAACAAAATGCTGAGAATACCCAAATCCTTACTCTAATGGCAAAATTTACTAGATTTTTAATCAAATCTAGAGAAAATCCTGGGAAAATTAATCCCAAAAGGGAAAAGGGAAAATATTTGACAGCTATTCAATTATACATATATAAAAAATTGTCAATTTCATTTTATAACCTCAGGAAAAAAAACTTGAGGCACACAAACAACAACTGCTTGGGAAGAATCTAAGGTCTGGGTGAAGGATCATGAATCATGGGTGAAGGAACATGGCAACACTCCTTTACACCTACATTCTTGACTCCTAAAAGCATTTTTTTCCCTTATAAAATTAGAGTAGCAAATCCTTACTTGACTAAAAGGATAAAATTAAAACAAAATGCTGAGAATACCCAAATCCCCACCCTAATAGCAAAATTTACTAGATTCTTGATCAAATCTGGAGAAAATCATGGGAAAATAAGAAAATCCCAAATAGGAAAAAAGGAAAATATTTGACAAGCTTTCTATTATACATCTATAAAAAATGTCAACTTCATTTTATAACCTCAGGCAAAATAACTTGAGGCTCTTTTAAGAGTGGTGGCTTCAGGATTTTAGTCATAGGGGGGAAGGGGGAAAGGCAAGTGAGGGGCAAATTTGTCTCATGGGGAGATATAAGTCTATCAATCGGACAAAAAAGGCCACTACAAAATGTTCTGGTGGGCAAGCGGGGGCAGAGCAATCTTATGTGCTCCCCCTCCCCATAGCACTGCCACTGTCTTTTAGTACTAACAAACATATTCTGTGATACACACATGTAAACAATTACGGTAGGCTCAGTTAGTAATGCTATGCAACTTTCAAGAAAACTGTAATGACATCATAAAGCTTTGGGAGATGATGATATCACAGCAAACAAGATGGAAACATACAAACATGGTTAATGTTACTGGGCAGAATTTATTTTCCTTTGCTGCAATTTATTTTAGTCTAAAATGCATGCACAAAAGACCCAGTAATGTGACTTGCTTTCACTTAATCAGAGCTGGAAAAAATGCACGGTTTCGACGGTTATAACCGTAGAAAAATCAGGAATTCGCGGGAAGAAAAAAATAAAAAATAAATATTTTTTGAATAAACAATACTATATGTCGTAAATATTTGCTCTAACAATTTTCCTCATGTAATTTTGTGATAAAAAGAACATTCATTGCGAAAGAGAAATATGTTAAGATATTTCAGTACATTAATATTATTTCTCTCACAATTTTTCGGAGGGAAGATTTTCAACACATTTATTCAAAACCGTGGGAAATTTTATAATAATTCCAACTCCATAGCCCTCATATGTGGGTGTTAATAATACAATATCTAATTCCAAGTCAAGTTGTTTAAAAACATTTTGTGTGCAAAATTTTCATCCCAGAGTTTGCTTTAATTGATTCCCTTTAGCCAATTCTCATGGAATGGAACAGCTACTGCAGCCAAATTGACGACTCCCTTCAGGTAATGAACATCGCCCATTGTAACTTACTATGGGATAAGAACTGTGGAATTGAGGGGCGTGATCTAGTTCCACATTAATCTTTTTAAGAGGCACTTACAAATGATACATACACTGCACTACAAGTCGTAAGTTAGAAATGAATACAAATATTATCTTCCACATGTTGGAAGAGAACTGTGACAAAAAGAGCCTAATGCAGAGAATGGAGGGATGATTGGTGGCTTGTCACAAAATGTCACATCACAAAATTTTAAATTTGTCACATGTTTCAAATGTTGCATAATTTTGGGCACCTTTTGCACAGAATGTCACATCAGTTTTGCCTTTGTCACATTTGATTGGCATAGATTCACATAAGAGCAGTTGACCAGTGATACTCGTAAAAAGGATCATTTAGTTATGTCTATGTCATGAAAAATGGAATCCACCACTAAAATGCAGCATCACATTACCAATGGGTGTGTGTGAAGGGGTAAAACATGTCACAAAATGTCAGACGTATTTGAGTACATCTGTTCATTTTGTCACAAAATTTTCAAAATGTCACAGATTTTTAGACAATGAAATTTTGTCACAAAATGTCATGGATGATCCATTCTCTGCTACTGACATACAAGCACACTACAAACACATTGTGGAACAGTGAGAATGAATAACATTCACAAATTTATAAATGCAACAACTAGATGAAATCAAGCTTGAAATGACTGAATATGGCATTCGTAACTCATTTTGCTTATTGCTTACTAAAAATATCAATTCTTGACTGCAAGTCTCTGAATTTTGTAATATTTTTAGCTTGCAAACTACTATTGATCAAAGAGTACGGGGTTCAAAATGACACACCGTATTCAACGTATTAGGCGCCCCTACTCTAATAAGCGCCCACCCAACATTATTTGACTAATAACATCATTTATTTGAAGACTTAAAATAAGTTTTGTTACATTCTTTGCTTATTTTGCATCTGACGCTCACAATGTTTTTGTGGTGGTCATTGTGGGGCTAATATAGAACTAGTTCACGCCTAGCAGTTCGAATAGCACACTGTATGTGGATCCTGAGCATGGGCACTTATTAGACAGAAACTTTGGGCTTAACAAGCGGTGCAATTTTATTTTCGCAAGCGCCCGGGGCGCTTATTACGGTAATAGTTCAAGTCATAAAGTAAACATGACCAAAGCTTCATAACTCTAGTACTGAGAGTTTTCAGCATAGAGACTGAGAAATTTCTGTTTGATTATCACGGCCTTAAATTTTCAGTCATGAAAATGCAAGCTCAATTTTTTCTTTGAAACAAAATCCAACAATTAATTTCAGAGGTGGGTGTACACAACATATTTTTGATCACACAACATATTTTTGATCACATTCAATTTACTGGTGTGGATCCTTTATAGTTGCTAATAAACTAAATTTGTTGTATGTGTATTGAAATTAAATACACATTAAATACCTGATAAATCCTTGAATGTAAGGATTATTTATTGACCATTAAACGTTTGGGGATCTCCCAGATTGTAGATTTAGAGAATCTTACACCAATTTCAAACTATTAAGCATGACATCAAACACACATTACATCCCATTCATCCTTACCTTCTGAAGATGCCAGGCATAAAAGTGAGATATATAAGGAAAGGGAAATAAAACAAAATAAAATTGACATGTTTCTTACTAAATTTGCAAGCTCTTCTCTTTCAAATTCTTCGGTTTCTCTTTGTAACTGTGCTTCCTGTTATTAGTGCAGAAAAGAAAAGAATACAGAGCGTAAAGGCTGCCGCTACGTTTTTTGCCAATGTGTTAATATCACTCTGCTACCCACTGATATAAGCTGAAGCACCACGATAAATAATATCCGCTTGGAAAAAAGGATTTCATAACCATTTATAGGAAAGATATCTTCCCGTAAAAAAATTCAGAAGTGAACTCAGCCGAGCTGTAAATGTTACTTCCGGTTTTAAATTTTCCAAATTGATTGTGAGAAATCTGTGATGTTATCGATAACACATGCAAGCTCCTATGTGTTTTGGTATGGCAAATGTGGGATCGATACGTCGCAGATTTCTCACGATCAACAGGGAAAATTGACAACCGGAAGTGACATAACCATCATGCTGGCGTTCACTTCTGAACGTATTTATGGGACGATACCTTGCGCAAGTAAACTTTTGAAGAAGCAAAATCAGCTGCAACTCAAGCACATTTAGAAATCAACAGAGAGTTGCAGAATAAAATATCCTCAAAACAGGTTTTTTTTTTTTTTGATCCGCTTGATTTTCACCTAAAAAGAAAAATGTCTTCATAATAGTTGTGTATTTTCCTGTACTGGGAATCACGTGAATGCAAAGTTGTATGTACTATTAATGTTACTTTTCTTTACTGATAAAGAAAAATGTGTGTGGAATATCTGGAAGCAACTGTTCAATCTCAATTCAAGTCGGCTTTGCAGAAACTGAAACATCTTACTTATGTTTCCACTAGGTTAAACTTAAATCATTTCCACGTCCTAACAGCTGGCACTTATCCCTAGTTTCCTGTGGTGCAAGTAGATGAGACTTAATGAACCCCCACCTCCCCCCACTCCTGACAGGACAAATCCATCACAGGTTGATTCCCCACCAATACCGGTACTCATTTTACAGACGAGTGGACTGAGGCAGGAGGAATACATTTTCTTGCTCAAGGACATGACACATAACTTGTATTAGAAATCGCATATAGTACCTTTAGAATACAAGACTCTATACCACTGAGCTATTTTTCACATGTAGCTTACAGTAATATAATTAATATATTGGTCCCACGCTGAACTTTCTCATATCTTGAG
Source organism: Chiridota heheva (assembly GCA_020152595.1). Classification (NCBI taxonomy): domain Eukaryota; kingdom Metazoa; phylum Echinodermata; class Holothuroidea; order Apodida; family Chiridotidae; genus Chiridota; species Chiridota heheva. The sequence goes on from JAIGNY010003794.1 coordinate 554,273, forward strand.
TTGTGTTTAAGGGGGTGTAGAGGGAATAGGGGGGAAGAGGGGGACATTTTTTTTGTGCCAACTTGGCATTCAAGATGTGAGTAACAGGTTCTACACTAAAAAAAGAACATCTCTATTTAAAACTAAGAAACTCAAATTTCAAACACTACAAGCAGTTTCTAGAAAACATTCAAATTGCAACAAAAAAAACGGGAAATTATAAGAAAACAACATGCAGGAGCCAAACCTGATTGAGCCGGTCGAGGTCTTCGTTGCTCATCTCGCGATCGATGGAAGATATGCTCTCTTGACTCTGCCTCTTGCTAATCTCGACTTGAGAAAGAGGGTTCCCTGCCTCGCCTGGCCGGGTCCTCCAATAATCTACTTCCTCTGGGTCATACCCGTCGCAGACTAGCAGGGTCAGTCTGTCTCCGGCCCCCCTAAGAGCACGAACTGCTTCAGCATGTTTACACCCTAGCATACTTTGACCATTGACCTAAGGAATAAAGAGAGTTATCTCACTGATTTACAGAAAATAGAAGGATTCTTAAAGGCTGAAGAAATTAAAGAAAAAACAAATTGTCAATCAGAAAAAGAGAAATGTATTTATTTTCAATACAATAAATCAACATTTGTTAAAGGATTAGTTCAGTGGTCAAGCAAGTCCATCTTAAATGAAAGAGGACTTCAAAATAAACAAAATGGTGAAGAAAGCATTCAATAATCTTATTCCATTAAAGGATTAGTTTAGTGGTCAAGCAAGTCCATCTTATATGAAAGAGGACTTCAGGAGAAACAAAATGGCGAAGAGGGCATTCAATGATCTTATTCTGTTAAGTAGAAATGACTGAAATCAGACTAGTTGTGATGTCACTGCCTCAGACTTCTTACTTATGTATTCTATCGTATTTTGTCCTGCGAATTTGTGGCTTAAAAACCATGGTATATGTCAAAAATATAGTAAATTGAATCTAGGAAGGGTGTTTATAATATACCACCTACAGAAAGTTTTAGAGGATAAAGACAGATTTTTGAATGTTTTCTTCACCATTTTGATTCCTCTGAAGTCCTCTTTCACATAAGATGGACTTGCTTGAACCCTACCTTCCTAAACAAATCTCAATGGTTTTACATTTCATCCATGGTATATAGTTCAGGTTCACATTATTTAGTGCAATGTCAAGGCCTTAGCTCATTAGCACCTGCAATGTTGGAACTAACATTTACAATAGACAGATGGTGCAAACAGAATGGTTTGGTTTGTTGATGTTTAAAGGCACCGTGACAGTCAGAGTCCAAATGTGCCAAGAGGGTGTTAACAAATTATGGTGTAAGAGTTAGAATAATGAGGAGATGGAAGGTTTTGAAGGGGAGATAAGGGGGCTAAATGTGGGGGGGGAGAAAACAAAATTGGTGAAAATAAAATAAAGGGGTACATAAGGTTAGTTGTAGAAAGGAGGGGAGGGGTAGTTAAATGTAGTGGAAGAGGTTGTTGGTGTGGAGGAAGATGATGATGTTTGAGGAAGAATTGTTTTCGAAAAGGTCCGAGATTGAGGAGAGTGAGGAGAGAAGAGATCTGGAGTTCTAATATAGGGGACAGGTAACAAAGATATGCTTAATGGAGAGATCAGTGGTACAAGTGGGGCAGAGAGGGGTAGGGGAGCTGGATAAGAGATGGGAGTGGAAAAGCAAAACCATTTGTACAAATGTAGGTTTTCAAACAACTCAAGGAAGCTTTAAAATTCAATGTATCCTTATCCTTCACAAACCAAATATTCTGTTTCTTTTGTCCCCATTTTGTTGTTCTTCCACAAGAAAAGGTCAAATAACTTGTAATTCTTAGTAGGGTTGTGCGACATTGCTCTCTCAGTCATGTCCATAAATCTCCAAGCTTATGCAGGGATTATCAATGTCATGACATTGGGCTCCTGACAAAATACCACCTAGTACGCGGTGTTGATATGCAAATCAAGAAGATTCTTTTTTATCTTTTGTCATTTTTGGCCGTGTATTTCAATATTTTTATGTGTGTGTGTGATTTGGTTTGGTGATTTCACAGCAGTGTGTACTGCTCAATGGGGCTACTTCCAATATTGTCATGAATCAATGAACCCAATGTCGACGTCAGGACATGAAGGTCATTATTGCGATGTATCGATATTACCGATATGTCGCACAACCCTAATTCTTAGAAGCTTTGTTTGTTTGATGAGAATTTAACAACACCACAACAGCAAGGGTCAAATTGTGCCTGAGAGGTTAGATCATTCCAGAGGTAGGAAAGAGAGTAAACAGGGGGATTCAGAGAAACACGAGAACTAAAAGCCAGAAAGCTGGGATCGAGAGAGGAGGTGTATGGGTTGAAAATATTGTAGAGATAGAGGGGTTGATTCTTAGAAGCTTTGATCTTGTCTTACCTCTAATATTCTCTGCCCCACTCTAAGGCTTCCATCCCTGGCAGCAGCACCGACTTCATTAATCTGCAAAAATAAAATATAAATGCTCATTTCAAAGCAGCAATATCTCTTTTCAAAAAAAGCTTATATGAAGTTTAATTTTGTAATGTAAAAAAAAAAAAGATAATGGAGCTCAATACTATACACATAAATACTACTCTATAGTAAATGTCCACCAACAATAGTGTAAAAAATACAACATGCCAAAAATATTCATCTTGTGGTAATACTTCCAGAAAGGGAATATGTTTAGAGCCATTTCAAGTAAACATTCACTTTAGGTGAAAACAAGTATTTACAAAACAAAAAGCATAAAAGATAAAAATAATAATACATTTATATAGCGCAAAAATCTGCTAAGTATTAAAAAAATCAAACTAAAAAAAAAAGCAATACAAAAAAAGTATGTTTTTAGCTAACGCTTAAACAAACTGAAGATTGTTAACTAAATGAATAGAGGCAGATGGTTCATTCCAAAGGGCAGGGCCTGCATAATAAAAGCCACGGTCACCTAATGTTCTACATTCTGATCCCGGGACAAAAAGAAGGGGAGGATTATTGCTGTGAATGGGGCAATTGTAATCAAACAGATACATACATACTTTATGTAGGAACAAGTAGTTTAAAATTAATGCAAAATTAAATTGGGAGCCAGTGAAGGGAAATTATGAGTACTTTTGAGGGGAAATCATAGAAATTAACAACTAATTTTGCAGCATTGCTCTGGATATGTTGCAGCCTTTTATTACGCTACTTCACCTGTTTCTAATTACAAAACAAAGTGTGTAAGTGCAAAACACTACAGAGTCAACATGGGACTACACTAGGCAAATCATCAAGTTGTTTGTTGATGTTTAACGGCACCGCAACAGTCAAGAGTCAAATGAGCCCAGAGGGTCTTAGAGTTAGGACGGTACGAATAATAAAGAAGCGAATAGAGGTAAAAAAAGCGAAGGAGGAATAGGATGGTAGAATAGAAAAGGAAGGGAATGTGGGTAAGGGTTAGATTAGGTGGAATAAGTTGCTATTGCCAAGGAAGGTGATGACGTCGAAGGAGAGATTGTTCTTGAAGAGATCAGAAATGAAAGTGCAGGAGGAGAAGAGAGAGCTACAGTTCCAGAATAAAAGACAGGCTAAGAGAATGCTTGATCAAGAGATCAGTGTTGCAAGTAGCGCAGAGAGGTGTAGGAGAGCTGAAAAGGAGGAAGGAGTGAGTGAGAAAGAAGTGACCAAGGTGAATGCGAATGACAACAATGTCCTCCCTACGATTACGAATGTGCAGAGGAGGGTTGGTCCCGACTTCAGAATTGAGAGTGTGAAGTTTGTTACTGGTCTCAACATTTCCGGTAGTCTTGCAAGGTCTTTCTCAGGTAGCTGGAAATGGTGAAGCAGAAGTGAGTACGAAATAAGGATAGGTGAAATGTGGTTCGACAGAGCGTTGTTGGCGGCTCTGCCGGCCCTCTCATTGCCAAATCATCAAGAGCCACAATCTGTATAGACTTTTTATTAAATCAAGTTATTAAAGAAAGAATATGTTGTACTTACTTTTGAAATGAATATACCCTCATCTGACTTATCGAGTGGGTTCCCTGGGTGACCCTTGTTCCCTCCCCTAATACTGATTCCGAGTTTTTCCCCTGGAGCCTTGGTGATGGACACCTCCTGCGAATGCAAAATAGTAAATATTCATGATTATTCATGACATCATAGAATGATGGCCCAAGCAATATTGAGATAATGAATGTCCTTTACACCTTGAGTTTGACCCAGGCAGTGACTGTTTTACCTCACTCGTCTTTTAAAAATAATCAGAGGAAAATCCCTACCTCTAAAAGAGCTCATTCTGGTGCCACGTAGATTCCATCAAAATTTGAGAGCACATAATCAAATTGACACAAAGAATTCTGAGAGCAGGAGCTGCATCCTTCAGTTTAATAAATACCATCATTATGTAGGTAATGTTGGATGGTTTCTAGGAAAAATTCCTGCTACAAATGCCAGCCCAATTAGGGCAGTACACCTTTATTCTCAGCAAATATAAAGCTGGTACAGTAGCATCAGTTAATTACTCTGGCATTACCTTAATCCAGATCTCAGGAAAATTGCAGTGCTATTCAATTCTAAAATTGTTAAATTATTTTCATATCAACCCAAACAAAATGGAGGGTCAGGAAGAATATTATTACCATAAATACATACAGAATTTTGAGAAAGGTGAATCTGTGCAATTTCCCTGAGAAATATGCTTTGATAACAATCATATTGACAATTAAATTATCTTTTTAAAGGATAGTTTTTGTACCAATCACTTTCTCTTTTTAACAGGATAAGACTAAAGGGTAGTTTCTGTACCAATCACTTTCTCTTTTTAAAAGGATGAGAAAAAAGGATAGTTTCTGTACCAATCACTTTCTCTTTTCAACAGGATGAGAATGAGGGAAAGTTTCTGTACCAATCATTCTCTCGTTTCAACAGGATGAGGCTAAAGGAGTTTCTGTACCAATCATCTCTCTTTTTAACAGGATGAGACTGAAAGAAAGTTTCTGTACCAAACATTCTCTCATTTCAAGAGGATGAGACTAAAGGATAGTTTCTTTTCCAATCACTTTTTCTTTTCAACAGGAGACTAAAGTTTACTTTCTGTACCAATCACTTTCTCTTTTCAACAGGATGAGACTAAAGGATAGTTTTTGTACCAATCACTTTCTCTTTTTAGCAGGATGAGACTAAAGAATAGTTTCTGTTCCAATCCCTTTCTCATTTCATCATAATGAGACTAAATGATAGTTTCTGTACCAATCACTTTCTCTTTTCAACAGGATGAGACTAAAGGATAGTTTCTGTACCAATCACTTTCTCTTTTCAACAGGATGAGACTAAAGGATACTTTCTGTACCAATCATTTTCTCTTTTCAACAGGATGAAACTTAAGGATAGTTTCTGTACCAATCACTTTCTCTTTTCAACAGGATGAGACTAAAAGATAGTTTCTGTACCAATCATTTTCTCTTTTTAACAGGATGAGACTAAAGGATAGTTTCTGTACCAATCACTTTTTCTTTTTAACACAGGATGGGACTAAAGGATAGTTTCTGTACCAATCACTTTCTCTTTTTGTCCTCTAAACAAAATGGACATGGACATCCATGACACTAGCACTCCTTTAAAATAGTACAAAGAATTAAAGGAACAGTTCAGGGGTCATTATCTTCATCATATATGAAGTAAGACTTCAAAAGAAACAAAATGGCGACAAAACATTCAAAACCCTTATTCCGTTTAGGAGATATTTAAGTTTAAAGCTCAGTGCCTTATCTTTGTAGAAATGACTGGTGTAGTAAGTCTACTATGAAAGGTTGGCATCCTCATCCTCACATTCCTAACAATTGCTAATGTTTCAATTTTTTCCCTCATACTTCTTTCGGTTGGTAAATTACAATTATTCTTACAAGATTCAGTTTTGCTACTTCTCCCAACATACCCAATGGTTTTAAAGCCACAAAATAACAGGACTAAGTATGATATAATACATAAAAAATTATGCGGAATCTGAGGTTGTGACGTCACAACTAGTCTGTTTTTAGTCGTTTCTACACAAATGATACCAAACCTTAAAACTTAAACATCTCTTTAACGGAATAAGATTTTTGAATGCTTTCTTCACCATTTTGTTTCTTATAAAGTCCTCTTTTATATACGATGGACTTGCTTGACCACTGAACTAATCCTTTAAGAGTGTTACTTGTAAACTGGGAAAGAATCATTAGTGGATATGAACATCAATCTATCAAATATTATAACACTTGGATTCAAAGACAGGGAAGCACACCTTTACTGATACATCTCAGGGTTAATAAAGGTCATTTTAAATGGACATAAATATTCTTACCAGAAGTCCTCCAATACCTAAATACTTGCAGTGTTATACCAGAACTCAAAGCTATATCAGTTACTCATCAACAATGTTGTACCACAAACATAACTTCACACCCCTCCGCCTCCCCTTTCCACTTATACATGTATACAAAAAAATAGCAAGAGAGGATAACACAAATGTGTCCAGTTCCCCTCATCTGAAACCAACTTTCAAGGATTTTTCAGGGTGTATTCTTTGCTACAATTAAGGTGCAGTGGATCAGTGGTCAAGGAGTCATGCTCGCGTAGGAAAGATACCGGGTTTGATTCCTGCCGCGAGCACTGCATTGTGTCCTTGAGCAAGACAACTTTACTTGCTTCAGTCCACTCAGCTGTAAAATGATAACCAGCGCTGCTGGGAAGTTAATCTGCGATGAGCACTGCTGGGGAGTTAATCTGCAATGGACTGGCATCCTGTTTAGGGAGTCATGTACTCTCATTCCCTTGAGCCATGGAAACCGAGGATAAGCACCGGCTCAATGAGCCTAATGGTTGGATGAATTTAACTTACTTTGCTACAAACAGAGGCATCTTCAAGGAGCAAAAATACGGACTGAGGTTTAAAATGTTCAACTAATGACCTGTCCCTCCCAGCTGAACTTCTAGCTTCAGAACTGGGGAGTAGGGTTCTGCACAGTTCCCCATGCTTTTTTTTTCCTTCACAAACTACCATTTATAGTGTTTTCTTTTGTGTACATATATCTATATATTTCTCAACGTCTCAAATTTCAGGTACAGCCTCGCATTGTTTTATTTCAACACAAAACTTTTAATTCGAAGCATTTTAAAGCTTTCAAGTTCAACTAAGACCTGATTATAAGGCAACAACGCTTTGTTCATATTCATTTCTTTTAATGTTTTTAACCTTTCAAATAAGACACTAATTTATTATTGAACTGGCCCTGCCGTGATTAAATGCAAAGCTTAAGCTTACCCCAGACGCACGTTAATTCCATCAAATCACAAGTAGCCTATGCATGTTTTTAAAGATTTTTCTTGCCCACATAAAAATGACTTTTGTACTGAGTCATGCTTGAGTCATTATCATGATGACAGTAATGGCAAAACGCTTCACGTGTTACTGACGTCTTTATTGCCAATAAAAGTAGGATTAAAGGAATATATATTCCCATGAATTTCAATTTTCTTATATTCACTCGGTTAGAATGTGACCTGGGGTCATCAGACCGCATAGCAACCGCACGCATTCACCCCACATTGGAGTGAAAACAAAGCGATCAGCTGTGTTTGTTTACATGCCATACAGTACCGCACATAGTAAGGGCATTCAAACTTGACCACGTGTATCGCACAAAGGTTTGTTTTCACTCCAGAAAATGACATCATCTCCCGGATGTGACGTGGCACCAACCAAATGAATATAATCAAGGACTATTAAAGAATCAATTTGGTGTAAAACCTGCATGTTTGAGGCTAAAGAATTTCTATTTCTATTTCCAACGCAAAGGACATTTGAGGTTCCATCCGGATACTTAAAATGAAAATGGCAGCCAAATAACAGACCAGATACAAAGATTAGAAATAGGAACAAAGCTGACAAACCATCAGAAAGTGAACAGAATCCTAGAAACACTTTGTTAGCAACAAAATAACTGAAAGGTATATTTGTAAATGTAACCTGCAACTAGTATTTGCTGAAATGAATCATAAATTTTATATTTCTACTTTTTTTTTTCACTATAGCTAAACTAAAGGAGTCTAATTATATTTCTACTTTCCTTCACTACAGCTGAACTAAAAGAGTCTAATTATATTTCTACTTTCCTTCACTATAGCTAAACTAAAAGAGTCCAACTTCAAATCAAATATTCAAAGTTTTAAATCTCTCACCATGCAAAAGGTTAATACAAACTTCTTGCACAAAAAAAAATAATAACAATAATCTTTTAGAGAAATCTTTTAGAGAACAGTCAAATAATCAAACTCTTAACTCCAGCATCAGATAGCCGACACATCAACTCAAATTTACCTTTAGATTTCTCCGGGCAGTTTGAAGCTAAAATAATAGAACAATAATTTTTGTTTACTATAACTTCTAACAAAATAAAAAGTAAAAGAAATTAAACTCTGAAGAATAAAAAAAAAATGGAAAAAATGTTTTGTCACAGATAGGATTTATGTCATAAAACTTCTAAGTGAATCCAAATCAAATAAATTTCTTAACCAACTTTCCAAATACAGCAAGTTTAAATCTTATTCGTATCTCGAGTTATTCATGTATGAAGTCGACACATGGAGCCTGCCATTTTATTTAATTCTGTATTGAAATATTTGTGTATCATGACATAATTTCCAGGATTACAATGTATTTCTTTCTTTATAAATGTGAAGAAGTTTTTATTCCGAAATGATGTGACACAAAAGTTTTAACAGCATGTTTAGAAAATTTCATGTGTACACAAAAATGTCCTTGACCCTTACAAAAGAAAATTTGTTTCTACAAGATAGAAAGCTTGAGGTAGATTTTAAAGAAATACAAAGCATTTCAAGCATCCTGCTGGGATGATGACATCATAATCTGCATGTTTTGAAATCAAAATGGCAGCTCCTATGGTACTATTTAGTAGTAGCATTAATGCTTTTGATAATTACAAAAAAATGTGTTAGATTGCTTCGGGAGGTATGAAACTTGGTCAGAAGATTTGTTATTTTTAATTATATTATATGAAATAAGGATTATGTCCGACTTATGTCTACTTTAAAGAGAATATTGAATATTTCAATATGAAATATATTTTGGTATCACAACTGAACTTTTGCAGAATGAAAAGATTACGTAATTGTGAGAATTGTGACAGAAAGAGTTAAGAATGCATTTGTCTTGTGTTGAAGTATATACATTTGAGTATAATAACCCCAGCTTGTACAAACACCTTGGAAGATAATTTAATATGGATCCAAACATAGCAAGCTTAACATGTTGAGACAACATTAGCTAAATTTCTTTCACATTGATTAAAAACCATGAAAATTGCAAAAATGGAATCAAAAATCCGTTTTAAAAGATGAGTATTTTGTCAGACTGTAGGTCTTCTTTGACCCTTAAATACCCAGACCAAGCGTGTGATGTTCAATTGGAGACATACTTTTTCAAAAAATGTTTTTCTTTGTCAAATAGGCCCACAGCAGTGGTATCATTTGAAAGAGCTTAAATAGGTCTTTCAGAAAATATAACTTTTTGAAGAACTTTGCAAAAAACTGGATTGAAAAAGAGAGAATTTTAAAAAAGCACAAAATTTAACGATTTAGACAAGAAAAAGAAAAAAGCTTACTTGCCATACTTCCAGACCTAGCTTTTGTTTGAAAAGCCGTGAACAACTGTCAAAGACATCAAAGATAGAATTCCGGTTGAATTTTGACTGCTCCCACCATCATTTTTGTTGTTTGTTTTTTTGCAAAATTTGTACCAAACTTGATGATTTGTACCCTTTTTGAGACCAAAAATTTTGAAAAAAATTGCAAGTTCTGATCGCAATACACCTACCGCATGCGAAATGTATCGTAAGAAAGGCCAAGCCATGTACTTTCGATTAATATCGAAAAGAGCAAGAACCCCCTCTTTGATCACATCTAGGTTTAATAATAAAAAAGCTTTCACTATCAGTCAGTCACTTTGGTCTAGTGGCATGTCTCTGTGCACAGCGCGTGGATTCCCTGCACTGGACACGCAGCTATTGTTTTTTCGCTAGTAATTACAGTGGTGATTATTTTTTGTTTATATTCATTGTTTTTGTATGTTTTGCTTTAAAAAAAAAAAAAAATAGGCTGGAATCAATGGAAAGGAAATCTCACAAACAATCTAAATATGTAAGTAAATAAAATCTTCATTTTTCATTATTCACAAGAAAAAAATAAAGGCTAAAAAAATTGGCCTAATTTGGCCTAAAATGTTCAAATTTGCATATTTTTGTGAATGATTTCTTTAGTTTGACACTTTTATTACAATGTTTCTTGTCTTAACATTCATATCAACTTGTAGTGGTAGAAAACAAAAGAAAAGTTGTGAAAATTAAGTTTGGAAAAATAATACAAATTTCAAAGTTTTTTTGTCACGTTTTGAACCTCGGGGTCTTTAAGGGTTAACTGGTGTTTTTGTTCAGCATTGTAGGCTTTGAGGATTATGTCACTGTATGTCTCCTTTACGTGGTGTTTTTGTTCAAACTTGTAGGATATGAAGATTATGTCACTGTGTGTCTCCTTTAAGCGGTGTTTTCGTTTAACATTGTGGGCTTTGAGGATTATGTCACTGTATGTCTCCTTTAAGTGATGTTTTTGTTCAAACTTGTAGGATATGAAGATTATGTCACTGTATGTCTCCTTTAAGTGATGTTTTTGTTCAACATTGTAGGTTTTGAGGATTATGTCACTGTATGTCTCCTGTAAGTGATGTTTTTGTTCAACCTCGTAGGATTTGTAGATTATGTCACTGTATGTCTCCTTTAAGTGATGTTTTTGTTCAAACTTGTAGGCTTTGAGGATTATGTCACTGTATGTCTCCTTTAAGTGATGTTTTTGTTCAACCTTGTAGGCTTTGAGGATTATGTCACTGTATGTCTCCTGTAAGTGATGTTTTTGTTCAACCTTGTAGGCTTTGAGGATTATGTCACTGTATGTCTCCTTTAAGTGATGTTTTTGTTCAACCTTGTAGGCTTTGAGGATTATGTCACTGTATGTCTCCTGTAAGTGATGTTTTTGTTCAACCTCGTAGGATTTGTAGATTATGTCACTGTATGTCTCCTTTAAGTGATGTTTTTGTTCAACCTTGTAGGCTTTGAGGATTATGTCACTGTATGTCTCCTTTAAGTGATGTTTTTGTTCAACCTTGTAGGCTTTGAGGATTATGTCACTGTATGTCTCCTTGTGATGGCTTTGAGGATTATGTCACTGTATGTCTCCTGTAAGTGATGTTTTGTTCAACCTTGTAGGCTTTGAGGATTATGTCACTGTATGTCTCCTTTAAGTGATGTTTTTGTTCAACCTTGTAGGCTTTGAGGATTATGTCACTGTATGCTTCCTGTAAGTGATGTTTTTGTTCAACCTTGTAGGCTTTGAGGATTATGTCACTGTATGTCTCCTGTAAGTGATGTTTTTGTTCAACCTTGTAGGCTTTGAGGATTATGTCACTGTATGTCTCCTTTAAGTGATGTTTTTGTTCAACCTTGTAGGCTTTGAGGATTATGTCACTGTATGCTTCCTGTAAGTGATGTTTTTGTTCAACCTCGTAGGATATGAAGATTATGTCACTGTGTGTCTCCTGTAAGTGATGTTTTTGTTCAACCTTGTAGGATATGAAGATTATGTCAGACTGTATGTCTCCTTTAAGTGATATGAAATCCATCCTTTTATACACCAGTGAAGAAAAATAAAACAACCAGCTGAATTTGCAATTCTGCTTTAAAAGTTATTTTTAGCCAAATTTTTATTTTCTAATATGTATTTTACTTTCAAACTCAACAAGTGATGATCAGCCGGACTGTTGTTCTATATTTAAAGGATTAGTTCAGCAGTGAGAATGTGAGGATGAGGATGCCAATTTTCCAGTCATTTCTACACAGATAAGACAGAGCTTTAAACTTGAATATCTCATCTCCTTAACGGAATAAGATCTTTGAAAGCTTTCTTCACCATTTTGTTTCTTTTGAAGTCTTCTGTCACAAAAGATTGACTTGCTTGAACCCTAAACTAATCCTTTAAAATACACATAAATTAATGTTCATAAAGTACAGTTAAAGTGACACTGACCACTAAACCTTCTGGCGGGGGATCGTGCCGGACAACTAGATGGATGGCCTGTGAGTTGGACAGGAGCAGCGCGACAGCCTCTTGATGTTTGCATGAATGGACATCTTGACCATTGACCTTTAACAATCGGTCACCGACCCTTAAATTTGTTCTGGCAGCTGAACCATTAGGTACAATCTGTGAAAAGATAACACAAAAAATGACTGAAGGAGTCGATAAGCTTCTGGGTTATGCATGGACATCTTGACTCTTAACAATCGGTCACAGACACATAAATTTGTTTTGGCAGCTGAACCCTTAGGTACAATCTGTGCACAGATAACACACAAAAATGGCTGAAGGGGTTGATAACCTTCTGGGTTATGCATGGATATCTTGACTCTTAACAATCGGTCATGAACACTTAAATTTGTTTTGGCAGCTGAACCATTAGGTATAATCTGTGAAAAGATAACACAAAAAATGACTGAAGGGGTTGATAACCTTCTGGGTTATGCATGGACATCTTGACTCTTAACAATCGGTCACAGACACATAAATTTGTTTTGGCAGCTGAACCCTTAGGTACAATCTGTGCACAGATAACACACAAAAATGGCTGAAGGGGTTGATAACCTTCTGGGTTATGCATGGATATCTTGACTCTTAACAATCGGTCACGAACACTTAAATTTGTTTTGGCAGCTGAACCATTAGGTATAATCTGTGAAAAGATAACACAAAAAATGACTGAAGGGGTTGATAACCTTCTGGGTTATGCATGGACATCTTGACTCTTAACAATCGGTCACAGACACATAAATTTGTTTTGGCAGCTGAACCATTAGGTATAATCTGTGCACAGATAACACACAAAAATGACTGAAGGGGTTGATAACCTTTTGGGTTATGCACGGACAGCTTGACTCTTAACAATCAGCCACAGACATTTAAATTTGTTTTGGCAGCTGAACCATTAGGTATAATCTGTGCACAGATAACACACAAAAATGACTGAAGGGGTTGATAACCTTTTGGGTTATGCACGGACAGCTTGACTCTTAACAATCAGCCACAGACATTTAAATTTGTTTTGGCAGCTGAACCCTTAGGTACAATCTGTGCACAGATAATGCACAAAAATGACTGAAGGAGTTGATAACATTCTGGGACATAAAGGATTAGTGTTCCTCAAAAGTGAAGTAAATAATGAGAGGGGGGGGGGGAGTGGTGGTGGTAGCAGGGGTGGTTATTTTAACTTCTTTTTTTTTTTACAATTAACAATGAAACAAATGATATGTCAATAGTTCTTTAGAAACACCTATCCTTGCCCTCCTTACCTTTGATATAAATACACCAGGCTCATTAGCACCAAACGGATAACTGGAATGGTCAGTCCCACCAACGATACTGAGGCCGAGAGGGCCTCCCGTTCTCTTTAAGCTTATTTCTTCAATCTCCGGTACGGAGGGACCATTAAGGTGGTTACTACCTTCGTCTGCATTGGCAATTTGATACCTGAATTCAGGGGGTTCATGTTCTAGAAAGAAAGAAAAAAATATATAGATGTATAAATAAATATATATGTATATATATATGATCAAAACAACATTTAAAAACATTTTAAATTTGACACAATCAGAGAAATATATGAAAACAAAGAAAACAAGTGTGAATAGTAGTTTGTAAAAAAAGCCTGAAGAAGCCTGCTCCCCAGTTGTACTTGGGTAGAAGGATGAAGGTTCAGCTTGAAAGGACAAGTCATTGGTTAAACATCTCAAACCCCAGGTCATGCATATGCTTATACAGCTAAAGCTAAATCCATCTGAGCCATTAGGCTCATAGGACCTGTGCTCATCCCCAGTTCCCATGGCGTAAGCAAATCAGAGTACATGACTTCCCAGTGGACGAAACCATCACAGATTAACTCCCCAGCAGTTCTGGTACTTATTCTACAGCTCAGTGGACTAAAGCAAGTAAAGTGTTTTGCTTAAGGACACAATGCAGCACTTACGAATGCTGGGAATCAAACACAGTACCCTTGGAATAAGAGCATGACTCCTTAACCACTGAGCCACTGCACCTCTATGTATGTAATTGAGGGACTAAAACAAACAAACTGGCAAACAAAGGATTCAAAACATTTTCTGTGAAGTTTTTTTACAAGCTTATAGCTCATAACATAACTTTATCAAAACTAATTAAAACCAGACAAGTAGTGATATCATGGTAGTGGTTTGTGTGGACGATCGGTTTCTTTGTAAGGCACTATATAAGCACCACTCATTACCATTATTTATTATCATATCCTTTACTGACATATCATTTGAGATTTTATCGTTTGTAACCATTGTCCCGTTAGCAGAAGGGTAACAGATATTACTGAAGAATATTATCTTTTAAAAAAAAATGTAACACTACAAACCCTCAGTTCATAAAAAAAAAAGTTACATTTATATACATTTGCAACTCTGAAGAAAGCAAGTGTTTCACTTCAATCTTTTGTAGTAGAAACTACTTATTTGCACGTATTATTTTAATGAATTTTAAAGCAATCAATAATATTGATTTAGCATATATATACTGAGAAATTTACCTCGCTAAGCGTAGCAGGGATATTTACAAAGTTTTACTCACCTTCCATGCTATAAATATGCTATCTGGTCTAATGACCTGATTCTAACACACTTCTAACTGACCTTAAAATCGTAGTTACCAACCCAGCCCTAACCTCCATAATACCTCTAATATCCCTCACTTAACATTCCACCGAGGCCTGAACGAGAGGGGAGGCGGGTTGGGACTCATGGAAGGCAAGTAGAACTCTCGTAAATATCCCTACTACCCTTAGCGGGGTAAATTTACTTCTAAGTTATATCTTACCTTTCATGTTATAAATATGCAATCAGATTGCAACCGAGGAACGAAAGGAAGGAGGGGAGTTCAGGTCGAAGCCCAATTTTCAAAAGGCTGGTCCTAACACTCCCACTAGTTTTATCCTACTTAAAGAATTAGATACATACAACCCAGCCCTGACCTCCATTATACCTCTAACATCCCTCACTTAATATTATACAATTTTAGGTAGCAATGGGCTATACGGTTTCCTCCAAAGATACATGAATTCATATGTAATAGTCAAAGGTGAATGATTCAATATCCTGTCCAAAATCCAGTCCAATACCCAGTCCAATATCCAGTCCGCCTACCCAGTCCAATACCCAGTCCAATATCCAGTCCAATACCCAGTCCAATATCCAGTCCAATACCCAGTCCAATATCCAGTCCGCCTACCCAGTCCAATACCCAGTCCAATATCCAGCCCAATATCCAGCCCAATATCCAGTCCAATATCCAGTCCAATATCCAGTCCGCCCACCCAGTCCAATACCTAGTCCAATATCCAGTCCAATACCTAGTCCAATATCCAGTCCAATATCCAGTCCGCCTACCCAGTCCAATACCCAGTCCAATATCCAGCCCAATATCCAGTCCAATATCCAGTCCAATGTCCAGTCCTATATCGACTACGGAACAAACTACCTTCCCAATCAAATAAGACCTTCTTAAGGAAAATAAAACAATCAACGAAAGAGTAACGAAGGGCATGACTCACTGACTAATGGTTCATGGTGTTCAACTTCCATGGACTCTCGAAGCACCACAAGATCGATGGTTCTTGAGCTGGTTAAGAGGGCAACGGCATGGTCGTGCCTGGCCATGGTCATGTCAAGCCCATTAATCTGCATGAGACAAAATCAATCATAACAATCAGTTGGTGAAAGTGTATACTGTGGTCAAGAATCATTTAGGGGTACCTTTTGACAGATGCTTCCCAAGTTAAAAATCAAGCCATGTGGGTATGAATCATTTGGGGGTAACCTGTTGACACATGCTTCCCAAGTTAAAAATCAAGCCATGTGGGTATGAATCATTTGGGGGTAACCTGTTGACACATGCTTCCCAAGTTAAAAATCAAGCCATGTGGGTATGAATCATTTGGGGGTAACCTGTTGACAGATGCTTCCCAAGTTAAAAATCAAGCCATGTGGGTATGAATCATTTGGGGTAACCTGTTGACAGATGCTTCCCAAGTTAAAAAATCAAGCCATGTGGGTATGAATCATTTAGGGGGTAACCTGTTGACAGATGCTTCCCAAGTTAAAAATCAAGCCATGTGGGTATGAATCATTTGGGGGTAACCTGTTGACAGATGCTTCCCAAGTTAAAAATCAAGCCATGTGGGTATGAATCATTTGGGGGTAACCTGTTGACAGATGCTTCCCAAGTTAAAAATCAAGCCATGTGGGTATGAATCATTTGGGGGTAACCTGTTGACACATGCTTCCAAACTTAAAAATCAAGCCATGTGGGTATGTGCATGAAGATCACACTCTAAATCCAAGCGCTGACATTATCTATTTACAATAAGGATGTTTCAGCTGACGTCATGAGGTCACATGACTTTGTTTACATCGCCACTATGTAGGGTGAGAACACTGCCATTTGCTGTACACTTAATTAAAATTACATATGTTTGCATGTTGCTATATCAAATTATATTTGTAAGATAATTACGCCAGAATCTTGCTGTGCCGTAGGTTGCACTAATAGACGAATGCCAGGGAATAAAAAGACATTTTCACGATTTCCATCTAATCGTGATGGATGTTCGGTGGGTTTCTGCATGCTGTAGGCTATGATGCAACAGCTTCCAACCTACGGTTCACACTAGGATTTGCAGTGAGAACTTCATGATGTAGGCTTGTTTGAGTATAACAAACAATCAGCTGGCGTTCACGTAAAAGTTACTATTCATATACCCAGTGAATAATATAAAATTTACGGAAAATAATGAAGTAAAATCTGTCAGGGCAGTGACAGTTCTATGTGTTTAGCCGGCGCCTGTAATGGCTGCCGGGCTTGTGACTAAGTGAGAAAGTTTTCAGGAAGTTAAGGCCCAGTAACCAGGGTAATAATAAGCGTTTTAAAGTCTATGAAGTCTAAAGCGCTATATAAGCAATACGATTACGATTATATAAAATCGGACACGAATAAAAAATAAAAAAAAACTACAATCAGTAAATTTGCTGAACTGGTAGGTAGGTTAGCATAAAGTATGTTTGTTGTACGTGTGATGTGACTGAGTAGTGTGAAGACGCATGAAACACAACAACGCTTTCTCTGCAATATGGTTACCAGTTGAGTTAAGAGTCGCGTGATGAAATCCCTTTATAGCTACAATTGTGGCCAAAAGTAGTTGGAAAACTCCGCACTCCCCTTGATTCATGTTGGAAGTCACATTTTACCATGTTTCTGCAAAGCACAGACAGAGCTGGAAAAATCTACAATTCTGGCAGTTATAACCACGGGAAAATCGGGAATTCGCGGGAAGAAAAAAACAATACTATACATTTCTTGAGTTAATTATAGTATATGTGGTAAATATGTGCTCTAAAAACATCCCCCATGTTGTTGCACGATGATAAGTACATTCGTTGCAAAAGAGGAAAATATATAAAGAGATGTATTCACTACATTAATAATATTATATTCACTACATTAATATTATTTCTGTCATGATTTTTCGTGGGCAGATTATTGACACCTTTATTCAGAGCTGTAGTAAGTTTTATAATTAATTGCAACTCCAAGCACAGACATTGATGGGTGGGAGAGGAAAAGGAGATTTGGGGTGGAAAGGGAGGGGGAAGGCTTAATATATTGAGTGCATTTGTTCCAGCGCTTTGGCCACAATTGCAGTTAACTGCATGTGGATAAATATAACTTGTGTTTTAAGTACTCATCAGAAATAAATAATTACTGTTGATTACAACATTCCTATCAAGAGTTGTCAGGCTATTACATGCAGTAAGGTATATTCAAATAACCTGGAGACTCGCTGGAGACTCGGGGAATAACATGTCCTCACACTTCGGATGAGTGCTCCTTTAAGCTTTTTTCCACTGTCACCAGATGGGCAAGACACTGACAGAGAGCAGGGCTCGAAATTAGCATAAGCCCGCTAGCCCGGGGCTAGTTGATATTACCTTTGGGCTAGCACAATTTCAATCATTCAAGCCCATGGGTTCATTAGTCCTATAATCAGATTTACTCTAGCATCTTCATGTGAGACATGAAGAAAAAAGCTTGTGGAAAGTTCAATTGGGCTACTGAAATGTGAGGTAAGCCTGATGGGCTAGTGAAAAACCATTACAATTTTGAGCCCTGACAGAAGAGTCATTCAATGGCATCCACTCCCATAGAAACATTCACAGGTTAAAGAAAAATAATTTCAAGCCATAGGTTGCCTTCTAAGCTAAATACTAATTCCCAACAGCTCTAAACGATTCTGCCACACCAGTAGATAGACCATCAGCACTAAGGTATAGTCAACTGACCGACTATGGCCGCCTTTCCCTCAGATTATAACGATTCAGTGGAACAGTAGGTAATGCTGCCCCAGTTGTTCCTGTGCCATTGCAGCATGCCTCAGTTGGCTCACACTTTTTCCATTGCACAGTCGAATTAGTGACCCAGCAAAAATTGAACCGGCCTCTCCCACATTGTATACCAGCTAGAAGACCATCAATTATGGCATCCAATTGTCTGATGAGATAGCCACATCAAGAGGCTTTCCTCTGTAACACCTCGACCACCTACCATTTGTATCAAGCTATCATTGGTGACAAAATCTGACCACTTGATGCCCAACAGCATTCTCTAAATTGTTCTGTCAAATGCATCATATCGTTTGATATCTGCAATTTTTATAAAAAAATTATATATATATGTTTTTTTTTTGTGCAGAATTTAGTGTCAGTGTTGTAGAGCTGTAAAGTGTTTTGGCAAGACAGACCAGCAATGAACATAAGCTGTGCGCAAAACTGATTGATGACAGATCAATGGAAAGTCTTTAAGAGGTAAAAATTGTTGTTAAATAAGAACATTCATTTTAAGGAAAGGTATCGTCCCATAAATAAATTCAGAAGTGAGCGCTAATTTGCTGGTAACATCACTTCCGATTGTCAATTTTCCTCATTGATTGTGAGAATTCTGGGATGTTATCGATAACGCATGTAGCCTTATATGTTCAGTCCAGCAAATGTGTGATCAATAAAATCGCAAATTTCTCGCGATCGATAGGGAAAATTGACAAGTGAACGCATTTATGGGACGATACCCTTCCTTTAATCAAAGTAGACAATGACTTACGGATAACACTTTGTCTCCTACATGTAGTACACCCGACTTAAATGCTGCTCCTCCCTCTGATATCCTGGATATGAATATTGACTGGGAAAAAAAAATACACATGAACGATATAAGCAAAAAGGTCTAAATGGTAACAACTTATAGCTTAAGCCTTACTCTACCATGCGGCGATATAATTGCCGTTTTGGGTGCCCCGTCTTCGACTCCACCTCCCAGGCTCATTTTCAAAAAAGTGCTGGTAGAGAAAGGGTTAATCAACCCGTGACAAGTGCACAAACTCGAAAATATATGCAGCATGGACCAGTTGAGCAGCCCACCAGGTCACTGAAGTGGAACGAGCACAGCTTTGCTGCTCAAAAGACAGAGGACCCTTCAATAAATAGCCTGTGATTAACCCTTACTCTACCACGCGGCAATATTATCGCCGTTTTGGGTGCCCCATCTTTTGACTACGCCTCCCAGGCACATTTTCAAAAAAGTGCTGGTAGAGTAAGGATGAAAAGACACCTTTAAATTTGGTGCAAGTCTGCATCATATTTTCTAAAAACATGTAGAAATTTCTGACATATTGTTGATCAAATATTTTACATGATTACGACAGTCCAGCATTCTTATAGCTAATAATTTACATGGTCACTACTTTCTCTATAAACAATTCCGATCAGCAACAGCTGCCATTAAAAAATAACAGGATTGTAACGGAGGTGAAAAAAATATACAGTTCTGGTGGTTACATCGCAGGAAAATTGTGAATTTGATGGGAAGAAATTATTAAAAACAAAATTAGATTTCTTGAGTAAACAAACAACAGTATATGTGGTAAATATGTGCTCTAAAAACGTCTCTCAAGTAATTGTGCAATGAAAAGTACATTAAATTGTGAATGAGGGAAGAATATAAAGATGTATGCACTACATTAGTATTATTTCTGTTGCGATTGTTCGCGGGAAGATTTTCAACACCTTTATTCAGAAGCATGAGAAATTTTATAATTAATTCTAACTCTGTAAGCACTAATGGAATTATATTTTACAAGTAAAGAAGAGTTCCCATGGAGAGATGAAGAAAATTAAAGCCATTGAAAACAATTATGTTTCAGCTAAATTGAAATGTAAGAGTGTAGTAAAAAAAAAAAAAATATGATAAAAATATTTACAGAGCCATTTACTCTCTTTAAGAAAACTGTGCCAAAGGATAACAAAATCTAGATGGTCATACATTATAGATTTGCATAAAAATTTGCATACTAAGTCCTGAAAACTTAAAGAACTGTGAAATGGTTAATGTTTTACTGATTTCTATGGGAATTTGTGCTAGTTTCATGATTGGTAATGGATTTAAAATCAATTTAGCCAATGTTGCCTTCACAATTTACCAATATAGCTTCTCTAAATATGTTCACATGGTAACTTCATAATGGGGACACCTTCTTAGATGGAGATTTGTAACTGTCTTTTTTTCTTAAAATAATATTCCATGTGTTTTTTTTTTTTTTTTTTTTTGTAACCTTTCATAAGAAAAAAAATTTGAGAAACAATTTAGTCAAAAATCATGTTGATATGTTATTCCTACCAGGAGATATTCAAATTTTACAAAGTTCACAAAAAATTTCAATAAACAAATAGGAAAAGGCTCAGTATGACATCACAGCAACACATTCTGCCACAAAGTGTATATATTACATTAAAATCTATCATACTTATTTATTGGTAAAACCTGCTAGAAAAATAAATTCATGAAAGTTTAGTTTTTGTATACATTGCCAAATATACCCTAATTCAATAACTTTTGGAAAATTGTTACTAATCACACAGAAACAACCAATTAACACTCAAAGAAATACATAAACATTTGCAATGGAATTGTCTCTATGACATCATCAAACACGAATTCATCATACTGTACAAAAACTCTAAAATGCAAATAAGAAATCTTTAAAAATCCGTATCTCCTGAATGGAATATGATATCAACCTGATTTTTGTACCAAATTGGCTCTAGAAGTGTGCTCTTTCAAATAATTTTTTACAAAAAACCATAAGAAAATTACAAAAAAATCAATGGGAATATTCCTTTAAACAATGAATATGGTATGAATGAAATTCATTAAGCTTTTAATTCTAATTAACCTGTCTCAGTTAGATGATTGACAGCTTTTTCAAGCAGTCACCGCATAAATTTGCCTAGCAACAAAATCTGCGTAACTAAGTGGGGAGACATCCTACGCGGTACTGGTACAGTACAGCTAGCTAGCGGCCCGCGTTAAAGTAATCAATGCAATTTACTGTACAAAACAAAGTTCTGTACACAGACTACAGGCTGAGTGACTGCAAAATGGTGAACAAAAATTGCGTTTACGGGCCTTAGCTGTGGGCTTTGTAAATCTGACTGCTGTTACCCAGAACACCTAGCAAACTGAATTTTATTTATACCTTTTGCTAAACACTCTTAACATCCAGAGAAGTGTCATGAATCGATCAAAGCTTGCGGCAAGCCTCGCAGAAATCTAAATGTCCATGCATTGGTGATGCACGATTGTGGATTTGAGGTTTGTTTGCCCCCACTGAAGTTACTGCATTGCTATGGTGGGTGTGGCTTATTTCATAACTCAGAGATGTTAAATGTAATACATTTATGCATGTTTTATGAAACTTACATCATCACTTCCTTTGAATGGTGTTGAGCCCTTGCCCCCAGCAACGCTGAACCCCAGCCCGTTGTTATCTTTGTTGAGCCTAACTGCAATTTTCTGCAAGAGAAAGAATCAAGAATGAATAGAGTTAGGGTAACTTTATCTTCAAGTCCTTTCAGGAGGGCCATCAGATGCCCGTGTTTGGCAACACTTTGCAGCAACGGAACCATCTCATAAATGCCGACCATACCAAGAGAAAGGCGGCTGATGGCATAAGCATTTTGATCTTTAATGCCAGGAGGAAGTCTTGAAGAAGCTGTTGATGATTTTGCCACAAGATATGTAACCCTTTCCAAAGAGGACACTTATGTTCACGAAAAGTGATCAATTACCCACCATACAGGAAGCTTTATGACAGTTTTGAAACACAACCATCCTCATCCCTAACAGGTTAGGATTAGAGTTAGGCTTCGCTTCCTTGTATGGTGGGCAATATAATACTTGGAGTACTGTAATAAGTGATATATATATATATATATATATATATATATATATATATATATATATATATATTGAAAAGTTTAACTAAAAGGACATAAAACACTGCAAATTTCAAACCAACTAACAAAGGAAACCAAGATGCAAGTGAAGTCAAACATAATATTTGTCAACCATGAAAAACAAATGATGAAAACCAACATAACCAGGGAAATGCTAGCATATAGTCATTCAGGGTCATCACAAAACTAAACAAATAAATGTTTTTCACTTCACATCCCTCCTTTCCTTCCATTCACCCCTCCCCTTCCTGCCACCCAAGTTTCCACCCAACACCAACCTTCACCCCTCACCCACAAATGACAACAAATATCACTTCCTTAAACCAATCTTAACTCACATCAAATAAACAATAATTAAATTGGAAGGTCAGCCTACATTAAATCAAGTAACTTCTAAGAAACATAATAGTTGTAACTATATTTTTCCTAATCTTCTACTGTGAAACATTGATCTGGCTAAGAGTACAGAACTTAAAGCTATCTGCAATGTAACCTACCTGGAAAAATGTAGAATATGTGCTCAGTTAAGTCTAGTATGAGAAGCAGGAACCACACTGCCAGGTAAAGCCACGTACAAATGAGAACTGGTATCAAACCAAAACAAACAAACTTCAAATGAAGCTATATCATAATTTTCATTTTCGTATTTTTTTATCTATTTTTTTAAAACTAATTTTGAGGAATCTTTAAAAACAACTTTTTGGTGAAAAGCAGCTGTCTTATCAAAACTTGTTATCTTAAAAACTGTAATACAATCTTATCTGCAGTTGCACTGCCTGTAATGCTCATTTAAAATCAGGGAAATGTTCTCAAAACCAATTAATTATAAACATTTAATAGGATTAGTTCAAGATGTCAAGCAAATTCATCTTATATGACAGGAGACATTAAAAGAAACAAACCAGTGAAGAAAGCATTCAAAAAATTATTCCAACAAGGATATATTCAAATGTGTGAAGCTTATATTTGTAGAAATGACTGGTGCAGTAAGTCTACTTTTTGTTTGTAAAAAGACTGGTGTAGTAAGTCTACTGTAGAAGGTTGGCACCCTAATCCTCACATTCTTGACAACTGTTAATGTATTTCAAAAAAAAAAAAAAAATTTTTTTTTTATATAACTTTTTGAATTATTTTTCCTCAAATTTTCTTCAGGTGGTAAATTAAAATTACCTTACTAGATTCTGTTTTACCACTTTCCTGACAAATCCAATGGTTTTTGAGCCACAAAATCGCAGTTTGTTTCTTTTGAAGTCCTCTTTCATATAAGATGGACTTGCTTGACCACTAAACTAATCCTTTAGTGGAATATTATTGCTCAATGCTTTCTTCACCATTTTGTTTCTTTGAAGTCCTCTTTCATATAAGATGGACTTGCTTGACCACTGAACTAATCCTTTACTGGAATTAAGATTGTTCAATGCTTTCTTCACCATTTGTTTCTTTAAAGTCCTCTTCCATGTAAGATAAGACTTGCTTGACCACTGAACTTATCCTTTAAGCTGATGGCTATTCAACTTATTGGAGGCTTTATTTCAAGAGTTAGGCTCCAGATTTCTTTACCTGGCAGTAGGATTTTTGACCCTCTTTACCACTTCTACAATTCACTTACCACATCATGCATAGCAATAATGAAGCAAAGGAAGCAGATATACATGTGTTAAATGCAGGAGATGCTTTTACTGATGAATGCATGATATAATAGGAATTCATCCCCCTTCCAAGCAGATCTTTGTAATAAATGGCTAAAATGTGTCCCATAAAGTTTCTCTCTAGTGGTTCGTGGAGTATCCTTAAAGAATATGGAAACCACTCTGGGTAAAAGAAAACCTATCATGGTTCACAGAGGCTACTCTCAGCTCCCCAGAGACCAACATAGGTCCCACTGATCCTCTTAGGTTTCCAGAGGTTCACGAGGTCCCCATGAACTCTGAAGGTCCCAAAAGATCCACCGAGGTCTCCAAAGACCCACTAAGGTTGCCAAGAAAACCACCATGAATAGATCCAGTGAGGTCCATAGACCACCCACAAGGTCCCCAGTAACCTACTCCACTAAAGCCTCAATAGACCCACTAAGGTCCCTAGAAGGTGGCTATCTGCAACATTTTATTACTGTCATTCATAATTAGACAGAAACCTTCAATTTGTTCTAGTGTAAGGTATACAAAAATGAATTTAAATAAACATCTTTTTCCTTAATTTCTAACTGTAGTAGGTGAATTTTCTGGTGCCTTCCTTCTTCCATGCATAGTAAAAGCAACATTTTTGGCATTACATATCACAATTTCATGATTTCTTTGCAACTGAGCAAAACCCAAACTTTTGATGGCAAGAAGAAGGGGGGGGGGGGGGGGTTGGTATGGCTTCCAAAGCTTTACATGCTAGTTTTAGATTTGCCCTGTGTTGTGGAAAATTGTAAGCAAGGAGTGGGCGGAAAAAGTTTTTTTTTTTTTCAATGGGGGAGGGGGCTTCCCTCAGGATTAAGTATCAAGAACATTTAAAAACACTTCACTTCTTTTCCAGATTGTTGGTTCTTTTTTTTTTTTTTTGCACGTTTTATATCTCACTCGTGCTTTTTGTGCGATTTGGGATTTACTTTTCTTTCCCTAAATGACACACTTGTTACAAACAGACAGTACAAGCATTCTCAAACTCTTGTGGGCCGTGGCCTTAATGTTCTCTGCAGTATCAGCAACATTCAACAGGCAAGTTGTTGCCATGCCATTTTGTAGGGATTTTTATTAAGTGTAAGAATTTTTGGAAGAAAAAGTTTTTAAATGCGAGTTAGAGGCAGCGGAGGAAGGCAAACAAACAACTTGTTTAGGCCTTACATGGAGATGTTATATGACTTAAATTAGGTTCAAAAAGCACTTCACAGATGTTAACTCTTTTTGTACACATGATTTTCTTTTATATATAAAACCTGTTAAAACTGTTAGTCATCACAATCCTAAAATATTAATGGTATATTTATAAATGATTGAATATAAGTAATTTCTTGTAGATGCAAGTCCCAATAACTAGTCTCCCTAAATGGATCAAAGGGAATAGGCAATTTAAAACATTAATGTTATCTTTATGATAGAGAGGAGGCGTTGACTCGGGAATGTTTAACCATGGTTGCAGCATTGTCCAATGACAAAGAGGAGATGGTATGGTTTGCATGGTTATGAATATGCATAAACTGACCTCCTTCACCAGATGGAATTTAGGTTCGGGGGCAAAAGAAACCCCATGTTTCTCCCACCGTTCCTCCTCAATACGAATTTGTTCAAAACTGCCTTCTGTTGTAAATCCTTCACTTGGCTGAAAATGAGAATGAGGTGATTGCAGTGAGGTTATGAATATGCATAAGTATATGCAAAGCAGATTACAGAGAAAGAGAGCTACCTTGAAAAAAAAAAAACAAATGAGCGAGAAAAAAATTAGAGAAAAAAAGTAAAGTGAGTGCAAGATGAAAACAAAAGTGAAGATGTTTGAGACTAAGGGAAAACAGTGACTATTACTTGGTTTTACTAAATTATTGGCAGATTCTAATCTTTTTCCTATAAGATGCACTTTTAAGAGGATTTAAATCACAATTGTCATAGCTAGACAATCTATCACTTCCTACGACTAACCAGTAAACATCCCTAGATGTGACAATGATATGGATTTTGAATTCATATATGCATGAAAGTCAATTGAAAGTTCAAAACTAACCCACCTGACTGAGGTCAAATAAAACAGTTCAATGATAAACATTTCCAAATTTTGGTGTTCCGCAACCATTGACCCTTTAAGTATATTTTGTTCATATTCAGTGGAGGCCCCAGGTTTTTGGTTCTGGGGGGCAAGAGAGGGACAACTGTGTCTCATGGTGGGCAAAAGCCTATAAATTGGACAAAATGTCACTTTACAACATTTTCAGGGGGTAAATAGGGGAAAGCAATCTCCTGGGGTGAAAGTGGGGGTCTGCATGGGGGGGTCGGGGTGGGGTCGGTGGTGGGGTGGGGTTTGGTCAGGTTTGGGGGTCAGGTAGGGTGGGTGGTTGTTAGGGTTGAATGGGGTAGTGGGTAAGGGTGGGGGTGTATAACCCCTCCACTGTTCATATTGTTCTCTTGTGTTTAAAAATATATGGCCATTTTTTTTTTTTTTTAACCACTTATAATTTGACCATTTTACAGCACTTTATTTGAATTTTAGAACCCTAAGTATAATAAATTATAGAAATTTCATTGTAATTTTGAGACATTACAATCAAGAAAACCTATGAACTTCTTTGTCAACCTATTATTTAAATTCTTCACCACCATTCTATGAATAAGAGCAATTGAATATGACCAGAAGCTTTTTAATCATGCCCTCCATCAACATTTAGCAGGTGAAAAAAGTAAAATGATTTTAGTGACTAAAATCTAAGACAGAATTTAAAGATTTTGTAGCTGTCCTCTCTTTCGTACATCACAACTTTTGCATTCATTAAAAACTCTTCAAACTTTGATTTGTCGTAACTGCAAGGTGCTAATGTCATAATTTAAAGACTACAAGTCAGTTCAGAATTTAAAGCTCTTTCTAGTATATAAAAAAAAAAAATATCCACCTGTCCATTAACCTTTAAAGAAGTTCATTAAATGTACCAAATGTTTTTGTGGTATTTCAAAAATTAAAACACTTCAATTGCACATGCAGCCATTGTTGTCAAATGGTAATTGTTATCAGATTTAAAAGCTGTTCACAAAACTTTCTTAAATATTATATGAGTAACGGCAACTTGGCACCTTGCATGCTTGCAGTTAAAATCATCAACTTTAAAACAAATTCAAGTGCATAAACTTTCTTTCAAGTCTAGAAATATCTTGCTCCTGAAATACCTCCCTCCACATTACCAAATCAGTTCACAACTGTCAAAATATCTTTTTACCTGCTGAAACTTAACATAAACTGCCATCAAATAATTTGGTTAGTCCGATTTAGAAACAGGCAGTGCATCCCAATGTGGAAATCTCACTTCAACATAAGGATAAGTTAGTGACAGCCTCGTTTCAAATCTTCACGTCAAGAATGAGCAAAAAACCAAAACATGCAGCAGATAATAAGGGGAATACATTCCAAAGAAAAGTAGAAAGCTGCAAAAATAATACCATGCTACAGAGAACACACCAATACACAAGTACCAACACAGCAGAAATACACAACTACTGGAGGACATCATTTCAACGGTTTTTGCACCGGATTTTTTAAAATTATTATGTCTTTTTTTTTCTTTCTTTTATTTTCATTATTCATGAATAATCTATATTACTTTTTGGTTTGGAATAATTGGAATTATCCAAATATCTTATAAACTATGTATCATCCAAACAATGGATAATAAATAGGTTTCTATGAAACAGGCCTAGTACATAATAAATGTGCACAAATTGTACTGAACTTCTGCTCTATTTATATAATGGTCACTGTTTGGTATATTTCCGGCCTACTTATTTGCTACGTAAATTGATATTTAGTACAAACAATATCCGATGTAACAGGTGCACTTTTAAATTTAATATTAAGGACTCAAATTTGGTTGAAAGCTTTAATTAATAGCAAAAAGCCAGTCATTACTATTCATGAAGTTAAATGTTCATGTTGTTATTACGCCCAATCCTCACTACAAATTTTTCATCTTTTCACCCGCAAGAACCTCCATTTCTGCGGGTACGACTTTTAAACTCTGCTAGAAGCAATTAAAAAAAACCACCACAGATAGTTCAGTGATTTTACACATCAGTAATTAAACTCCCAATCATCAATATGCACACAATGGAACTTATTGTGAATAGCCAGGTAATGTGGATTTAGTTACTGCAGGGCCAAGTCATGCGTGTAATGTAAGGTTGGGATTCATTTGGACTTTTAAAAGGATGTTTTCATCAGTGAGTTATAACACTAATGAGTTATAAACTCTGGTGAGTTATAAACAATGGTGAGTTTGGATGCATTGGACTGAAAATTTATAGCCAGAGTTATTCATCATGATCTAAATGTGTACATATTTATAAGTCGAAGTCATTTCTTTATTGTTACTTTGTATGTTGATAAGATAACTTACTGTGCATTAATCTAAATTTGACTGGTTGCAGTTAGTTACTGCAGGTTTCATTACAAGGGTGCAAAATTGGCATGTTCTATGAGCAACAGGCTAACCACTTTCTAAAATAGGGTGCACTAACCAATCTACGCATATCAAATTAATCCATGAATATTCAATTTGTATCAATTTACATATGATTATATATTGCATATCATGCATGTTTACAAGCAAATATTTAATTGATATAATAGCATGCAGCCTCACTATAAATGCTCTACAAGTAAGGATTGTTTCGGGTTGAGAACCTGTATCACTGAACTATTCAATGTAATTCTACAATATTTTGCCGGGAAAATTTAAACAGCTTTTGGACAAAAAGATTAAAAAGGACCTGTGGGTCCTAGAAATGTGAACTTTTGTAATAAAAAAATTACATTTTTGACAAAACATTGTAAACTTTTATTTAAAAGCTATTCAACCCTTACTCTACCAGCGGCGATATTATCACCGTTTTGGGTGCCCCATTTTTGACCCAGCCCCCAAATGCATTTTCAAGAAATTGCTGGTAGAATAAGGGTTAAGTGGATCTAAGCTCAACATGATTTTTTTATTTTTTATTTATTATTATTCTTTTTTAAGATTCGCAATGTAGTAAAATAAAAACAGGCTATACAACTTTATGTAATCTCATCAATTTTGTTCTTTAAATTCAGCCATTAATATAACTTCTAGAAAGTCTCTGAAATCTAAATTTGAAGAAGTAAGAAATTCAAAATTTG
Organism: Chiridota heheva; assembly: GCA_020152595.1. Taxonomy (NCBI): domain Eukaryota; kingdom Metazoa; phylum Echinodermata; class Holothuroidea; order Apodida; family Chiridotidae; genus Chiridota; species Chiridota heheva. The sequence continues at coordinate 583,605 of JAIGNY010003794.1, forward strand.
TTGCTCTCTGTTGTATAATGACAGACCAATAAAAACCATTGAATTCAAAATAGAAAACTAAGAGAGATTTCACAAATTTGCATGATTCCTTAAATGAATTTTAGAAAATAAAAATACTTGTAAATGGTCAAGTTACAAAAACATTTTAAAGGGTTTCATTTTTTCCTGCCATTTTAATGATTTTAAAAACTAGCAATAATTCTGTTCAGTATCAGTAGTTCTTAGAACATACACAATGTTAATTTTTGTAGCTGACTCAGTATGCATTTGAGACGCTCCATAGGGAAAGCTACAAGGTGAATTTATTGGTGATGGATAGCCCACATGTCACACTAATCTAAAACATAAAGCCATGATTAAACGGTGTTAATCTTCCCACATTACAAAATTTGATTTAAACAGAGTTCATAGGCTACTTTTAATTTTGAAATGATTAATGTCTTCTGTTATGCAATGAAAATGGAGGTTCAAATTCAATCAATCCTTCTTGAAATACACAGCATATTAAATCACTTCAAAAATAGTGCGTATAAATTTATTTTCGAATGTATAGCTAGTACCACTTTACCACAACCAAAAGATAAAAGTAACAAAGCGTTATGAAATATGCAGAACAAAATTAAATGATGATAAGTAGCACACCAGAATTAATCAATCTTTTGAAGTGCACGGTGATAACTTTACCTGGTCGCCATTCTCTAGGGTTTCGATATCGGGTATGCTTTCTTCTTCTGGGGCCCTCCAAGTCGGTTTCTTCTTGAATTTCTCTCATGACAACTATTTTGATGTCATTGCCTGCATTTCTTAACGCTTCCACTGCATCCAGGTGGTTAGCATCAACTAAATATGCATCATTCACCTGAAATTGAAGAACAACATTTAAAGTCAGGTCATAGGTCAAAATTGTCCAATGAACACCAAGAGACAAAATAGAATCAGAAATTTCCATTCCTCCATAATCCTTAGATTGCTTTAGGGATTTGCCTATTAGGTTGTTTATGTGTGCCAGATGAAGAAAAAAACACACATTTTAAGAAAAATCAACCATATATAACAAGAGAAACACAGTGCAGCACACTAAGGATTGCTGCTAAGAAGTGCCTGAAAGAATTTTTTTCTAAAACAACTGAATTAAGGATTGCTGCAAACAAGTGCCTGAAAGAATTTCTTTCTAAAACCATTTGTATTAAGGATTGCTGCAAATAAGTGCCTAAAAGAATTTCTTTCTAAAACCACTCATACATGAAAAAGGGTGAGATGAATCTAGTCATCAGGAAAGAGGGTTTAATTTACTTTGGATACAGAGTAACAGCAAATGCATACCTCTAGTGATGCATTGTTGTTGTTGTTGTTGTTATGAATATTATTATTACTATTATGATTATGATTATGATGACTATGATTATGATTATCATCATCATCATCATGATTATTTTTATGATTATTATCATCATCATCATGATTATTTTTATGATTATTATATCATCATCATTATTATCATTATTCTTATTATTATTATACAAAAATCATATAGCACCCTATTCAATCAGAAACTGCTCTAAGGCGCCCAACAATAAAAGACATACAAATTTAAGAAAATATACAGATATATAAATTGTAAATGTAAATATAAAAAGGGTAAAAGAGGGCATATGTATAGATGCATAGATAAAACCAACATTAGAAATAGTATGCTTTTAAGTTTCTGCAAAATCCTATTTACAAAGAAAGGAACATAAAGTAGCATTTGATTTTACAGCATCACTTACCTGGATGATCTTATCTCCGACCTTGAGACCGTACTTGGCAGCACATCCTCCGTCAACCACTCTTGATATAAATATACCCTGAATAGAAAAAAACAATGATATTTACCTCCAAAATCATTTTAACTTGCTTGACATGCATAATATTTTGAAACCATTCAAAAAACAGAAAATTGATTATGATTATCAGTAGTAATGCATAGGGCCACACTTGAAATGCGACCATAGGGGTCATTAGTGTTGGGCTGCATAGGAAAAATCTCAAATTTGCAAGGTAAATTCCTTAGCAATCCATTCAAAAACTTTCCTCCTTAGGTGGAAAATCAGGGGAAATTTCAGACACCTTTTGAGAACCCTCATGTGCCTTAAAGGAATATTCCCATATTTTTAAAGAAATATTTGCATGTTATTAATGAAATATTCCCATGTTTTTAATGGAATATTCCCATGTTTTTAATGGAATATTCCCATGTTTTTAAGGAATATTCCCATGTTTTTAATGAAATATTCCCATGTTTTTAATGGAATATTCTCATGTTTTTAATGGAATATTCCCATGTTTTTAATGAAATATTCCCATGTTTTTAAAGGAATATTCCAATTTTCTTAAAGACATATTCCCATGTTTTTAATGGAATATTCCCATGTTTTTAAAGAAATAATCCCATGTTTTTAAAGGAACATTCCCAGGTTTTTATGGAATATTCCCATGTTTTCAAAGGAATATTCCCATGTTTTCAAAGCAATATTCCCATGTTTTCAAAGAAATATTCCCATGTTTTTAAAGCAACGATGACGAGTGAACACACAATTACAACGACGGGGTCGTCGCCTGCGTATTCGGTTATGATAGTAACAATGCTATCACGAAACGCTTAATACGACCCGGACGGGACACAGGTACGACCTACGGACAGGCATAACATCGACACCAATTCATTGTCCACAGCCTTTGATAACCAGTTGTGGTGTACTGGCGTGTCTACCCAACCTAGGCTTGAACCCAGGGCCTCGTGTTCTGTAGACATGTATGATAACCGCTACACCACAGTTAGTAGTTTTGAAAGGAATATTCTCGTGTTTTCAAAGGAATATTCTTGTGTTTTTAAAGATTAATTCGCGTGTTTTAAAAGAAATATTCCCATGTTTTAAAGAAATATTTCCATGTGTTTTTAAAGGAATATTCCCTTGTTTTTAAAGAATATTCCCGTGTTTTTAAAGAAATATTTCCATGTTTTCAAAGATTTTTATTCCCATGTTTTTAAAGGAATATTCTCATGTTTTTAAAGAAATATTCATATGTTTAAAAAAAAAAAATCCCATGTTTTAAAAGGAATATTCCCATGTTTTTAAAGGAATATTCCCTTTTTTTTAAAAACCATTCATAAGAAAGACAACAATTTTAGAAACAATTTAGTACAAAATTCATGTTGATCCGTTATTTGTACCAGGAGATAATTCAAATTTTAGGGTTTACAGAAAATGTCAATAAACGAATACGTGGAAAATCAGGGGAAATTTCAAACACTTTTTGAAGAGTATCATGTGACTTGAAGGAATATTCCCAGGTTTTTGATGGAATATTCCCATGTTTTTAAAGAAATAATCCCATGTTTTTTAAAGGAATATTCCCATGTTTTCAAAGAAATATTTCCGTGTTTTAAAGGAATATTTCCGTGTTTTCAAAGGAATAATCCTGTGTTTAAAAGCAATATTCCGTGTTTTGAAAGAAATATTCTGGTGTTTTTTAAGGAATGTTTCCATGCTTTTTAGGGAATGTTCCTGTGCTTTTAAAGGAATATTCTTGTGTTTTTAAAGGAATATTCCCGTGTTTCTAAAGGAATATTCCTGTGTTTTAAAGGAATATTTTCATGTTTTTAAAGGAATATTCCCATATTTTTTATGGTATATTTCCGTGTTTTTAAAGGAATATTCCCATATTTTTAAAGGAATATTTCCATGTTTTTAAAGAGTATTCCCATGTTTTTAAAGAAATATTCCCTGTTTTTAAAGAAACTTTTTATAAGAAAGAGAACAATTTTAGAAACGACTTAGTACAAAATTTATGTTGATATGTTATTCGTACCAGAAGATAATTCAAATTTTAAAGTTCACAAAAAACGTCAATAAACGAATAGGAAAAAGGCTCAGTATGACATCACAGCAACACATTCTCCACAAAGTTAATGCATTTATTAAAATCTATCATCCCTTTTTTATTAGTAAAACCTACTAGAAAAATTAATTCATATAAGTTAGATAACATACTCCAATAACTTTTGAAAAATTGTTTCTAATCATACAGAAACAACCAAACACATTCCAAGAAATACATAAACATTTGCAATGCAATTGTCTTTATGACATCATTAAACACGAATTCATCATACTGTACAAAAATTTTAAAATGCAATTGGAAAATCTTTGAAAATCCATATCTCCTGAACAGAATATGATATCAACCTAATTTTTGTACCAAAATAGCTCTAAAAGTATGTTGTTCTTTTAAATAAAATTTTACAAAAACCAGAGTACAGGGGCTAAGAGCCAGGAAGCTGGGATTAAAACAGGAAAAGTTTAGGGTTTATAAAAAAGGGAGAGGGGTAAAAAAGGGGTTTAAAAAAAAAGAAATGTAGAAGTTAAGTAAAGAGGGGTGAAAGAGGAGGACTAATATGAACTTTAAATGATTTGGCAAAACTTAACACCCTCGCATTTTGATCAAGGACTGCTTTAAAGGTAAACAATCCTACCTCATCATTTCCTTTGAAGGGTGTGGATCCTTTCCCTCCTGCTATACTAATGCCCAAACCTCCACCATCACGACTGAAGCTCACCTCCACCTGGCAAAAAATAAAGAGATTTGTAAACCATGCATACAAACACTTGTTAAACCAATGGTAGCTCCTTGGTTGTACTTAGCAACATACTTGGTGATATTTGCAAAATTCACCTGTGAGGAATTTTTATTGGTAATCCTTTACAAATTCCTCACAGGTGAATTTCAGCTGAAACACCCTTCCTTATACAGCAACAAAAGTGAATCTAAGCTCTTGTATTTTCGGAAGTAAGTTTTGCAAGTTTGCATTTTGAAATGAATAAGATATCATCAAAAGTGAAAATAGGAAAAGCTGATCCAATTAACCTCTCTGGGTTTGATGATTGACATCTTTTTCAACCAATCACCACATAAATTTTCCTAGCAACAAAACTTTGCGTAACTAAGTGGGGCAAACATCCTAAGTGGTATTGGTACAGTACAGCTAGCTAGCGGTGCACACTTATTTAGTCAATGCAATTTACTGCACACAACAAATTTCTGAATACACAGATTGTGGGACGGCAAAATGGTGAACAAAAATTGCGCTTACGGGCCGCTGCGAGCTTTGCAAATCTGATTGCTGTTACCCAGAACAGTTAGCAAACTGAATTTGGTTCATCATTTTGCTAAAAACTTGAAAGATCCAGAGATGTGCCATAAATGGATCAAAGCTTGTGGCAGGCCTCGCAAACATTTAAATGTCAACGCATTGGTAATGCATGATTGCAGATTTGAGGTTTGTTTGCCCCACCTAGTTACCGCGTTGCTATGGTTGGTTTGGTTTGTTGATGTTTAACGGCACCATGACAGTCAGGGTCAAATGTGCCAAGAGAGTGTTGAAAAATAATGATGTAAGAGTCAGGATAGAGAGGAGATGGAAGGTTTGTAAGGAAGACAAAGGGGAAAAGCTGAATGTCGGAGAAATATTTGGGTGAAAAAAAAGGGGTGTGTAAAGTTAGGTGTAGAAAAGGAGGAGGGGAGAAGATTTTATGTGGTGGAAGAGGTTGTTGTTGAGGAGGAAGTTGATGATGTTTGAGGAAGAATTGTTTTAGAATAAGTCCAGGATTGAGGGGAGTGAGGAGAGAAGAGATCTAGAGTTCTGGTATAGGGGACTGGTTAGGAAAATATGCTTGATGGAGAGATCGATGTTACAAGTGGGGCAGAGAGGGGCAGGGGAGCCAGATAAGAGGTGGGAGTGAGCAAGAGAGGAGTGGCTGACGCGGATGCAGGTCACAACAATGTCTTCCCTGCGGTCACGACTATGCAGAGGGGTGTTGGTCCCGACTTAGGGTTTGATAGTGTGAAGTTTATAACTGGTTTCGTAATTCCATGAGTTTTGCCAGGTTTTGTTGATGTAATTGGAGATGGAGAGACGGAGGTCCGAGTGTGGAATAGGAAAAGGAGAGATGTTATTTGACAGAGCTTTGATGGTGGCTCTGTCGGCTCTCTTGTTGCCAGGGATGCCGACATGGCTGGGAATCCAGAAAAAGAGAATTTTTTAAAGAAAGAATGGAGTTTGTTGTGGATTTGTAGAATGAGAGGGTGTGGCTTACTTTGTAACTCAGCGATGTTAATTTCCATGGACAAAACCACATTTAATTAAAGGGCAAAAATCCATATCAAGAAGCAGACATGTTTATTATTAAGTATTCATCCAGAACCTTAGCATGCCAGATAGAGTACAGAAACAATACATAAAGCAATTTAGCTAAAGTTGTTAGTAAAAACCAATGTACATTGTAGTTTTGTTGACTCAGCTCAAATAATTTCATTCAACCTTCAAAATAGAAATTACTTAATTGTGAGGGCTTCAAAACTAATATGAATTTTAGAAGTTAACAATCAAAATCAGTATTTTAACCGCTTTTACTTATTTACCGATCAATCTCAAATTTTACCAGCAAGTCTCAAAATTTGGGGTGTGTGACCCCCCGCCCCCTTTCTTTATCTAATATTTATGCCCATGTTAATATATCCAGACTCTTAAGTGATTTTAGAACAATAAAATTGCTTTTGTCCCTTTTATAATGTTACCTAAGACGGTCTAACATTTATCATGTTGCTATTATTGACTGTTGACCTTTGTCTGCACTTGTCTGATATTTCTGAGTAAAATGTGCCAGAAGGTTACAAAGGGTGTATATCAGGCTTAAAACAAAAAGGGATTAGTTATTCAAAGAAAACAAACCTGCATTTCTGGTCTTGCTTCTTCTTCTTCCACCACCTTTTCTTGTGCCACCCTCGCCAAAACTTGGTTGATAAGTGCTGCGGCCTGATCGTCACTCTGCGAAGTGAGATTGACACGTTTATTTTTGAGGTAGTGTGGGGTGTCCCGCCGGTGGAGTTTAAGGTCAGATTTTTCGATAAATTCCTCAAGTTCGTGTTCGTCACTATCTTCGACCGCGAACCCTACATGCCTCTCACCTTCTTCGTCCTGGATGGGGTTGAGGGACAAAAAAACGCTCAAGTTTCTGCTTGCGGATTTTTCATAGTAACCAAGTTTCCAAGCTTTGATTACATAAAATATTTTACATTTTGCTTTTGCATTAAAAAAAAAAAAATCTTTTTTTGTGGTTTTGGGTGGAGGCAAAGCAACAAAAGCGCGGCAAAAATGAGTGAGCAAACTAAAAAGCGTGATAAAAAAAAAAAAAAATCAAAACAGCAAAGGGTAGGTATGAAATGATGGTGATAATTGCAGCTGTGGAGGCTTTCAATGAGGTCCATAACAAGGATGTTTATTAATAAATGGTAAAGTGTGCATAAATTAAAAAAATAGCATAAAGAAAGTAAGGTAAGGTCAGGTACCATTGGCTATATCTAAAAATAATGATAAATTTGAAAAACAGGTAGAAATGGGAAAGGTCCTTGGCTTTGCTTTTTGTTTTGTTTTTCTACAAAGGGTATGTACTACATGTCAGGATTGCTGGCTGTGTTTTTTCCCCTGTAAAAGTATACTACATAGTCAGAAGGAGTGCCAGGGAGACATCATTCCTTTATGAAATCTGACAATACTTATGTTTCTATATACGTGGTCAACTAATACACCCCACTGATACCCCAAATCCATATTCCGAGTAGTACCATGCAGGTATAAAGTGCATTAGATGATGATCCCCACGCTCTTCAGCAGAGCCCGTGAAGGCAAGAAACAAAACACATGTTGTAATTACAAAGGACCACCTTACACAAACTTAGACAGTACAAGTCAAAAGTTTAGTCAAGTAGATAAAGGAGCACGGACGAAAAGTGGGGGACCCTCGTTTGTGTTAATTTCACAGATAATATCATCCACAATAGATCGATACACTTCATGCCCTTATAGCCAACAGACAACAGGAGGGCAAAAGCCACTTGAATATTGATATAAACCAGGAAATTACTAAGCCGTTGCGTGCTAAATAAGCCTTCGATTTTTAGGGGACCCACTAAAGAACGACCTCACTTTTTAGTCCGAGTGCTCCTTTAACCCTTAAACGCCAGATTGACAATAAATATTATTGTCAATTTGGAAGTGATATTTTCAAACAATAAAATCTGGGCCTTACCATAGGCCTACAGCTTCGATTGTGGTATAATTTGAAAGAGCTATTCTAGTTCTATCAATAAACTAACATTTTTGATGAGGCTTATGTTGAGAATTTTTGAGTAAACTTGCTTCGAAATGGTTACACTTACTAATTATACTTCAGGACCTTCCCTTTGCCCCAAAACAAGTGTACTAGTAGTAAACATTTTAACAAGTGCAAATCTAGCCACATTTTGACAGTACCTATCATCATCTTTTTTTATTTTTTTTTATTGGCAAAAGTTCTGCAAAATTCCCTAATTTTCAGCCCTTTTTAGACCATTTTTGTTTTTCTTCAAAAATATTGTAGCTCCTTGAACGGAATACAACTGCCCTTCGCTAAAAACATCCTTAAAATGGTAGCAACTCCAAGATCTTTCAGATGATTCATATTACACTACACTACTATCTCATCTGAGCTTAATGTCGCAATCATAAGAAAATAAACAAACGCACTGATTTCAGTCTTTTACACAGCTCAGCAGTCAGCATGTATGCGTGTCATGTGGAAGGTCGCAGGATCGATGCTGTATTGAGCTATAGGGGTTAATTTTTTAGTGTATAATTACAGAGGTAATTTCTTTTTGTTTTATTTTCATGTTTAGCGTTGGAAAAAAAAATTGAGAGTGGTATTAGTAGAAAGAGAAAATCAAAAACTACTCATATATCTTTAAAAAAATCCTACATTTCATTATTCACAAGCAAAATAATACAAGCTAAAAAAAAAGTTGAAAAAATGCCATATTTTTGCCAAAAAATTGTTAAAATATCATATTTATGTCAATACTTTATTTATTTTGACTCTTTTATTGTAAAGTTCATTGTGTGAGCATTCAAATAAAAGAAACTTGTATGTACAGAAAAAAGCAAATTTTTGAAAATTAAGCTTGAATAATCTCGACAGGCGTCCGAGGGTTAAGCATGTTCCTCTTGCAGAGCAGGGAAAAGCAAAATAACAACAAAAAAATTAAACATCCTTATTAACTTATGGAGAAATGCAAGTGAACTCTTTGTAAGATTGACTGGAATCAGACTACAACTGACTTCACGGCATCACATTCCTCAAAAGTCCGTTTTGCATTATATTGAAATATTTACTGGAATTTTATGAATAAAGTATTGGACATGACAAACAAGTGTGCTACAATAGACTTGCAGTGAATTGCTCATTTATTATCTGAAAAGGTTTGAAAAAATAATTAAAAGGATTTTTTATAAATACCAAGTCTTTTTTTTTTTTTTATTAAATGTTAACTCCCTACATAGGTGAAAACTTGTCATATTTTCCATTTACAAGATGAATAGATCAACCACAACTTGGTCAATCTAGTTTGTTTGAAGAGGGCTTAAAAGCACCATGACAACGAGGGTCAAATTGTGCCTGAGAGGTTAAATTATTCTAGAGGTAGGAAGAAAAGAAAACAGGGGGAGATTGAGAGACATATGAGAACTAAAAGTCAGAAAGCTGGGATCAAGAGCGGAGGTGCATGGGTAAAAAAAAAAAAGTAGTGAAAGGGGGGTGGGAGAGGAGGGCTAAATATGGCTGTGGAGGTAAGCATGATGAAGAAAGGAGCTCTTTCTATCCGGAGGGTTTTACTGGAAGAACTTAGCAATTGAGTTGTGGGGAGCGAGGGAAGCTCTAAGAAGGTTGTACAGGGGGCAAGCAAGGAGAACGTGATGAACTGTGATAGTGCAATGGCAATTGTTGCAGAGGGGTTGGGGGAGCCAATAAGGAGGTGGGAGTGAGGTGGACGTGACCTATCAATCTAGCAACTAGTATTGCAACTGTTTTTCAATTCCCGTAATTTACCAGACTCCCAACTTTCCACTATACAAACTTACATCACCATTACCATGACATCCCTACATAGGTGAAAACTCACACAATTTCCCTTTACAGGTTGAAAAGATCAACCACAATTTGGTCAATCTGGCTACTAGTCTTATAACTCTTTTTTAATTTTGTGAATCTACCACCCTCCATCACTTTTAACTATCCAAACTTCTATTATACCATTACCATAACCTTCCTACATAGGTGAAAACTGTCACATCTTCGATTTACAAGATGAAAATGTCAACCAGAACTTGGTCAATCTAGCAACTAGTATTGCAACTCTTTTGCCAACTCTTTCAAGACCATTGCCCACATTTATGTATGTTCCCACATTTCTGTATGTTTCATGACTTTCCAAAGCTAAATTATTCAAAGCTCCTGTAAAACTTCCAGAATACTTGACAGTAATTTCTTTTTGTCACTGAATTCATAATCACAAAGCACAGAAATTAAATGCCAATTAATGACAAAAGGAATTTGCAACAAAAACTTGATAAAGATGAAAGAGTTCCCAAAAAGTGTTGGATTACCAAAATTTTCACCAACACCCAGTTTTTTTTTTTTTTTAAGGAAAAGGAAAGCACTGCATTAAACTGACAGAGGGAAACAAACACCCAATAAAATTCAGGACCACAAATCCTAAAATCAGAAATAAAAATATTACAAAATAAAACAAAAATTCCAAATTAACAGTGGCTAAAAAGTTAGCATTGAGTTGAGATATAGTGCAAACAACAAACCATTTCAAAAATCAGAAAACAAGATTTGAATTTTTGAATACATCTCTAGCTCCCACTAACCTTTCCCTGCCCCCAAAATATGAACTGTAAAGAAAAGATCACATCAAACCAGTAATAAATTTTGACTACATTAGGTGTTTTTTGAACTTTTATTAATAATAAAAATAAATTAAAAAAAAAAAAAAAAATATATAATTGTTCATCTACTCAGAAATTGATGCTCTTGCTTTTTACTATAAGCATACATTCACTAGCTTTCAATCATACTATGAAACACCCCCTCATCACGCTTTCAAAACCATTCTGAGAGTGTGAAGCTGTTAATCTCTTTGAAAGTTTTAAAACAAAGACATCTAACGTAAGATATCCGCCCACACAAAGGCTCACCTCTGATCCTTTGTCTTCACTCTCTTTCACTGCCCCGACTTCAACCTTTTCCATCCTGGTCGGGTCAACAACCTCTTGCCTCATAATAGCTTCGGTGTCTGTGAGCTGCCGTTCCTCAAGCTGGACTGGTTCAGCGTTGACTTCAGGTACATCAGGGGCAGGTATAATTTCCTTCTCGACAGCAAAGTTGACGGTTGGATGATGGTAGTTAGATTTGGATGAGTAGGCACTCGGTGATAGTTCATGGTGACCATTTAGGTCTTCCGGATAGTATTCCTCCTCTTCAGTCTAACAGAAAAAGATGCATACATTTCAAGATTAATGTTGAGGCAGAGCGTTTATATGTGTATTTAATGCACAGGGAAGAAAATTTAGCCCAAGCAGAATGGCCTGAATTTAGGAGGGTCATTCGTGAGTGCAAAGTCTTTTGAACCGTGTATTAAATATGCATATAAAACACGATGCTAAAACATGAATCTTTTTATAAAATTTGTTGTGTTAGATTGTTTAAAATGCATAAAAAATGACTAAAAAGAATAAAAAAACAACTAAAAAGAATAAAAAAAACAAGGAAAGTTTACATATATTTTATCGCTTTATTAAAAAATGTACCTGTTTTAAAATGGAATCAACCAAATAATCATAACAATCCAAATATTTCACAAAAATGTTATAAATGTCAAAAAAGCAAACTTAAAAAACAACAAGTCGTGTACAGTTAATGCAAGTATACATTGAGCTAGGGTTGTTGCTTTTTGCTTACCTTCAGCATTAAACCACTTAAATCATGCATGAAAAGATATCACATTAACATTAAACTTGATCCTATTTCAGCCGTGACATTCCATCTCAAAATGTCCATACATTTTTAATAGAAAAACTTTTCCATGAAAAAGTGAGAATTTTTTTTATGGGTGTCAATATATTCTAAAATGTAATGTTTAAGAAAGCCAAACTCTTGAAAATAATGGGGAAAGGGAGGGGGAGGGGTAGGGGGAGTAAGGGAGAGGGGGAGTAAGGGAGAGGGAGTATTGTTTTTAACCTCCTCACTTACCTCATGTGGAGCAATGTGTCCATCAACCTCCCGTCCTTTTCCATGCACAAAGAACTTCGGATGTCTGGATTTGAGTTCCTTTGGATGAGGTGTTCCATGGCGGATAAAGGAATTCTTCAAAATAAAGCAAAAGATGAAATTAGATTCCAACATTAGAGTACAAAGAGATTTTGTTAACAAAATAATCATTGAACTTCCTTATGCCCTTTAGGGCATCGGCCGCATATGACAATTGGCTACAACTATTATTGAGAGGTTTCTTAAAGCAAGGACAGACTTGATTTTAGGGATTCCTGTCTAATATTATGCAAATCTTAACAGATTTTTTTTCTCCCTTTGTTCAAGCTGTTCATGGATAAGTTTTCAAGTACAAACAATTTTTTGTAAAAATGACTGAAAGCAGACGAGAAGTGACATTGCATCATGTGATGCCATGCAACGCTTAAAATTTGCAAAATAGAATTCCGTAGCAATCCATTGCCCTCAAATTTGGAGAAATTTAAGAAAGCTATTCTGAAAGCCAAGTTAGACCTAAAACACCAATCGTTTGCAGCCTCAATCCAAGTAAATAACATAACTAATTAAAAAATGGTCTAATACCAGTCATCATATGTTTGGAAGGGTATTTTTATCACAAATATCAGAATTGTTTAAATGTAAATAGTTTGATTTAAGTTGATTTTGCTCATAAAAACCAACTGGAATCTCATTTCTAAGGCACTTGGGAATTCTTAAACAGTGTCTCAAATTTTTCCTGACATTGCACCTGTGAGATTTTTTTTTTTTTTTTTTTTTGCAGAAATGTTTTGTTTAGGAATTTATCTTGCAATTTTTAAGAGTTTCATGACCAGGGATACGAGAGTTTTTAAATAAGAATCAAAAATTGAGAGGGGGCATCCAGAAATTCTTTAATAACTTAATAATCTTGATTAACCTCATAAATGAAATACCTTACATGGATACAGAACACAGAATTATTTTCCTGTTTGGCTTATGAATGGTCCTTATCAGTCAAAATAGTTTTATTCTGAGGTATGATAATAGCTGAAATCACACTGCTTCACCTAACAATAAGTGCAAATAATGAAGTATGACCTGCTATAAAAAAGCTACTTATATTTCTTAGTAAAGCCTGACATCAATCTAATGATGTTAACAATCTAATAATCTTTTCAATCTAATATCCTTTGCACAACTAACATGTTTAGTAAATAAACATTATTATCAATCTAAAATTATTACCAACATAATACCATTACCAATCTAATACCAATGCAATATAATCATCAAAATTAAATTTCATATTATTATCAATCTAAACACTACCAATCTAATACCATTACTGAAATACCATTATCATTTTAAAAATAATACTATATCATATTATCATCAATATATAGTATCAAAAATATGCCATGATTACTATTCTCACATTATTATCAATATAATATCTTTATCTAGCTAATTATCATTAATATAATATCAGTTCTAACTAATATATCATCCTAATATATCATGATCCAAATCACACTCACAGTTCCTTCTGTGTCCTCGGTACCTTCGGGAAACCTGACAGATGCTGTCCTGTCTGTCCTGTCAGCCTTCTCCACCCAGTTGATGTCGTCCTCCGTTGCTGTGCTGCCACGAAGAAGATTCTCTGCAAGATGAGAAACAAATAGACATTGGAGTCATTTCCTTCATTAGAATCATGCATAGCATTTATTAATCACTTATGCCAACCATGTTGGATGGAGTCAAATGTTTTTGCCTGCACTTGTCTGTTAGTATGTTTGGTCATCTATATATCTCAGCGAGTAATGGAATGATTCTAATTAGGCTAATTGTTGTTGTATTTTGTTTTTATTTGCTTGCCCTTCTTGTAAGGTAGGTTTTTTTTTGGGTTTTTTTTGTAATTGGCTTGCCCTTTCTTGTGGAAAATTGCATGCAGATTTTTTTTTTTTCATGTATAACACACATATGATACGTGCAGTTGAAAACATTTGTTCATAAACACTGATGACCCCATAACACTAATGACCCATATGGTTGCCATTAGTGTGGCCTATAATCAAGTCACTTCAAGCCTCCCAGCTGAGAGAACTTACAGAGGAAAATGTGGTGAAATTGATAACATCAATAAGACAGAAGATGAGCAAACGAGGGAGTGGCTGCAAGAGAAATATTAACTTTATAGTACACCAGATATTAACCCTTACTCTACCAGGGCTTGGAAAAATGCGAGCCCAATTTTCGGAACCTGTTTTTTATATGCATTTTTGACAACTTTCCTTTCATTTTCTTTCGTTACAAGTTTGGTTGGAATGGAAGGTAAGATATTTTTCTTTTGAGTAAAGAAAGCAAAATTAGAAAATATAGGACAAAAATATGCAAATTAAGCAATTTTTGACTAAATTTGGTCAACAAATGGCCAATCTTTGCACAAGTATAACTTTCTAGTCAATATCGAAAACAGACATTTGTTACATATTTAGATTCTTTATCAAATTTCCTTTCCAATGATGCTCATTTTCAGAATAAAAGGGAAAATGAAAAAAAACGGCAAAAACAATTCTAGTCAAATGACCTCTGAAACCTGCAGCAGAAAAATTATAACGCAGTTGTCACGGTGAGACTCGAACCTGGTGCACTCGCGTGCTAGCTGCGTTCATATCCACTATACCACAAGATCATTTCACAATTATTAAAAGAAAGGGTCCAAATAGACGGGGGTATGCCTGTATTTATAAATGAAATGGAAGGAAATTGCAAGCACTTTCCAACGGCGGTTCAACGAAGCATGTGCAATGTACGGTTTACGTCCGTGTTTTTTTTTTTTTTTTTAAAGAGAGAGAGGAAAAAACGGGTCAAAAATGGCAGAAATTCATGAAAATTTGAAGAAATTTCACAAGAACAAAAAAATGCAGGTATGGATTATGTTTGTTTGTTGATGAGAGAGTAACGGCACCACAACAGCAAAGGTCAAATTGTGCCTGAGAGGTTAGATCATTCCAGAGGTAGAAAGGAGAGTAAACAGGGGAGATTGAGAGAAAAATGAGAACTAAAAGCCAGAAAGCTGGGATCAAGAGAGGTGTATGGGTGAGAAAAAAAATGTAGAGAGAGGGGGTGGGGGAGGAAGACTGTATGGATTATAAGAATTAAGACCACGTCGTGACAGCACTACCTACAACAGGGTCAAGGGAAGAAGGAATGGTTAACCATGCTTACCCATGCTTTCTGTGGGCCCTCTTTGTGGCAGGAGGAAACACGTTAGCACCTTCAGTTTCTGTGGTCCAATCTCCTCCGTCTGAAAGCTGATCAGTGGTTGAGCCTTGCCAAGAACAAAAACAAAGAAAGAAAGAAACATCCATTACCTCTGTAAGATGTATATTCAGAGGTTTTCATCATTTTCAGGTTCATTTTGGTTTAACAACACAACAGCTGTTGTAAAAGTATGCTAGTATTGTGTCAACATGTTAAAGGAATATTCCTGTAAATGTACATTGTCATATAGATGATAAAAGACTGAAAGACACAATTTGGTGTAAAAAGCATGTTGATATCTTTTTCCGTGTTTAAGTTATTGCATTTCAAAGATTGCATGGGTGTGTTGAAAAGTGACCTTACAGTGTACAGTGTGATGTCATAATGTGATGTCATCATGTGATGTCATGAAGGTAAATCCAACCCATTTTTTGTGTATTTCTTTCAGAATTAAAGGCCTCTTCCTAATTACTGTCTGGCATTTTTTTTAAGTTTTTTTTTTTTTATTATTATTATTTTTTTAAATATTTTTTATGTAGATGAGTATAACATACACTTTACAACAACATGTTTTCTCCATCTGCTCATGAATCTTACACTCTGCAAGTAAAAGAAAAACTTTTTTTGGCTTTATAGAAATGCATAAGAATTGTCTTTTATGACATCACATTTTACACGGTGAGGTCGCTTTTCAACACACTGGCACAATCTTTAAAATGCATTAACTGCTAAACAGAAAAAGACATCAACATGATTTTTACACCACATTGTTTCTTTAATACCGTATTCAATGCAATATGTGCAGGAGTGCTTTTGAAAATATAAATGCGCCCCTTTTTTTTTCTAAAGTGCCTTCCTAATAAGCGACCATGTTCTGGGGTCCCACTACTATGTGTGAACTGGTCCTATACTAGCACCACAAAACATCATCAGGATCAGATGCCAAACAAACAAATAATGTAACAAAACTTATTCTAAGTCTAAATAAATTAGGCTATCAACCAGGAAGTGTTGGGTGGGTGCTTATAAGAGCAGGGGTGCTCAATATGTCAAATACAGTAGTCATTTATTATATAAGTGGAAATAAAAATTCCCAGGAATAATCCTTTAAAGAAAGAAGTAGTCAGAATCAAAATGAAGAATGAGGAACAAGAGGTGTGACATGGTGAGAAAGGGAAGAATCTGGTTTGATGTTGTAAAAGAGTATGCAGCAATGTGACTAGATCAGGTCATATAGCATGGGTTCATTTTCAATGTGGAGTACAGATCATTAAATTATGACAAACAACAAGAATAGTTAGTGGGGAAATAAAGAAGAGTGGCAGAAAGGATCAAGTTTATCAGCCACCAAAACTTGTCAGGTTTTTAGGCATGTAACAATAACACAAGTTTGAAAAATATAAAAATATGACTCATTTAATAATTAAAAAAAACTGAAGTTTTACAAGACATTTCTACTTTTTTTTTTTAAATAATCTGTTATCACTTAATTGTGCAAGAGTGAGGGCACCCTAATTAAAAATTGATCTAGAAGCAGACAGCTCTTCACTAAGGTACATTATATAAATTTTTCTATAATTCTTACAAAGTACACATTAAGCAGAAAAAGTTAGACGCATAAGTATTCTTTATCATTCTTGGTCTGTACAAAATTAAATTAAAGCAAAAGATATTTACCAAGAACAAAGTAGTGCTTACTCAGATTCATGCTATGGCAAATACAGGCCAAGCTCAAATTTCTTATAAAATTGAGAGATAATCACATTCAAAATATAACATCTTTCTGCTTGCTACTAAAAGTTGATCAAATTGTTGCCCAGATAATAGTTACAGATATCCATGGCGACTTGAAATCTGATCCTGACATCACTTAATGTGATTATATGCAAGGTATAGATGGATTTTATCATGTGACACTAACTCAACTGAACTCCATTTTGCAGGGCATCCACGCATTTCACGCATCTTCACACAGCTCAGTCACATCACACGTACAACAAACATACTACATGCTAACCTACCAGTACCAGTTCAGCGAATTTTACTAATTGTTATATTTTGCTCACTTCTGATTTTACTTCATGTTTTCATTAAGTTTGATATGTTCATCAGGTATACGGAGAGTAATTTTAACATTAACGGCAGGCAGCTGATTGTTCGTTATACTCAGACAAAGACAGCAAACCTGATAGAAAGTGCTCACTGCAAATCCTAGTGTGAACTTAAGATTGAAAGCCTTCTTTATATTCCTCGGCACGCGTTTACTAGTGCAACCAATGGCACAACAAGATTCCGTCATAAATAATCCTATATAACTACATGCAAACGTATGTAAATCTAATTACGTGTACAGCAGACAACAGTGTTCCTGTCCTACAAAATGGTAATGTAAACAAAGTCATGTGACCTCATGACGTCAGCTGAAATGCAAAACAAAATACTAACATGATGGAATGTCTGGAAACTGGGTTTTATATACCCCAATTATTTCAAACAAAATCATACCATCACTATAAGATATCAAACACAAATGGTATGCCTTGGTAATGATACATTACATTTTTGATTAGTTGCTACAGTACTTGAAAAATAGATTTCCACTTATTTAAAAGATTAGTTTAGTGGTCAAGCAAGTTAAAAGAAACATGATAAAGAAATCAAACAAAAATCTTGTTCCATTAAGGAGATAGTCAAGGTTAAAGTCTGTATTATCTGCATAGAAATGTGTATATAGCAAGTCTACTCAGAACAGTTGGTGCCCTCATCCTCACATTCTTATCAATTGTTAATGTATTTTAAAGAAAATCTATTTATTGAAGTTTTGTCCCATTTGAATTATTTTCCTCAAAATTTCTTTTGGTGATAAATTATAATTACCCTTACTAGATGGTTTCCTAACAAACTTTCCTGACATATCCAATGGTTTTTAAGCTGCAAAATTGCAGGACAATATATGATAGAAATACATCAAGGTTTTTAGAAATCTGAGGCTGTGACATCACAACTAGTCTGATTTCAGTCGTTTTTACACAAATGATACCAATCTTAAAGCTTAAATATTTCCATAATGGAATAAGATTTTTGAATGTTTTTCTTCGCCATTTTGTTCCTTTCAAAGTCCTCTTTCATCTGAATGGACGTGCTTGACCCCTGAACTAATCCTTAACGGAATAAGATTTTGAATGCTTTCTTCACCATTTTGTTTTTTAAAGTCCTTTTTATTCTGAAATGGAAGTGAAGTGCTTGACCCCTAAACTAATCCTTTTAAGCTACAAATTATGCAGCATAAAATACTATCATGATTGAATGCCAGGGAACTGGTTTTTATATAACCCAAATACTTCTAACAAAATTCAACCATCACTATAACATATAAACACAAATGGCATGCCTTGGAAATGATCCATTAAATTTTTGATTATTTGCTCCTTGAAAAATGGATTTCCACTTTATTTAATGGCAGTCATAAATCAAGAAATATAGCAAATAACTGCAAGAATTAAGAAAATTTAAAGAAATATTCCCGTGAATTTGTCTTTTCTTTAAAGAAACAATTTGGTAGAAAAAAATCAAGTTAATATCTTTTTCTGTTTAGTCATGCATATATGTGAATGGAAAAAAAGGAAATATGATATCAGACATATTCTCACGGACTCACTTTCCTGTAAATTGCTTCTTTTTTTTTTTTTCCCTTTTTTCCCTTCAAAATTTGTAACTAAATGTCACTGCATTTTTATAATATAAAAAATGCAGAATTAAAAGCGAATATGTACATTAATTAATGAAATAATTTTAATTCCTTTATTTTCTTTATATTATTATCTTTAAGAGGTTTATTTTTGTTATTGTTTATTTTGTTGTATCAGAGGATTCTTTATTTTCCATCTACAGTATTAATACAGTATTAATTCATTTCATTATGTGTCTTCCTTTATATAAAGGAATATTTTTATGGAATTTCATTTTATTATAATTGATAGAGGACAATAAAAGAAACACGATTGGTGCAAAATATAATAAAAAAGAACTTATTCTTACAAGAAGTTATTGAATTTTAAAGATTGTTCTTATCTGAGTAAAAGAGATTGTTGGTCTAAGTCATCGCTATAATGTCATCACAACCCTTCTGTACTATTCTTTATGTATTTCTTCAAAAATTAATTTCATATTTTGTAAATGATTGGGAACATTTTTTCCTTAAATATTATCAAAAGAATTATCAAAAGAATTAAATAAATTATCAAAAGAATAAACTTTTACAATGTTTACCAATCTATTCGTGTAACTTAAATCTTAATTGAAATTGGTGCTCAATTTTCAAAGAAATACATACAAATTAGTAGAAGTGCTATGATGACATCATAGATTCACAACAAAAGTCATTTTCATACAGGCAAAAAAATCTTTTAAATTCAATAACATCTTCTTTATAAAATGAGATATTCAACTTTTTTTTTTTTTCAGTCTGTTTCTTAAATTATTCTCTATCAAATTTATTAAAATGTTATTTCATGGGAATATTCCTTTAAGTGTTTTTTTTTTTTTTTTTTTTTTTTTCTTCCCTCAACTTGGAAAAAAAAAATCGCTTTTTATAATGAAAAGGTACTAACATATTCTAGTTGAAATAATATGTAACAGATGTGGTCTTGAAATCAATAACGAGTATTATTGTCACATTAATAGGCATATTATGGTCATCAAATAATTCCATTCTATTTGTTTTATTTTTGAACGCAAAAGAGAAAAAAATTGATCAGATGGCAAACCAGAACGATAAGGTTTTGTTGTCCGATGCTTTTTTTTTGTTTTTCCTTTTCAAAAGCTGATTGATTTGAAAAATTTGTATTAACTGTCATGACATTGCATAGGCCAATCGTGAAATAATTCTTCCATGATTATCCATAAGCCACACCCACCATGCAGATCTATAAAAATGTTGATAAGATAAGCATTTGCACAATAAATAACAACATTAGCATTTGCACAATAAATAACAACATTAGCATTTGCACAATAACTAACAACATTATCATAGCAAATAGAATTTGTCAGTAAGCCTCGCTTACCCATTGATGTTCATGACATCACTACCACAACATTATAACATATGTACAGACCATGACCCCTGGTATAGAACAAATCTGATATACTCTTTATGAGATACCGTGTTTATATTATTTAACACTTTCACATATGATTAAGCCATGCCCACCATGCATATTAATGACATCTGTTGATAACATAAGAATGTACTAAATAACCTACAAAATTGTTGTGCCCAATATGCAACAAAGCGGACATACAGTTACTCATTTAATACTTTTCCGAAATTTTCACTTTAAGCCCGCCCACTTATTAATATGCATGCTATTACCACCAAAAACAACTGGGCACAACTACAGATCATGGGGCTATCTGTGTACCAAATATGACATGAATCCAGTTGACCGTTCTTGAGATATGGTGTTTACAAGCTCTATTCAGCAAAATCATATTAAGCCCCACCCACTCAACGTTTTTATAATCATGAATGTGGACACACCAGCTAACATATCTATCTCAAATATGAAACAAAACAGATATGCAGTTGTTAATACATGAACAATTAAAGATTTTTACATTAAGCCCCACCTACTCATTTACTAACATGATATCACTACCAAAAACAATAGGGCACATCTACAGACCATGGGCTATGTGTACCAAATATGACATGAATTAAGTTACCATTCTTGAGACACTGTGTTTACAAGTTCTTTTCGGCAAAATCTATTAGGCCCTGCCCACTACGCATATTAATGAAATACAATAATTTTACATCATGAACATAGACATATCACCTAACATCATATTTATACCAAATATGAAATTAAACAGACATGCGGTTGCTAAAATATGAACATTTCAAGGTATTTACATTAAGCCCCACCTACTCAATAATATGCATGCAACACTATCAATAACAATCGGGTACATCTACAGACCATGGGCTATCTGTGTACCAAATATGACATGAATCCAGTTTACCCTTCTTGAGATACCGTGCTTACAAGCTTTTTTCAGCAAAATAATATCAAGCTCCGCCCACTATCCCTACTAATGATATTCAATGTTTTGACATTATAAACATGGACACATCAGCTAATATCATAATTACACCACACATGAAACAAAAGAGACATGCGGTTGCTAAAATATAAACATTTCAAGATTTTTACACTAAGCCCCACCTACCCATTAATATGCATAACATCACTAAAAAAAACACTGGGGCACATCTACATACCATGGGCTATATGTGTACCACATATGACATAAATCTAGTGTATCGTTCTTAAGATATCGTGTTTACGAGGTGGCCATCACAAACATACATACATACATACACAACAATACATACACACACATACACACACACATGCCATTATGGCCACATTCTATCGCATCAGGAACACACAATTGAAAAATTTAACGTTTTGACTTTTGCAGTGCAAAAATGACATGCATATATACTTACAGAAACTTGCATCATATCAAGCGAATAATAAGTTATTCAGGGGTTAATTAATTGGCAAATTCTCCACCCTGTTGTTTTAATACAGGTTTCCTTTTTGTCTGCATCCCACTTCCCATTTCCTATAGGATGCATGTGCTTCATGCAACAATGCCTTAAATATGCGCTTCACATCCTGCCATGGCATGACAATCTTTTCAAGTTGATATCATCAACAAGTTTAAAGGAGCCGGCGACCAAAATGTGAGGGCGTATTTAAGTTGAGTCTCACACTAAATCAAATACCTTTTGCGGTACAGAATATCATAAACATTACTTATTCCCAACCCGAGTACTCAAATTTTGTGTATGTTTGCCATAGACTTTTTGGTATTTGTTTGCTTGCGGGCAATGGGTGAACATTTTGTAAAAAGCAGACCGTGTGATGTGACATCTATTGGTTAAAATCTACATAAAATAGCCACAGATAAAAAAACATATCTACAAAATTAGCAAAAACTAATAACGAATTCACTTTTCAGCCGCCAACTCCTTTAATATAAGGGTGTTTAAGCTGGGGTTTTCTTTCAATTTTGTACATTTTTTTTTTTTTAATTCTCTCTTTTTCAATCCATTTTTTCGCAAAATACTTCCAACATAATTACCATCAAAAGTTATATTTTCTGAAAGAACTATTAGAGCTCTTTCAAATGATACCAAGATTACTGCTGTGGGCCTATTTGACAAAGAACAATATTTGTTAAAAAAGTATGTCCCCAATCAAGCGTGACGCCCTTGGTCTGGGTATTCAAGGGTTAAGAGTCACGTGATAAAATCCCTCAATATCATACAGTAAGCAACGAGCACCTTGTAAACATTCCAGTGCACATTCAGGTTTCTCTAAATATCTCCACATGTGTATTTTCCTGAACATAACTTTACATTTTAATGTTTTCAAAAGTATTTAATCATCTGAATGAATCAGACCAAATCTTTCAGAATGGTTTCAGTTCATGACGAGAAAGAAAAGATTGAAAGCAAGGTGGAACATAAGGGCAAATTCACTCTATGAATGATGGAATGTACCCAGCCATATCACACTTGTATATATTAGCCATCTTATTTAGGTTATTTTCAAACAGTTGATTGATGATGGTGGGATATTACTATACTCAGGGCAGTCAGATTGGTTAACTAGTTGAACAAAGATATTTTGATATTTTTTGCAATGATGCTCTTTCAAGTAATCACTGTAATCATTCTTCCGTCATTTTTCTAATAATTTATTCAAATATGTATGCATTAATCGCTAGGACGAACCGCCACTTCAAATAATACTTTGCATATACTTGAACAAGAACGGAAAAGGGCAAAACTACCAATCATTACCTGATTTTCAGAGAGCCATAATGCCTTGAGGTTACAGTTAGACAACTGGATCGGAATCCAGTCCAACCTGTTTCCACCAACATCCAGCACATGCAGCTCCAGCAACTGGCCCAGCTCAGGCGGTAACCGAGTCAGTCTGTTGTCTCTCAACGAAAGAACACCCATACGAGTGCATTTACCGATCTGAGGAGGAAAATAATACATAAAGAAATAAAAATATGAGTATACTGGATTCAAATGCCAATTCACTTTCACAAATCAATTCACTATTCACTACCTTTTTTTTTTTTTTTTTTTTTTTGGGTGAAGTTAGTACAATGTTTTGGGTTTGTATTTTTGGTAAGCACCATATTGGCAGATACCGACCCTATATCTATCTCGGTTATCATTAACATCATTATTGCTATTCTCATTCTTATCCTTATCTCTATAGCACTATCATTATTATTTACTCACTATACAAAACCATATAAAATAATATAAAATAATCTAAGTAAATCACTCCAATCATTAACAAGGAAGATAACAGTCTTCCAATTCCGACCTTAGGCTAAAATCAGATCCAGTTTTTTTACTTGAACCTTTGGAGCAATATTTGTTTCAGCTGACATCATAAGGTCACGTGACTTTGTTTACATCGCCACTTTGTCGGGTGAGAACGATCATCTGCTGTACACTTATTTAGACTTACAAATGCTTGCATGTTGTTATATAAGATAATTTTGTAAGATAATTATGCCGGAATCTTGCTGTATCATTGGTTGCACTAATAGATGTGTGCCAGGGAATAAAAAGACGTTTTCTCGATTTCCATCTGATCCTGATCGAAGTGGATTTCTGCTGTATGACGTGATGTCTTTCAACCTTCGGTTCACACTAGGATTTGCAGTGAGCACTTTATGCCAGGTATGTAGATGACATTCACATAAAAGTTACTCTTTGTATACTCAGTGAATATATAAAACATTAGGCAAATATGAAATAAAATCGCCGCCGCAAACAAAAACAATAACATTTGTAGGTAGGTTAGCAGGCAATATGTTTGTTGTACGTGTGATGTGACTGAGCTGTACGTGTCAAGATGCATGAAACGCAACAACGCTTGCCCGGCAAAATGGCTTCCAGATGACTTGGAGTCACGTGATGAAATCTCTCTATAGGTAACAAACCTCAAGTTAAATTTTGCTGAGGGCTCTTCTTCAAATAATTTTTAAAATTTTTGAAGCCACTTTATCTTTGCTCCAAGCCACTCAGCTCCAAGACCCCTTAAATACATTTTCAAATCTGAATCGCCAATTTCCAGAAACTGACTAAGATAATGTCACATCATTGCGAAGATTTAGTGTCCATGATGGACCACTTGTATACGGGGGGAGTCTCATTGACCAATCAAATACTGGGGGAATCTTGGCTGTCTGTACAATTCCCCCACGGTATGGGACCAAGCATATGAAAAAATGTTTTCAAGCACACGTATCATACGTGCGTAATACATGAAAGAAATGTGCATGCTTATTGCTGTTTATAATTATTTCCTCAAAACTGCACCTGATTAGTTTGAAAAGAGGAAAATTTCCCCAAGCAGTTGATTGGTCGAAGTACTGAAGAAATCACATTTGGCTAATCTTGGTTTGAAAAAGTCTGCATTATGTTCAAGACCACTTTTATTTTATTTCTTTTTTTATCAATAAGGGTAATATTTTCATATTTCCTAATATGTGTGCACAGGTTTGCATTAATTGCTATCACTCATGCAGAATTGGCTTGGGCAATATTGATCATTATACTATACCAATATATCACCTGAAAAAATATTGATAGTAATCAAAATATCGAAATGCAAATTATATGACATCATACTTCAATCATAGTTACTGTTCTGTAAAAGGTCATCTCATCTCAGCACAAAGTCAAATAAAATTACCACAAACCATTGCAAAATATGTACATAAATCTTCAAATAAATATCCATTGTGCTTAAAAAAAAAAAATTGTTCACATGGTTTCTTTCCCTTTAAGTCCATGCATCATGTTTTATCTCCTGAGCAGTAAAAATATTAGAGAGTCAAATCAATATTATCCATATATTAATATGACCCTTGGTCTCAACATAGGTCATATTGATATCGTCCAATATCAAAATATATTAGAAATATCGATATATTACCCAAACTTAACCCCCCACAAAACTTAAATAAATTACTTGCTTAAAGGACGGACATCTAGCAGATTTAAAGGGTTAGTTTAGTGGTCCAACATGTCCATCTTATATGAAAGAGGACTTCAAAAGAAACAAAATGGTAAAGAAAGTGTTTAAAATCTTATTCCGTTAAGGTGGAGTATGTGAATGAGCATGGAAATCAGAGTGGAATAGTTTTTAGAATTTGTGAAAAGGATATTTATTTTTCAAGTCATTACTGAACGAAGGTTTAATTTAGAATAATTTGTGCGAAATTTGTGATATAGTAGTAAGAGTAACACATCTCAAAATCTTGTCATTTTTGTAGTTCTGTTCTTAAAAGTCAGCTACTTGTCAATTTTATAATTTTATAATCTAGATACATGATGATTAAGGGTATGACCAATTTAAAAAAAACATAAAAAAGAAGTTGCAGCAATGCTATATTTCAAACAAAATTAAAAAGGAATAAAAAACCATGGTTTTACAAAAGGTGACGAAAGATCCTTCCCCCATTGATGTCACATATCGTTGAGCAATAACAGCTACAAATTAAAAATGCTGTAAAATTGTCAATCTTTAACCAATTTTGATGGAATTGTTGATGTTTTAATGGTTTAAGTCATATTTTAAACAAATTACGCCCATGTTGCCTCTAGATGCCCATAGTCCTTTAAATAGGTTTTTCACACTCAAAATAATGACCAAGCAAGGAAGTTGATATCCTGTTAACTCGTTTTTAAAATGTGAACAGTGCAAAAAAAAAAAAAAGCTTTTACATTAATTAATGACCTGAATTCTCATGTTATCTCATGGAAATACGTCAAAACAGTAGGAAATGACATCAAAGAAACGAAAGGTTTGTTGCTGACCACAATGAAAATCCACTTTCAATTCTGGTTAATTGAAACATAATATGTATCTGTGTGTGTATGGTGTGTGTATATGTTTATATATATGAATAATAATATATATATATATATATATATATATATAAATAAATAAATATATATATATATATATATATATATATCTATACATACATATCTAAAAGGACAAAGAGTGGAAATTTATGAAAGTGAAACTAACAAATCATTTAGAAATATTGTCAGCTTCACTTACAAGGTGTGCATAAATCAATTTCGCAAGTAATTAGCCGTATCAATATTAAAGAAAATGAAGTGCACAATTATTGAGTTCATGTATTCCAAGACTCAAATGTATGTCAAGATGGATACATGTCATTGGCAACCACATATTCAATTAATAGATTGCCAGTTAGTGTTTTCTAAAGATAAATCTTTGATATTAGAATAGGGGAACTACACGTCATTTAATTTGAATCTGACAAAGGTGAATGCAAGTTGTTTCAAAATCATGTTTACTGTGGAATTGCCTGAGAATGCAATTAAGGATAATGACGATACCCGCAAGAGCTGCTGAAAAAGGAAGACTACTTACCTCTGGTGTTAAATGGTTCAGTCTGTTTCTGTCCACGTTCAAATTATTTAATTTACTAAGTGCACCAATCGTTGAAGGAACTTCTGAGAGAAGATTCTCCTTAAGTATTAGTTCTGTTAGGTTTTCACAACTGCAAAGGGGAAGAAAAGAACATCTTTAGCTTGAGGCATTTGAAGGATTAGTTGAGGTAAACCAAAATCCCATTATACAAAGAAAAGTAGCCCAAAAATTAACAAATTTTCACCCAACAAATTAAACGAAGTTGGAAGTTCAAGCACAAAACAATGCTCGAAAAGAAGGTCAAGCATGTCCATCTCATATGAAAGAGGACTTCAAAAGAAACAAAATGATGAAGAAAGTATGCAAAATCTTATTCCAATAAGAAGATATTCAAGTTTAAAGCTCTTCTTATTTGTGTAGAAATGACTGGTGTAGTAAGTCTACAATGGAAAGTAGCTGTCCTCATCCTCACATTCTTAACAATTGTTAATGTATCTTAAAGAAAGCTTATTTTATTTGTTTATTATTTAAATGATTTTTCCTCAAATTTTCTTCAGGTGGTACATTATAAATATGCTTACTTGATTCAGTTTTACTACTTTTCTGACACATCCCATGGTTTTTAAGCCTCGAAATCGCAGGACAATATATGATAGAATACATAATGACTTGGACAAATCTGAGGCTATGATATCACAACTAGTCTGATTATAGTCGTTTCCACACAAATGATACCAAACTTTAACCTTCGATATCTCCTTAACGGAATAAGATTTTTGAATTGTATCTTCACCATTTTGTTTCTTTTGAAGTCCTCTTTCATTTAAGATAGATTTGATTGACCACTGAACTTATCCTTTTTAAAGGAAAAGTATCATCCCATAATTCAGAAGTGAACGCTGCTCTGCTGGTAACGCCACTTCTGGTTTTCAGTTTTCCCCCCTTAAATACGAGAAATCTGTGATGTCAATCTGTGATGTCAATCTGTGATGTCAATCTGTGATGTCAATCTGTGATGCTGTTAATAACATATGCAGGCTTCTGTGTCCGTCTGATGTGTGTGATCCATAACATTGCAGATTTCTCAGGATCAATCGGGAAAATTTAAAACCGGAAGTGACATTACCACCACAGCCGCCTTCACTTCATTAATTTATTTACGAGAGGATAACTTTCCTTTAAGGTTCTGACAACAAAACAACAACACCAGCGCAAATCTCAACCACATTTTTTAAAGAATTAATTTATCAGATTATTTACACCATAATATTAATAGTTTAATATCAATATATTAATCACTTTAAACTGTACTATGTAATCTATTACAAAGACATGGCATCAGCATCTGATGAATCGATTAATCAGCCTATTAACAACACAATATTAATAGTTATTCACTTTTACCTGTACAATGAAATCTATTACAAAGATGAGCATATACTACTTCAGCAATAGCCCAAGTATCTATTTGCATCACGTGAATAGCAAAGTATTTGAGAGATCGAATCTGGGTTAAAAAACAAGAAATTTTACAGAGCGGCGAATTATTAGCATGATTAACAGCTCCCAAGTGGCACATCCAAGTGATACAACACATGTACTAAACAAGCAATATTGAACTGTACCCGCCTGAAAGGTCGGGTATGCAAAATAAAAAAATAAGATTAGATCTAAACAAATTGCGGAACTGGGGAAAATTATGGTAAATTCACTAACTCTGACCAAAAATAAAAGTTCCACAAAAATTTCAGATCTAAAAAAAAAATATTATTTTTTTTTTTCTCCAGGTACTCTTGATTGGAACCAGGTAACAGCAAAAGAGTACCCTGTTCCAATTTGTTGCTGCCCGACTCAGGCGTAGATCACATCATCAAAGAGCAAACAATCTTTTAGAACATCTCATTACGGTATGACACAAGCTGCAACATGGGTAATCAAACTGATCAAAAGTTTTGATTTTGTCAGTTTTAGATTTCCGAGGCTCTCACATTCTCTACAAAAGATTGCCTGCTTGTGGAAGGGGGAGGGGGGAGAGACATCTTAATAAAGTGGTAGGAGTGTGCAGCCCACCAACAGAAAAACATACCCGCAGTATGACAAATGTTTTGGTAAGTGCAGTATGAAATTATTTTGACACCTGCAGTATGAAAGAAGTCAATTTTGATACCTGCAGTATAAAAGAAGTCAATTTTGATACCTGCAGTATAAGTTATTGAAATTATTGTAAAAATAGACCAGCAGTACAGAATTAACACAATAAAACCTCATTTTTTGGGACCTGCTCTACAATAATTATGAAAAAAGACAATTTTTCAGAACAAACTCTTCTTTCTTTTGTGTAAAAAAAGACAACACAAATGGCATCTGCTCTGGTGGCACATATTATATACCTCACATATAGATGTGCCCCCTCCCCCAGCATGCAATAAACCACCCTGATGATTTATACCAAAGTGCTACCAAAACCAACATAGAAACAAGCAATAACATGTGCCATCCATCATGTATGTATGGCAATGTGCAATTAATCAGGACTGGAAATAAATTTCAAATCTGACGTAACAATTAAATCTCAATCCCAGTGGTGGTCGTTTCCTTCTCTATTTTCAGACATTTTTTCCCTGAATTCTTCTCAAAAAGCCATGATTAGAAAAGTCTTTCAATTTTGCAAATTTTGTTTACAAAGAATCAGTGGAGAAATACTGAAAAATGCAAAACAGGTCAAATTGTACAAGAAAAAAAAGAAAAAAGAAGGTAGAACTCCATTGCAATGTAATGAACATATTCCTTAACATTTTGAATAACAGACTTAAATATCTATGTGAGCATCGAGAGGTGTAACCTTTTAATGATTAAGTTTTTAAATTTTGGCAGCACAGTAATATCTGTTTATATCTTTAAAGCAACTATTGAAACCATAAGGAATCACTAGCCCTAATTAATGCTAAAACCTACACAATGCTTTATTCTCAATCAGTCCTAATCAGACATTACTACTAAAAATCATGAATTCAAACCTTTAACTAATGCAGCAATTATTTTCATCTTGGCATGCCCAAAACATTCTATTCCCCCTAAAAGAGCCTTATCTCAAAAGCATGATGCATCTAACATGTTAACAATTAAACCAAATGGCTGAATGTATTTTCATATATTTATCACACTTCCCAACTAAAAAAGATACGAGTACTTTTCAGTCAGCACTAAATTTTCCTTCCATTAAAAACCTCTAAGAAATGGATCAAGGAAAACTGTAATGCGGCTACCCAGGTCATTTACAGAGTGTCACATGTAAAAAGCCCTTAAAACAATTCAGCATCGATGTAATTTGTTGATACAACACTCGGCACTTGATTGGCAAATTGACGAGATGTACAACATCAAAGCGTACGTTAGGCCCAAGGAAACCTCTTATCATTTGACAGCTCTCGTAGAAAAGGCACACTTGTAAACGCTTCTTCTTTTTTTTTTTTTCACTTTAAAGGTTTTCTGCTCAAACTATGCTCAATAGTTTGATATAAATGTTACATGAAAAACAAAAATCTGGATAGGTATTTCATCTGGATAAGATTTTTGAACCTATAATGGAATAAGATTTTTGAATGCTTTCTTCACCATTTTGTTTCCTCTGAAGTCCTCTTTCATATAAGATAAACATGTTTGACCCCTAAACTAATCATAATTCTTTAGCGGAATAAGATTTTTGAATGCTTTCTTCACCATTTTGTTTCTTTTGAAGTCCTCTTTCACATAAGATAAACATGTTTGACCCCTGAACTAATCATAATCCTTTAGCGGAATAAGATTTTTGAATGCTTTCTTCACCATTTTGTTTCTCCTGAAGTCCTCTTTCATATAAGATAGACATGTTTGACCACTGAACTAATTCTTTAACGGAAAAAGATTTTTGAATGCTTTCTTCAGCATTTTGTTTCTTTTGAAGTCCTCTTTCATATAAGATGGACTTGCTTGACCATGAACTAATCCTTTAAACTGGAATTGTTTCATAAACAAGTAATCAGGAAAAGGAAATATATTGATTTTTGAGAGAATCAGCATTACTTTGCAGATGGAGTGAAATCATAATTGAAAGTGTGTGCAATGTTGCAAATTATTTTGGGAAGTACAGTCTATTCCGTGAAATTTTGATTTCATATATGATGGAGGACTATTAAAGAAACAATGTGGTGTAACAAGAACTGTCGGAAGGACAGTATGCTCGACTGCTCATAGCTAGCATAGACAATGGGCTTGTTGATGGATGTATATGCCAGCAATGGGGCTTATTGGGGAAATTATTTCAAATTACATGAGCTTTTGAAGATGCACTTACTTTTCTCCTTTCTTTAGATTTTCACATTTTACTGCAAGCCTCAAATTATCTTTGAGTTGTATCAGACATTTTGGGTGAGGTTACTACCTCACCCAGTAAGTCAGCAAACATGAAAAAAATCTTTATAAAGGAAACTTGTTTTCATTATATCCATTGAGTCACAAAAGGAGAGACCCATGACATGCCATGTCAATAAAATATTGAAATATCAGCAATGTATCCTTGCGGTATAATGCAGTTATTTGTTATTTCTTCAGTCATTTACTTACCTAACTACCCTCTCTATTCATCTTAAAGGATTAGTTCAGTGGTCAAGTTAATTTACCTTATAAGAAAGATGACTAAGAAAAAAACAAAAAAATGATGAAGGAAGCATTTCAAAATATTATTCCATTAAGGAGATAATTAAGTCAAAATTTTGTCTCACTTGTTTAGAAATGAGTGAAATCTGACTTATATAGTTGTGACATCACATCCTGATATCCTCAGTCTTTATGTATTCTTTCATATTTTCCCCTGTGATTTTCGGAATTAAAACTATTGGATACGCCAGGAAAGTACTTGAAAAGAATCTAAGTTAAGGGTGATTATAATTTATCAGATGAAAAGGTTGAGGGAAAATTATTATGCAAATAACTTAATCAATATGCACACTACACCTCACCATTGAGTGTAGACAATGCTCTTGACATGTATGATCCTTTGTGTAAACAAAATCCCCAAACCCACTTTATATTAAGAGATATCATAGATACAAATATTTTCATTGTCATGCAAATAAGCTATTTACTATGCAAACACAACCTCTAATCATGCTAACTTGAACAGTGCCTCTATGCCAAGTTACATGAATGTACACCATTTATAACATAACTCAAGTTATGAAACTTTAAACAAAAACTTTAACCTGACCAATATTTTCATTGTTATACAAATAAGCTAATTAGTATGCACACACAACCCCCAATCATGCTCATTTGAACAGTACCCATGTCCTCTACCCCTATGCCTAGTCACATGAATGTACACCATTCATAACTTAACACCATTCATAACTTAAGTAATATGAAAACTTTAACCAAAACTTTACCTGGACGCCAACGACGCCGGCACCCAGCTAAAATAGAGCTAAAATTCATCTTGATAAACTTTTTCTGTTTAGAAGCTACTGTATTGCATTTCAAAGATTGCATGATTGTGTTGATAAGTGACCTCAGTGTACAGTGTGATGTCATAAAGGCAAATCCAGGACAATTTTTGTTTTCTTTGAAAATTGATTGCATCTTCATAAATCACTGGAAGCAAGAATTGTCTTGGATCTGCCTTTATGACATCACATTTTACACTGCGAGGTTACGCTGATGGAATCTTTGAAATGCAATAACTCCTTAACGGAATAAGATATCAACATGATTTTTACACCAAATTGTTTCTTTAATAGTGTTCTATCACATACATGAAAATAAAAATTCATGGGAATATTTCTTTAAATTATGAGAATAGAAGACTTTTAAAATTCTGACTTATGGCTGATCGAATTTCAAGATTTTTTTATACAAAGTTATGAGAAAAGCATATTTAGCCTTAAAATGACTAATTTCAGTCACTGTTCCAAGTGAAACTAAAATCTTTAACATCCTTGTGTATTTCAAGAATTTTTTTTTCCAAGCACCAAGACAAACAACACCATCGTAAAATAGCTTAAAAAAATTTCAGAGCTTTTTAATTCAAGGTTTTCTGACCTTTCCTGTTCATTAGAAACTTCCTGAGAATAAAGAACTAGACATCATTGATGTTATAGCTTAACCCATAACATTGCAAGAAGAATTGATTGCTTTTACTGATTTTATTTTCGTCATATGTACTTTTATGATGTTTTTAAAGTTTTATTTGAGGTGCATTCCATTTTTGGGCAATTATTCATCATGTTAAAAATCCAAAGTTTCAACTTTCCCGTATAACTTGTATTCAGTTTGTTTGTTTGGGTTTAATGGCACCTACACAGGCAGGTCATCTGTGCCAAACGAGGTTAGTTGTGAATGACTGTCAGATTGGTTCTCAGTGATGACTAAGTTTTGCAGTGGGTGCAATGAGGTTCACGTCATAGCGATGTATGAAAAATTATGCTTCTAACAAAAGCTATGTGGCATTCATCGCATGGTGCTATCATGTCTCACTCGATTACTCACGTTGGCGAGGTCAAAGGTCAATTCCACCACAACGTATGGTTAGAAAATACATTTTGTAAACATGATAAACAAATTAACATTTACACATTAATTTTCATAAATGTTAAATTAATTTCATTTGGCTGGTACTGAAAAAAAGATTACTGACCAAACATGTTTCAAAACGGCCAAATTTGTCATGTTTAGCCGGTAATCATTGCGCTCTGGTATTTCTACTGCTTCTTTAACCTGTTATAACTGGGGAATTCCATGCAAGTATTGTGATTCCATTACAATCATCCATCACAAAGCAAAGAATTTCTCCCACGGATCCCAGGGTATCCCTGCTGACCAGTGGGGGAAATCTGTGAGGGCTATACTGACATCAATCACAGACCACCACAATTTGTCTAACTACCGAAACTTCCATCTTAATAGTGAGGGTTATTGAAAATACAAACCTGCCAATTGCTGGAGTAAGTACCACAAGACGATTCTGGTCCAGTTTTAAAATACTGAGTTCCTTGAGATTACCTACAAAAAAATGGGAAAACAAATAAAAAATGTTCGCTGAAAACTTTACATATAAACATAAAGCATCTCATTATATTTTAAAACTAGGAAATCGAACATTAATGGGAGTCCTGAATTGACGTCTTTGAGTTAGGAAATAAGCCACACCCACCATAGCAACACCGTTAGTAGGCGGAACAAACAAACCTCAAATATCATGAATGACCAATGCATTGACATTTAGATTTTCATGTGGCTTGCCGCAAGCTTTAATCCATTTATGGCACTTCTCCAGATCTTTGGAGTTTTTTAACAAAAGGAATAAACAAAATTCCATTTGCTAATCATTCTGGGTAACGGGAATCGGATTTAGAAAGCCAACGCGGGCTCGTAGGTGCAATTTTTCGGTCTATGTGTGCAGAAATTTGTTTTGTGCAGTATATTGCATTGACTGCATGAGCGCCTGCCACTAGCTAGTTGTTCTGTAACAGTATTGCATAGGATTTCTGCCCCACTTGGGGTACACAGATTTTGTTGCTAGGCAAATTCAATAAACAAACTCAGAGAACTTAATTTTCCACATACTGACGAATGTCTTATTTAGGTGGAACAAAAATTGGGGCGAAATACTGAATTATTGTTTCCGCATACTGATGAATGTCTTTAAATGTCACATTCGGCTCAACTTGGTTTGAAAAGGTGACAATAAGATTAAAACAAAATAATGGAGAAAGTAATTAAATATATTACACCGTTAAGGAGATATTAGATCAAGTCTGATTTGTGGGGTATTTATTGCAAACATACCTCTAGTTGTATTACATCCTTCCATTTCCTTAAGGGTGTTTGCACATTGTACTTTACCTCCTCATTTGCATAAATACCCAGATATTCCACGCGAAATTGTTAAGGACAAGTTACTCAATGTGCTGTTGGACATCAAGGCGACTGGACATAATAGTGAACGATTTTTTTTTTTTTTTTTTTTTTTTCCCTTTCCGCATAACGTTGTATATTTTGCACCACTATCGATGCAGAACTAGCCCAGCTTGTGTCTTTTTTACACAATCTAACTAATAATGACATAATACTGCGTTCTGTATTCATATATAGCGCAGTATCCACGCAGGTTGCATGCTCATAAGTTAAATATGTCTTCCGCCGTCACATGTGGTGTGATTAAGTAAAACTTATTTGACTATTCAGACGCCTCTTTTAGTCATATACAAATTCAACTCAAATTTCATTTAAAATTTCGCTTTATTGTTCAAGTTTTATTGGAATATTTGTGGAAATTTTTTGACTGTCTCTTGTTGAAAATAGCACGAGGAATACTTTTCTTTTTTTCTAAATAAATAAGTAAATTTAATTTTCAATACAATCCATTACTTGGTTTAAAGCTTTAACAATTGTTAGGAAAGAGAGGGTGTGGCATCCTAATTCTGCAGTAAGATTTATACACCAGACATTTATACAAATGTTTTCAAAATTTCTTGGTGGGAGGGGTGTTTTGGACTTGAAAAATCTCAGGGTGTTTTGGATTTGGAAAATCCTGGGGAGGGGGTTGGACTTTAAAAATCCAGGGAGAGGTTGCTCTAGACTTTGGAGGAAGGGAGATCTTTTGCAAGGACTAAGACATCAGAGTAGTATCTTTCCAGTTCTTTTTCGCCCTCTATCACACAACATAGAATTACCACTGAAATTGACAGCATCATTAAGGTGCATGATTGCAACAACAAAAATTGGCCAATTTTGAGGTACCTTTGGCCTACCACCCCCTTCCCCCTTCTTAAAAAGAAATCCCTTCTCTTTTCTCATTTTTAAATAAAATCCCTGTCTCCCCTGCCCCCAAATAACACAAGGGCAAAAAGTACACAAAAGGGGGATCCACCCAAAAAATTACACCAGGAGTAAACCCCACCCCAAAAAAAAAAATAATAAAAAATAATAATAATAACACAAAAGTAGTAGTAGCAGTAGTAGTAGTAATAGTAATAATTTTAATATCAATATCAACAACACTAACAATAACAATAATAATATCAATAACAATAACAATATTAATAACAATAATAATAATAATTGAACTCCAGTGTAACACTGGACAGCATCAAAATAAAGCAGTTAGTGTTATCATTCAATTCTTATGCAAAAAATGCAGAAAATAATTGATTGCGAACACAACACTTTACATGTTGATGTTGATAAACAGGTTAAAATTGCACCAAACCTCTCCAGGCAACAAACTAAGCAAGCCTGATGATCGGTTCACAACTTCAACAAGAAAAAAAATTCACGCTTTCCATGTGACCTGTCATATCAAGGTGTTGCTGGACCATCAAAAATTTGATTTTCCATTAAATCGAGATAAAAACATACTCATAAATAATCATTTTGTTTCACGACTGGTATGAATGTTGTGTTAGGTAAGATTAGATTGTCGTAAGAATTATCAAACGTGTGTAAATTGATGGGTGGCGTATGGGGGTGCTTGAAAAATGAAAAGGCTGGAAGGGTTTTGTTAAACCGAGAGAAGGAGAAATGGAAATTGCAAAATATTTTATTGGAAATTTCTGTAGAAAAAAATGCCTTACAGTGTGTTTGGAAATAAGAAATTACAGATGTGCTTTGCTTGTGATACAAGTGGTGGGAGAAGGAGAGGGGGTCTTATTAGAATCAATATTGAATGGGAGTGGGTACCTCAGGCCTACCACTTGCAGCAAGTAAACCCATTTTCAATCTTGAGGATTCATATTAAAGTAAGATTTTCATTTGAAAAGTTGTTTTTCTGTCTGTCTGTCTGTTTGTTGAGGTTTAACAGCACTGTGACAGTCAGAGTCAAATGTGCCAGGAGGCTATTAAATCTTAATGGTGCTAGAGTAAAGAGAGGAAGAAGAAAAAGAAAAATTTGATAGAGTAGTAGGAAGGGTAGAGAGAAGGAAAGGGTTAGGTTGTTTTTGCTCCCTACCTACTCAAGATTTTGGTGAAAAATTGGAAACTAGCATAAGCTTTACTTTGGCCTAAGCTGTCTGCATGATAAGGCCTAACAAAATTGTTGGTTTGCCCTTTCTTGCGAAAGTGGTAAGAGAGGGGCGGGATTTTTTGTTTGTTTTTTTCGGCCTTAAAGCAAATCAATATCACATTTATAACATAAATAGTGATGATCACACTTGCTCTCCCACCATCATTAGGCTGCAATACTCAAAAAACACATTCACCAGTCAAAGGGCTACAGAATTATGAAATATCTCCTACCAGTTGACTTACCAGAAAACAAAAACAAAACATTTACCACAAAACACATCAATTAGGCAAGAAAAACGAAAGTTATGATATCTGAACAAATCTATCAAACACATTACAATCTTAGTCCAAAAGAAGAAATTTCTTCCTTCAAATTTTCAATTCAAACCAGAAGAAATGTCAAAATGATCACAGTAATAAGACAATTACAGAGAAAGAACATGATGTAAAACGTTTCTAAACAGTAAATTACATCCAATCTGCTATTCAAATGGGACGAGCAATCTAATTTCTTGCTAACAACAGCCTGATTGAACCAGCATTTTAATCCGGTCTGACATAAGTAGGGCACCGAACAAATTGAAGTAATTGCGATAAACATTCCCATTGCATATCCTCCTAGGTTGGGTTGAAGACGCGCCATATAAGAAAAACTTCATTACAGCTAGAAGCTTGGGGAAGTTCATGACACGGGCTGCACATAACTGGTGATAAATCTTCTCGTACAACTGTAACAGAACAAAGGCAGCAGATCCTATTCCCTTTATCTTTAGCAAGCTTTCCTTCTTTGAATGAAAATACAACCACTGTAACTTGGCACTATTTATTTATGTCATCGTTTTGTGACAGGGAGGGGGAGGGGGGGGGGGGTGAGGGGAGAAAGGATAATAATTCCAAGGCAAAAATAGAAATTGGTTGCTATACAATTCACTTACAAAAATTCACACCCAAATAAAACTAGACTTCCCACAGCAGTTTTGATGTTACCCACAAGCTTTCCTTACAATTTCAAAATTTCTGAAACCATGACAACTAGAATCTTAGCACTCTGTAGAGAGCACATACCTCCGCCACTGTTCCTTCTCCATCCATGATGAATAACTCTGGCTATAAATTTTTAGTCCAATGCATCCAAACTCACCAAAGTGTTTATAACTCACTGATGAATACATCCTTTTAAAAGTCCAAATAAATTTCCAGCCCCACATTACATGCATGACTTGGCCCTGCAGTAGCCAAACCCACAATACCTGGTTCTTTACAATAAGTTCCATTGTGTGCATATAGATGATTGGGAGTGTAATTACTGATGCATAAAATCACTGAACTGTCAGTGATAGGTTTTTTAATTGCTTCTAGCAGTCTAAAAGTCATAATTGCCAAAATGGAAGTTTCTTTCAGGTGAAAAGACTGACAATTTGTAGCCAGGATTGGACAAAATATCCCCAATATAATCTACCTCAGAAATCCTAGGCCCACCCAGTTAAATTCCTAAACAATCTCACTTTGATCTGTACTGCCATTTCCATTCTAAACACTTCAGGATCTACCCTCTGATCATTGATTTCAGTTTTATTAAGGCTAAGCATTCATTGTTTGAGTTCTATTCAGCCAAATTCACATTCCATCATTTGCCTTTCATGCAAGAGGCCAATTGTTTTGATTCTCTTTGATACCCAAAACTGCTTGATCTGATTTATTGTATTGATTTCTTTGCAGGCATGAATTCATTGTTACTCACATTCCATTGGAAAGTTTCAACTATATAAGTCTTGACAGATCTCACCCTAATACATATATCCCCACCCCTCCATTTGGGCCCTCCCTTGTTCCAATATGTCTCAAATTTTAAAAACCGCACAACAAGATTTAATTAAAATACAATCATCAGTTCTTGAGATATGTTGATGACAGACAGACAAAACAATAAAACGCAGGCAAAAACATAACCTGTCCAACTTTGTTGGTGGAGGTAATAATAAGATTACTCTTTAAAGAAATAGAATATTCCAGGTGGCATAACTAAGAGCAGCCAAGTTCATCTCCAAAAATACCAACCCCAAATCGCAATTCCCTAACCTTTCACCACACAAGAGCAAGATGAGTCCTCCACTGCACAGGGCAAAGGTAAGTCAAGCACTGTTGTCAAAGCATTAGTTACACCCTTGGGATAAAACATACTGTTTTATATTCTAAAACCGATTTATGCTGCGAATAATTATTGATGTTTTTGCCATAAAAAGTGTTTATGCTCTCCATTTCTCCCCAGTCATTTGTCATGTGCACGCAAGCTGGATTGATTTCAAACTTTTGACCCGTCATAAAAACTGCCCCCCTCCCCACGCCTTTTTCACATGCAGGTGTTCTTGATTCATTTTCACAGCAAAATAACTCCACACCAATTCATTATGTCAATGGAACAAAAAGCAATGGTATTGTTACCTATTCCTTCTGGTAATCTTTCTAAACAATTCTGAGAAAGTGTTAAGTCTGTTAATCTGATGAGACCGGCTATTTCTTCTGGTAGACTCTCAAGGCTATTTTCTGACACGTCCAAACATGTCAAGTTGCTCAAATTCCCCATTTCCTGGAAAAAAAACAAAAGCAGAAGAATTAATTAATATTTACAATTTTTCTTTCCTTTACTAAAGAAAGAGTGAAATGGAGAACTAGACCGAAAAGTGATGGCACTGTTTTTTGCAAAATTCACAGATATACTATATTATCCACACCAGATCGATAAACTTCATGCCTCCATAGCCCACAGACAACAGGAAGGACAAAGGTCACATGAATATTCATATTAACCAGAAAATTACTGCACTGTTGCATGCTAGATAAGCATTCAATTTTGGGGATCCCCTAAAAATACACCCTCACATTTCAGTCTAGGGCTCCTTTAACAAAAATAAAACCTTTCGTTTGAAATTATAACTATAAAGGATAATATATTGGCACAAATTGGAAAAAATTGTTTTGAGACGCTGGCCTCCACAAACCACATTTTGTGCCACAAACTCATTAACTTGGGTAAATGACTTCAAATTCAAAACAGCTTTACACTCAAGACAAGCTGGCAGCCGAAAATTGGTGGCTTTAATTTTTCCGATTTTTGTTTTTATTTTTTCTCACCACTTTTGTTTCTACAAATTTTTTCTATCATATATAAAAAAAAAAAATGAAAATCCATGGGAATATTCCTTTAAATGTTATAACTTCTAAACAGAATAAGATTTTAACATTTTTTTTTTTTTTTTTTTTCCCCACCATTTTGTTTTTACAAATGTTCTCTATCATTATATAAAAAAATGAAAATCCATGGGAATATTCCTTTAAGGTTTTATACACCCATGGAACAAGGGGGAAATATTCTCATAATTTATGAAAAATTTCAATGGTGAAAGTTTTTCCATTTTATAAGAAATAGGACAAAAGGACAGTAAGAAAGGAAGTTGTGTTAATGCTAATAATAACGTTTCGCAAATGTTGTAATACTTAATACACTTGTCAGTTGTATGACTCACCCCAACTACCCCGGAAATGCCAGTCAAGGTGAGTCATTGAAATATGAAACAGTGAATCACACGTACGTCATTGTACCAAATTGTCAGTCACTTTGGTGACTCTGGGGTGAGTCAGTTTACTTTAAACCTATGGACTTTGTAGCCCCACTTTGGTGACTCTGGGGTGAGTCAGTTTACTTTAAACCTATGGACTTTGTAGCCTACAGAGGTGAGTGATTTGGGTAAGTCATTTCACAAAAGTGTCAATCACCTGAGTGACACCTCACCCTAAGTTCCTAAATTCCAGCTCCCAGCATTTCTGGGCAGGGTTGGAACAATACAAAAAAGTCACTTGTCAATCATTTATTCAACTTGCCAAATAAATTAGATCAAACCAGTATTTCTACTAGCCAAGTAATTTCAAGTTCTTGCCAACATTTCAAATAAAATT
Organism: Chiridota heheva; assembly: GCA_020152595.1. Lineage (NCBI taxonomy): Eukaryota > Metazoa > Echinodermata > Holothuroidea > Apodida > Chiridotidae > Chiridota > Chiridota heheva. The sequence goes on from JAIGNY010003794.1 coordinate 624,547, forward strand.
TGAAAATTATAGCATAACTATGCCTCTGTATTGCCCTTTTCCTGGCCTGAATTCATGAAACTATTAACGTAAAAACATAGCAAGGCATCTCACTTGCATGATAAAACAACAAAAGTACTAAAATTAAAATATAAAAAAATCAGCATGCACATACTTACTTTTGAATGTTGGGAACAATTTATTAGGAATACCAAAATAAGATTTTCAGTCACCATGACTTACGTAAGCGTGGCGAGTTCACCACAGTATATCATTATCTTTCTACTTGCCACATTTTTTTTTTTTTCTTTGCTTATGCAAGCGAATAGTTTTGCCAACCCTATTCCTAGGTATACCCTCCCTTTACCCCTTGATGTACTCACAGGTGGAAGCACTGTAAGAGCATTACAATCAAGCCACAGCTCTTGAAGTGATGGCAGACAGCCAATCGTATCAGGAAGCTCCTCAAATTCGTTGCTACCTATATCCAATTGCTCCAACTTGACCAGAAATGAAAGCGTGGTTGGGATGTACTTAAGAAGATTTTCTCTGAGTTCAAGGGTAACTAGATTTGTTAAACTGTGGAGAGAAAAAGATGGAAAAAGGTGTTAGAATTCACAGCACTTTAGTTAAACCCATCCAATGGTATGTTACATGTGTGAGCAGCTGGAAAATGGCACAAGCAATCCCTGGGAGATCCCAGGGGTCCACTGGTCCAATTCTCTGGTACGTTACGAGTGTGACCAGCCAGAGAATGGCCCTTTTAGAATAAGTGCCCCAGTATTACTACTAACATGTTCAACCTTGAAAGAAAGGGTTTTACAATTAGAATAAAATCAACTTGATAAAGGGCATTGAACTCTGTAATTTGTTTACCATGGAGATACAGTATTCCAAAGAATGTCTTTGTACCACAGCAATAAAGAACTTGCTGACAAGCTACATTTGTGAGTGGACCCTGCAATGAATGGCTTGTGGTTGTCTCCGGCAACCATGGGGAGGGGGGGTGTTACACCCCTACTATCAATACAGCTATCGGTAAAATTGAAGACCTGTGGGTATATCAAGGTCCCGTCAATAAAACTTCCATCAAAGATTTTTTTAATCAATTTGGATTGAAAAAATAAATTTTGGACCAATACGTTCTGCAATTTTTTTTTTTTTTTTTTTTTGCTTTTCAAAAGTTTGACATTATGAGGGCCCTGAATGTGGAAATATATTTTTGGTCGGTAGCGTCAAACATTTTAGTCAGTAAATTTTTGCCCCCCCCCTCCCCATTCAATAAAAAGGGTCTACTGATGCCACTGCCGACAGCAGACATTGTCCACCAATGAAGTAAAGCTTAGAATCAGCACAGGACCAACTGTTTAAAGCTGGTCAAAATTTATATTTTACATTTTAAACAAATTTGTTTCTACTCTGTACGAATGGTACACATTAATGGTGACATGACTATTTTACATCCTTCTTTCCAAAAGTGTTTAAAAGAAAAAGCAAGCTAATGATAGGATGTAAAATCTTGCAATTCTCCCCACAAACAGGTTGTACACTCATGGGTTTGGGAAGTCAACACAACATGTAATGCAATGACAAATAATAAAAATATGTTTGAATAACTAGTTAAAGGAAATTAGGTATCATTCCATAAATACATTCAGAAGTGAACACTGCCCCGTGCTGCTAACGTCACTTCCAACTTTCAATTTTCTTTATTGATTGCGAGAAATTGTTATGTTATTGATAATAAATGTAGGTCCATATGTTCGGTCCAGCAGATGTGTGATCGATAACATCACAGGTTTCTTGCAACCAATAAGGGTGTTCCAGCTAACATCATTAGGTCACGTGACTTTGTTTACATCACCATTTTGTTGAGGGACCGATCGTCTGCTATTCACTTATTTAGACTGACAAATGCTTGCATGTTGTTATATAAGATATTTTTTTGATAAGAATAATCTCATATTGCACTAATAGACGTGTGCTGGGGAATAAAAAAAAAGTTTTCTCGATTTCCGTCTGATCCTGATCGATGTTCGAAGTAGGTTTTTGCTGTATGATGCAACGTCTTTCAACCTTCGGTTCACACTAGGATTTGCAGTGAGCACTCTGTGCCAGGAATGTAGGTTTTGTCTGCATATAACGAACAATCAGATGGTGTTCACCTACAAGTTACTCTTCAAAAGCCCGGTGAATATATAAAACATTAGGTAATTATGAAGCAAAATTGCTGCCGCAAACAAAAACAATACAATTTGCTGAACTGATACTGGTAGGTAGGTTTAACAGGCAGTATGTTTGTTGTACAAGTGATGTAACTGAGCTGTGTGAAGACGCGTGAAATACAACGATGCTTGCCTGGCAAAATGGCTTCCAGATGAGTTAAGAGTCAAGTGTAGAAATTAAAGAAATTGAAAACCGGAAGTGACTTTGCAAGCACGGTTGTGTTCACTTCTGAATGTAATATGAGATGATACATTTCCTTTAATCTCATATCAGTTTTGTTATTGAACAACAAAAAGTACTAGAGTAATGACTTGAATACTTTGCCCACTGTAGCATTATAGTCATTAAACTATCAATGAATACAACCATCTTTAAAAAGTGTTTTAAAGGAATTTTTCTGTATATTTGTGTATTTGATAGAGGACTATAAAAGAAAGAATTTGGTGTAAAACCATGCTGATATCTTTTTCTGTTTAGGATTTATTGCATTTCAAAGATCGTGCAAGTGTGTTGAAAAGTGACCTCACAGTGTACAGTGTGATGTCATAAAAGCAAATCTAAGTCAATTTTTGTGTATTTCTTTGAAAATTAAAATTAATTGCTTGTTCCTAGATTACTGGAAGCATTTTCTGTTGATTTATTGAGAGATATGTTGATGACAGACAGTTACATCACTTGTACAACAAACATACTGCCTGTTAAACCTACCTACCAGTATCAGTTCAGCAAATTGTATTGTTTTTGTTTGCGACAGTAACATGCATGTCATGCAAAACAATTTTGCTTCATAATTACCTAATGTTTTATATATTCACATGTTTGGTTTGGCTTTTGAAGAGTAACTTGTAGGTGAACGCCATTTGATTGTTCGTTATATGCAGACAAAGCCTACATACCTGGCATAAAGTGCTCACTGCAAATACAGTATACACTCTAATGAGTTGGAAGCCTAGAGGTGTTTCTTGTTTGTGAACCTTGTTAAAGTATAGGAAGGTTGAAAGACGTTGTCATCATACAGCAGAAACCAAGTCCATCTTATGTAAAAGAGGACTTTAAAAGAAACAAAATGGTGAAGAAAGCATTCAAAATCATCGATCAGGATCAGATTGAAATCGAAGAAAATGTCTGTGTAGAAATTTTTTATTCCCTAGTTTATCTTAACACTATTTAATTTACATCTATTAGTGCATGGTTTTTAATCCTAAAAATCGCAAGACAACTTACATCTCCTTAACAAGATTTTTAAATGCTGTCTTCACCATTTTGTTTCTTTTAAAGTCCTCTTTCATATAAAATAAACATGCTTGACCCCTAAACTAAATCCTTTAAACCATATACACTCTAATGTATTGGAAACATCAATTCATGGTCAGATGTCTTTCTCCTATGGCTTAGTTTGGTTTGTTGATGTTTAATAGCAGCACTACAGTCAGAGTCAAATGTGCCAAGAGGGTGTTAATAAATAATGGTGTAAGAGTTAGTTATGATAGTAAGGAGATGGATGGTTTGTAAGGCAGATAAAGGGGAAAAGCTGAATGTGGGAGAACAATTTTGGGAAAAAGAAAGGGGTGTGTAAGGTTAGGTGTAGAAGGAGAGGAGATTATATGTGGTGGAAGAGGTCGTTGATGCGGAGGAAGTTGATGATGTTTGGGGAAGAATTGTTTTCGAATAGGTCCGAGATTGAGGAGAGTAAGGAGAGAAGAGATCTGGAGTTCTGGTAAAGAGGACAGGTTAAGAAAATATGCTTGATGGAGAGATCGATGTTGCAAGTGGCACAGAGAGGGGCAGGGAAGCTGGTTAAAAGATGGGAGTGTGTAACGGACGATAAGACAAACAAAATCTGAAGAAATTGCTTAAATATCATGTTACGTTCAGGAGATAACCAAGTTTTAAAGGGGGCATGATGTCTGAAATAATCCTTATTTGACCCTTACTCTACCACGCAGCGATATTATCGCCGTTTTGGGTGGCCCGTCTTTGACTCCGTCTGCCAGGCGCATTTTCAAAAATATGCTGGTATAAAGTAAGGGTTAATCAACCCGCAACAAGTGTGCCAACTCAAAATTACATGCAGCATGATCCCGTTGGGCGGACCGCTGGGTCACTAAAGCGGAATGAGCCCAACTTCGCTGCAAGGAACACAGAGGACCCTTTTATAATCAGCCTGTGCTTAACCCTTACTCTAAAAGGGCTTTGAAAAAAGCGACCCCAATATTCGTAACTTTTTTTTCATATGTATTTTTAACATATTTTCTTTCATTTTCTTTCGTTACAAGTTTGGTTGGAATAGATGCTAAGATATTTATTTTTTGAGTAATTAAAACCAATTTAGGAAATATTGGACAAAATTATGCAAATTAAGCAATTTGGGGCTAAATTTGGTCAACAAATGGTCAATTTTTGCAGAAGTATAACTTCTTGTCAGTATTGAAAACAGAGATTTGTGTTACATATTTAGATTCTTTTTAAGTTTACTTTCCAATGATACTAATCTATAATATTTAGAAAGAAAGGAAAGATGAAAACACATCAATTATGATAAAAGTCAAACATCCCCTGAAAGCTGCAGCAGAAAAATAAGTACGCAGTGGTCACGGTGAGACTCGAACCCGGAGCGCTTGCATGCTAGCCGCGTACATTTCCTCTGCACCACGTAGTCGTTCAAATTGGAGAGGTGTAATATATTTCTTAAAGGATAGGTTCTAAATAGAGGGGGGTATGCCTTTATTTATATATCAAATGAAAGGAAATTTCAAGCGCTTTCGAATGGCGATTTAACGAAGCATGTGTGATGTACAGTTTGCATTACACAATTATTTTTTTTAAACGGGTCAAAAATGGCAGAAATTTTTGAAATTTTGAGGAAATTTCTCTAGAACAAAAGATTGCACGTAGCGATTATAAAAATTATACCAGAAACCAATACTATCATGTCTTAGGACTTGCATGTTTGATTTTGAAGCAAAAGTGTGATCTTGAAGTTATCGAAGATTTAAAAGAGAAAAATAAAGAAATTGTAAATTTCTTAGCAATTTTTTAGTTTTACCCTTTTTCGATGTACTTCTTTTTTAAATTATGTAATATGACCCCTATGAAAAAGTTTCATTTTGTGAAAAAAATATTCGGGTACTTTAAAATGATACCAAGATTACTCCTATCTGTAAAGTCCCGATTTTATTTTTAGAAAAAGGTGGTTTGAAACAGTGATACTATCGACACGTGGTAGAGTAAGGGTTAACCCTTACTCTACCATGTGGCTATATTATCCCCGTTTTGGGTGCCTCGTCTTTGACTCTGCCTGCCAAGTGCATTTTCAAAACAGTGCTGGTAGAGTAAGGGTTACAGGATTAAAAATAAGAAATCTTCTGACCAAGTCTCATACCTCCCGAAGCAATCGTAACACAATTTCTTTAATTATTAAAATCTTTAATGCTGTACTATTGTGGGAGCCACCATTTTGATTTTAGAACAAGCAGAAAATGATGTCAAAAAACCCAACACGATGTTGGAATACTTCGCATTTCTTTAAAATCTCTCTCAAGTTTTCTAGCTGGTGAAAAATTGTTTTCCTTTTGCTATAAAGGTCAAGGTCAAGGACATTTTGGGGTATACATGAAATTATCAAAACATACTGTTAATGCCTTCTGTGTACAAACTTTAATGAAATTGACTATACAGAAATACATTATAATTTTTGTCCCTGCTGGGGATATTATTTCATCATGCACAAAATTTCAGTACAGAATTGAACAAAATAGCTGAGAGCCTCCATGTGTTGACTTTAAACATGAATAACCTGAGGGATTATGTGATAAGATTTTGAATTGTTATTTTTGGTAGTTGGGTTTAGATTTTAACTCTATCATATAAAAAATAAGAATTGTATCAGACTTTACAGTATGTCTCCTTTATAGGATTAGTTCAGTATTCAAGTATGTCCATCTTGAAAGTGGACTTTCGAAGGAACAAATAAAGAAGAAAGCATTCAGAAATCTTATTCTGTATTTGAGTTTAAAGTTGGTTATCATTTGTGTAGAATGACTGAAATCAGACTAGTTATGACATCACAGCCTCAGATTCCTTAAAGTCTTTATGTATTCTATCATATTTCTGCCTGTGATTTTGTGGCTTAAAAGCCATTAAATATGTCAGGAAAATAGTAAAATTGAATTTTGTAAGGGTAGTTATAATTTACCACCTGAACAAAGTTTGATGAAAAATAATTCAAATAGTAAACAAGTCAAATAAATTTTCTTCAAAATACATTAATAATTGTTAAGAATGTGAGGATGAAAGCGCCAACCTTCCGTAGTAGACTTACTACACCAGTCATTTCTACACAGGTAAAACACAGCTTCAAACTTCACACAAAATTGCAGGACAAAATATGATAGAGTACATAAAGACTGAGGAATCTGAGGCTATGACATCACAACTAGACTGATTTCAGTCATTTCTACACAAATGATACCAAAACTTTAAACTCAGATCTCCTTAACAGAATAAGATTTTTTGAATGTTTTCTTTACTATTTTGTTTCCATTAAAGTCCTCTTTCATATGAGATAGACTTGAACTTGACCTGAACTAATCCTTTAAAGCTGATACAATTGTGTTCAAAAATGACTTGTATAAAAAGTCGGGTGCAGAAAGGTGACATCAATATTCACTTACATAACAATCAATCCTTCATAAATTTAATTGCAAATCTTACTTGTTGATCTCTTTTATACTAAGCTGCTAACATATGCAGCAGCCCTGTTGCATGCAACTCATCGTGATGTCATAAAAAATACTTCAAATGTAGTGCGAAACAATTTCTAAGGAATATGAGGCTGTGATGTCACTACATTCTACATGTAGAGATACCTGTCTTTCGCAAAGGCTATTATTATATGCCCTTCGTGAACTTGAAATGTGCTATTCTGCTGTATATAGTACATTATGATCATTTACCTTCCTGGCCCCGAGTGTACCACCATGTTGTGTCCGACATGAGTGTATTTTTTAATAAACATATTAATTTCTTGATGAATTTTAACTGCAGTGCTCTAGCTCTAAATATATCATTTTTCCCATTTCATAGACCACTGTAACTTGACACTACTTTACCCTTCCACAGTTCCCACTACATTGCAATGATAATACATCAGCTGGAGATATCTTATCCTACTATTGTTATAACTGAGAGCTAGTCCATTAGTATTTCTATATGATATGTTGCCAATCCTTCATGCCCTTCAGGAAACATATAACATCAACAAAAAGCAAAGTGTTTTCATTTGGCAGTGACAAACCACTTAGGAATTTTTTACCCAATTTTCATGAAGTCTCTATGGAGAGCAGACTGGGCAAATAATCAGTTGTGATATTCTAGTGGTTGATGTCAGTGGATCACCAGCCCTAGATGTCACCAAAGGGATATGCTACCTTGGTTGACTTTTAGTTCATCCAAGTTCAACCAAAGAACAAGTCTGTAAAACTTCTTCAAAATTTCTTGAGTTCTCAAAAATTGCAGCATTTCTACATTTCCATAGAACACTGTAACTTGACACTACTTTTTTCATCCACAATTTCCATACATACTCTTCACATTGCAATGACAATACATCAGCTGAAGATGCTGTAGTACTTCTATACTATTGATATATTGCATGTTGGTCCATTAGTATTTCTATACAATATTTTAGGAACCCCCTCCCCTCCCCATCCACCACACCCCTACCGCATCTTTTCAGCATGGAGACCAGGCGCCCCTTTACAAACAGGACAATTGCTTACTATACTATCATTCTGTGTTCTGTATTCATTTATGAGGTTAATTAAGATTAATAAGTTAAAATAGAAAGAAAAAACAAAAGGTTCTCATGAGGGGCAGGGCGGGCCCCAGGGGGGCAGGGTGAGCCCAGGGAGGGGAAGGGGAAGGGCCGGGCCCCAGGGGGGCAGGGTGAGCCCAGGGAGGGGGAGGGGGAAGGGCAGGCCCACGGAGGGAGGGCGGGCCACCCCTGTAAAACAGCAAAACTGGGGGTCTGCCTTGAGTCTGATGTTCGCAGCTTTCTTTTAAAGAAAAAGAGAGGTATCCAGTCTTTCATTTTTGTGGAGAGGACTACAAGAGATATGAACTTTATACTGTAGTCTGAAGCATAAAGTTATTGATCACTTATCTGCAGGATGATTTTTGCCCACTTGGCACACCATATTTTGAAGTGCTTGTTCTTTGCACTTCCTCTGTAGATAACATCATAAAATAAACAAAGCCACAGGTCTGTGTTTGAGCATGGAGATACTATGTGTCAAATAGTATCTCCATGGTTTGAGCTGTCATCCGGTTTATGGGCATGAGCATTTCTCACACATTGAATATCCGACATGTCCATTAAGGCTGAGTCAGGTACCCTGATCATTTTACATGCCTGTGTTAGGCCTCGCTCACTGACTGAAAACAAGTACTAAAAGTGAACTAAACAACTAATCCTCATTTTACACTAATTCTGATTTAGGACCAGTGTACGAAATTAGCATTTGATTTGACTAGCCCGTCTGGCATCGCAGCTTTATTTTCAACTAGCCCAATTTAATTTGCACTAGCCCGACTTTTACAGTGTTATTTAATCTTGTGATTTTATTGTAAACTGTTTCCGTTGCATGTGTTCACACTAAAGTTCAAAATTTGGGGAGATTTTCCACACTTGTGTATTTTTTTTTTAGGGGGTAGGGAGGGGGTGAGAAGGGTATTTTCTTCAAATTGGGAACTTAAAAGTGATAAAATCATAAGACATCTTAGTTTTCTCTTAACCGTAACATTAATCACTGATTGGTAAGCAAATTAATCTACTCTTAAATCTGAAAGTTACTTGTCAGGGATAATACGATGAATAAACAGATTCATGCATGTAGCAGTTGTATTTTTATTGTGCTATAGAACTGACATCTCTTCAACATGTGATGAGGTATTTAAAGTCTTTGCATTTTGCTGGTCATTACTTTATTACTTATAGAATAACGACACTGCAGAGCAGTAAATATAAAACGTAAAACACAATCAACTATCACTAAACCTAATTATTACGTGACATGTGTACAAGTTCCTAAAAATCACATCATTCAAATTCCCTGCATATATCTACAAAGGGTCTATTAGGGTGTTTCAGCTGACATCATGAGGTCACATGACTTTGTTTACATCGCCAATTTGTCTGGCAAGAACACTGTCCTCTGCTGTACACTTAATTAAATTTACATATGTTTGCATGTTGTTATAATAGATCATTATTGTAAAATAATTATACCGGGATTGTGCTGTGCCGTTGGTTGCACTAATAGATGTGTGCCGGGAAATAAAAAGACGTTTTCTCGATTTCTATCTGATCCTGATTGAAGTTCTAAGTGGGTTTCTGCTGTATGACACGAAGGCTTTCAACATACAGTTCACACTAGAATTTGCAGGGAGCAATTTATATCAGAAATGTATGCTTTGTGTGAGTATAACAAACAAACAATCAGATGGCATTCACATAACAGTTACTCTTCATATCCCTAGTGAATATATAAAATGTAAGCAAAATATGAAGTAAAATCGGAAGCGAACAAAATAAGTGCAATCAGTAAAATTGCATATGAAGGTCATGTGTGTCATGAAGGTCATGTATGTCACAAAGGTCATGTATATCATGAAGGTCATGTATGTCATGAAGGTTTGTATGTCATGAAGGTCATGTATGTCATGAAGGTCATGTATATCATGAAGGTCATGTATGTCATGAAGGTCATGTATGTCATGAAGGTCATGTATGTCATGAAGGTCATGTACTGTATGTCATGAAGGTCACGTATGTCATGAAGGTCCTGTGTCATGAAGGTCACGTATGTCATGAAGGTCCTGTGTCATAAAGGTCATGTATGTCATGAAGGTTTGTATGTCACGAAGGTCATGTATGTCATGAAGGTCATGTATGTCATGAAGGTCATGTGTGTCATGAAAGTCGTGTATGTCATGAAGGTCATGTATGTCATGAGGGTCATGTATGTCATGAGGGTCATGTATGTCATGAAGGCCATGTATGTCATGAAGGTCATGTGTGTCATGAAAGTCATGTATGTCATGAAGGTCATGTATGTCATGAAGGTCATGTATGTCATGATATTTAGGTCATGTATTTACTAATGGTACCTATAATATTACACGGAATTACTGTCTTTTCACAAAATGTACATACAGCACAATCAGAATTCGTTAGCGCAGTGATCAACAAAAAGACCATGGCATTCAAATATTGCTTGGGTTCTTAACATAATCATGCCAAAGTTGATAATCCTGATTGGTTACAATAAAACTGTCAATCTGTAACAACCTGTTGTCTTCATGCCCAAATAAGGAAGTTTCAGGGTGTTAACTTTCAGCCTGTGGAAAATTTTAGAGGTAAAAACTTCCAATACACTTGGAAGTGCATTCATGATAATAAGCTTCAGCCTCCGGGCCAAGCAGTCAGGCTTCGACTTAATTATGGTTAATTGTAGCAAAACAATTAATGACCTGCCCCAGGGATGCATGCTTGCATACATAAAACATTGAGAAATAATTCTATGATATCCCTGGTGCAAAAAGCCGACGATAGGGTCATGGCAACATGTTTTTTTTCCTTCAAAACAACATCATCACATTTGATAACCTTCTGACATACCATGGTACAAGGCCTTTCCTCCCCCTCCTCCCCCTCCCCTTTCCTCCAAAAAAAATGTAAAATGGAAATCCCCCGTAATATTATCAATATTATTTTGTATGAAAAAGATTTCAATTGCGGGTGCAATTAAGATGAACACAATTAAGGCCATGTATCGAACATTCACTGTACATTAATAGTGCAATATGCAATGCCTACTCCCATCCCCCACGAATAAGTCAAGTACTAAAGGCCTCCACGTGTGCGTGCAAAGAGGTTGCGTGATTATATTTAGATCAGGGGAATTCCATTGATACACCACGTTCCAGAACACACAATCTGTGAATGCGCATGCCCGAACCCTAGTCTCTGGATCTGGCAACCCTTCACAAACTTTTGCAAACTTTTGGCATGCAACATGAATGTATACATTTTGGTACATCTAACACTGACAGTGCATTAATATGTAATGTATGTATACAGAAATGTGTACATGTGTGCATGATCCGTGAACTTACGTATAAATGAAGACATGGTACAAGGACTGAATAAAATTTATATCGGAATATTGCAAACATTTTAGCATAAATATCAACTTTTAAAGTCAGCTATAACTTGTAGGTGTGCTGTCTTGTCTATTTCTGTCATAATTTTAGATCATTTATCTGATTTTTGGACTGGCCTGACAGGCGTTCAGCACTAAATTCCACTAGTCCAACAGCAGTTTTAGCTAGCCCCAGACTTGTGGACTTACTGCTAATTTCGAACACTGTTTGGAACACACTCTTATATATTTTGTGTGCTCATGTGGAAAGTTACAGTAAGTTACAGTTTTGCATGCAAATGCAGAGTTGGCAAAAAGTTCAAATTCATGTGAAATTTGTTGAAAATTAATTTGATTATGTTAAGATTGTTGTGTGAAATAAATGTATTTTGCTTCATCTTCTCACACAGGGTAATGCTAGTTTGACTTAATTCAATCAAATGTTGCTTTATGGGCACTAACATTTCAAACCTGCAGGCAATATCCCAATTCAAATTAATGTCTATAGAATATCTTTCAATTATAAAGCATCAAAACCCAAAAATGGTGACCAGGCCTTACCTGCCAATGTCAGTGGGAAGGCTCTCCAGTGAGACATCGTTCAGCGTGAGGTGCCTGAGCTGCTGCAACTGTGTGAAACTTGGTGGTAATCTGCAAGAGAACAAATAGGAATCATCTATATTAATAAAGGTGCAGTAGCTACAGATTATTATATTATTAGTATTTTATATTTTACTTTCTATCAAAAACAAGCACAAATTTGAACAAAACATAAGACTTTGATTTTTGAAAGTGAATTTTGAAATTTACAGTATTCGATGAATTAAAGGAAGGTACATGTACATGTATCATTCCATACATAAATTCAAAAGTGAACGCCACCATGCTGTGCTCATAACGTCACTTCTGTTTTACAATTTTTCCTATTAATTCGTGAAAAACCCAACATTTTTTGACTGATAACTTAATTTATTTCATTAATTTGTAGACTTGAATTACTCAAGTTTTAATACATTCTTTGCTTATTTTGCATCTGACGCTCACAATGTTCTCGTGGTGGTTATGGTGGAGCTAGCATAAAACCAGTTCAAATATACAGTATGTACAATCCAGTTTGAATACCACACTGTACACAGCTCTTGAGCATGGAGACTTATTAGGAAGAAACTTCATGCCAAAATAGTGGTACAATTCTATTTTCATAAGCTGGGGCACTTATTACAGTATGTAGAATATGGTATTTGTAGTTTTTGAATACTAGCTGACAATAATTTAAAAAATTTTCATTAAATAGGCAAAATTTGATATGTATGAAACAAAAGACAGACCAGATCATTTTTTTTTTCTCCTTTTAATTTCAATTTTTGGAAATGATAATATTGTTTCTTATCGTACATGAAGCTGCTGATTAGAGCACGGCTGAGATTCAAATTTTTTTTTTAGAATCAGCCATGCTCCTTCAATTGTGGTGCATGATGAAAAAAACAAAGGACTTACATATGAAAATAAAGAATCATGCTTACTCATACAGTTTAGCACAAATTTTGCCAAAAATTGACACAAATAACACCTGAAAATTACAAATTTGCTGTTTAAGATAGTCAGCCCACCCTGTCCCTCCGTTGGCCCAACCCCACCTCTCCCCATCCCCTTTTGAACTGCCATGCACCTCATAAAAATGTAAAAAAATGTATATATATATATATATATATATATATTTTACACACACATATATATATATATATATATATAAATATATATACATATAATATATATATATATATATATATATATATATATATATATATATATATATATATATATACATATATATATATATATATATATATATATATATATATATATATATATATATATATATATATATATATATATATATATATATATATATATATATATATATATATATATATATATATCTATATATTGTTTTAATTCTTTAAAAACTTAATAATCTTAATTAAACTCATACATAAATAGCTTACAAGGATACAGAACACAGAATAAGAGCAATGTAAGAAATTGTCCTCTTAGGCTCATGAATTGTTTCATGAGTCAGAATAGTTTCATTCTCAGGTATGATTATAGCAAAATCCCAGAGCTCTTCACTAGGAATTGGGCCTTAAGGAGAAGGGGGCCTCAACCCCATAAGCAGATGCAGCACTTCACATCTATTAATGTGCCCCTCAATAATTCTAGCACCCTGCCCCTTTTTAAATCAAGCTAGGGGTCTAAATCGCTTCATACTATTTGACTGCATGAATTTTGGCAATTTTGTTTATGTTTAGATTATATTGCCGCTATACTATCCACAGATTTTTAAGTCACTGGAGAGGAGTTGGCTAAATAAAGATAACTACAATTAACATTTTCAGATTACAAAATAGGCCACGCCCATCATAGCAACACTGTAGCCAGGTGGGGCAAAAAAACCTCAAATCCACAATTATTCATGACCAATGCACTGACATTTAGATGTTCATCTGGCCTTCCGCAAGTTTTGATCCATTAATGGCACTTTTCCAGATCTTTCAAGTTTTAGCAAAAGGAATAAACAAAATTCCATTTGCTAACCATTCTGGATAACGGAATCGGATTAACAAAGCCCATAGTGGGGCCGTAAGCACAATTTTTGCTAACCATTTTGCTGTCACTCAGCCTGTGTGTTTATAGAAATTTGTTTTGTACAGTATATATTGACAACATGCACGAACACCACTAGCTAGCTGTACTGTACCAGTAAAGCATAGAATGTTTGCCCCACTTAGTTACACAAATTTTGTTCCTATGCAAATTTGTGCAGTGATTGGTTAAAACAAGCTGTCAATCATCAACCCCAGAGAGGTTTATTGGACTTTAATGCCAATCATAAGTACAAGTACATACTTGAAAATAAGTAATAAAAGATGGTCAAACTAAGATTTGGTAAAAACCACTTCACTGCTGACACATTTGCACAAAGTGAAACTGTAATTGGTCCTACAGTAAGTAATATAGCATAGAATATTTTGTTATGTGCATGCATTGCAATATTCAATTGTATTGTATTGTAATATATTGTAATGTATTATATTATAAATTGTATTGTATTGTATTGTATTGTATGGTATTGTTTTGTATTGTTTTGTATTGTATTGTTTTGTATTGTTTTGTTTGCTTTGTAATATCGTTTGTTGACATGTGTTCAGTAGCTTTCAATTTCATTGTGCTGCCCTCTAAACATCAACAAAGGAACCTTATATCATTTTATTAGTTTATTTGGTACAAATATGTATTTCAATTATATATAAAAAAATAAAATAAAAAAACAGTGCTGGAAGTTTTTCAAACTGGGAGGGGGGGGGAGCAAACATTTTGGCAAAGGGTGCAGGGGCCCACTCAAGTGCCCCTGTGGGTTGAGGGGTAATTGTGAGCAAACAAGTTTAATATGAGTCTTTACCATATCACCAATCACATTCAGCAAAAAAACCTTTGAAGATTCAGGAAACACATTTAAAAGAATTACATGTTTTTTATACTGTCTGCCCTATCACCAGTACCTGTCATGCATCACAAATTTAGTATACAATGTGCATGTATATTTCCTAAACTTTGATCAGCCATAATCCAGAAATTAGGAGAGATGTATTTCTGATATCCAAAGACTGCACTGCTCTGTATATCAGCACCTCAAAGCTTACTTCAGCTTACGCATGTACATTTATCAAACTCTTGACATGTATTTAACCCTTAAAATGCTGGATCGACATGATTTTTGTCAATTTGGAAGAGCAATTTTCAATAAATAATTTCGGGACCATACCAAACTGATCCGGAGGTAATTTGTATATCATTTGAAAGAACTCCTTTAATTCTTTCATATTCTAACTGTTGTTGATGGGGGTCATATTGAGATTTTCAGAGTAAAATAGAGCCAAACATGAGTAATTTTCATTTTTCACAAAAAATTCCCAAAAAATTTGATAAATATTCAGGATGAACTTTTAAAAAAAGGTTTCAACGTTGGTTTTGGTCAGTCATTTATGATGTCAATTACTGTAATTCTAATCAAATTTTGTCAAACCTATTTCAAATTTGAAATTTTGGGGCATTTTACACTGTTATCTAGCTCCTGAACGTAAAACCAGAACAGAATGTTTTCTTCCGACATCTTATAGACCTTAAACCAGCATTCAAATGAGCTACTATGTTGATGTATAGCCCCCTCACTAAAAAAAGAAAATACCAATGGAAACTTTCAAAAATGTAACTTTGCGAAGCTTTTGGTTGACAGAAAGACTTTACATAATGACACATTTTTTACTAAAAAAATAATAATAATAAAAATAGTTTTAAAAATCATGTAAAAAATGTAATTTAAGATCTACATGTAGGAAATATGATAAAATAGCTTGAAAGAGATGAACACTGAAGGAGGCAATCTCAAGTTAAGGTAAATCAGTTTTTTCCATCAAAATTTCAAAAATTCTATCGAAAATGCCAAACTGCTTACCACAAGAGAGTACACTTACACAAAGTTGGGTAGTTTTGTTCAATGCGCATGCATATTAAATGAGCTAATTTGCATAAATTTGCAAATTCCAGCATAAAATTATGTGGGCTAATGTGAAGATCAAAGTATTACTTTTCAATTAACACACTACGTGTAATGATAGCAAAGAATAGGAAAATATGGAAAAATGCATTTACAATTCTTAGGCATTTAAGGGTTAATACAGATTCTTAGGCATTTAAGGGTTAAGGAACTCGTGACATAAATTTTGCACACTGTAGATTGAGAATTCTTTAAACTTGGACTACAGTAGCCAGAACTAAGATCTATGATAACTTTAGAAATATTATTTTAATAAAAAAATTGAAAAATTATTTGAACCTTATTATTCAAGAGTACAGTACTTCAGATTTAAAAGAGTAGATTTAACCTACAACCTTAATTTTATAAAACACGACACCTTTTCTTCTATCATACATACATGTACAATAAGATGCAAGAACCTAAAAATTGCAAATTAATATAATCATCATTTTCCAGTTTAACTAAAGAGACTTCAAAATGTGGAGTATCAGGGCTCTTAAAACATGTAGTTAAGAAATGAATGCCTTATTCCCATGAGCTTTTGTTCAAGTTTTCCATCAAGTGGTACTACTGCAATATTTTATACACCAAGGTACGGTAAAATGACTGTTCATTAATATGCAAAGTAATATAAAACCAACCGATAAGTGCAGAAGGTGAAATTCTGTAAAATTCTGGCATTTTTCAAAAAATATCGAGGTTGATGACTCTCATTGGGTCGGTAATATGGGCCTCAAAGCTAAATCTTTCCACAAAAATCATCTGGTAATCATTGAACTGCTCTGAATGAGTCACGGATCAATACCAGGAACAAGAAACAAAATAAGATTCAACTTTCGTCAGCTTGGGGTGTGAAATTAGCTGGGTAATTAGAGCCTGGTTAAAGAACTGGGTATTGGATTTGTCTGGGAGATGAGTGAGTTACACTCAATTTATCAAACCACAAAATAGTGCAATCTTTTCAGGTAAATAATCACATTTCTAAAAAGAATATTTGGGTGAAACATGCTCCATTTAGAATTAGGCACTTGTCAATTGTGTGACTCACCCCTACACCCATGACCCCCCAACCCCAGACAAGGTGAGTCATTGCACCAAAGTGAATGGTCAAAACATGTACATTGACACATCCCTCAGTCACTTAGGTGACTGACATTTCTTCTGCAAATGACTTACCCAAAATCACTCACCTCTGTACAAAGTCAATAGGTCTGAAGTAAATTAACTCACCCCTGGGTCACACTGGTGAATGACAATTTGGTACAATGACGTACATGTGAGTCATTTTTTTATGTCAATGACTCACCTTTGACTGACATTGCCGGGAGGGGAGGGGGGAAGGGGAGGGGGAGGGGAGGGGAAGGGGAGGGGAAGGGGAGGGGGGAGGGGAGGGGAGGGGAGGGGAAGGGGAGGGGAGGGAGAGGGAGGGGGTAGTAGGGGTGAGTCATACAACTGACAAGTGCATTAGTTCCAACTTCCAAGTTACTTCCAATAGTTTTATTTCATTAAGTTATGTGACTTGTACATACAGCATCTCCTTCAAAGACTGAAGATTAGTGGAATCACAGATCTATAATCAGTTCGGGTGAAACCCTCCTTTTACTCCTCGATAAAACCCCTTGAAGGAGGGTTTTCTTAGGCCATGGGGGCAGCCATTACCCATCATGCAAGTTTCTTTGCCAATACATTTTGTACAGAGTGACTAAGTGAAATCATTTTGTGAACTTCGTTGGCATTTGCTGAAGAATGAGTGGTACTGTATATAGAATTATGGGGAAACATGTTAGCCAACTTTTATCCAGTACCTTTTTACATGTTGACCGATCCTTTTTTGAGAAAAGAGTAAACGAATGGGATGACCTTTGTTTGACCCGCGTGGTTTGTTGCGAATTAATTATAATCTGTGCTAACATCCGCGTTGTGTGGATTAAGTATAGTAGCTTCCTAGCCTCCTTTTTATCTTGTCTCAGCGTTCGATAACTTAAATTAAAAGTGATATTTTCATGTGCTTTCTTATGTTTAATTTGTTCTTTAATTTTGTTGTTAATTTCGTAGCCATTTCGATAACGCACTCATTTAAATCACATTGATGGTGGTGAATATCAGCTTCTTCATGACTTTCGCATTAGATGTTCTGAATATTGAACGTATCCTAACATAACTTTACGTTAGTTAGCCTAGTACCTAAGGTTACTGTTTATTTCAGCACTGTTACTACACTGTAGCAGCACAATGTAGCCTATCTTCTTGATGTCCGGCTAGTATTATATCTAAAACAGTTAAATTCAATAGTCAAATTGCGACATTTATTCTTTTTCGATGTCAGTCAGTCAGCAGGGTCTATGGCATCGATGCACGATAGCACACTTATGCAGTCATGTTAAACTGTCAATCACATAGGCCGCGCCTACATTGAATTAGACTGAATTGAAGATAGCGAGCTGGGCTGCATGAGCAATTCTTATGTTTCAACTGTCGACCGGTTGCTGAATTGCGCAATGGTTAAACCCTGTTAGTAGGGTTTAGTGTAAAAGACTCCTCCAGGGATTCACCCAGACTAATAATAAGGGCGTTTCAGCTGACATCATCAGGTCACACTACTTTGTTTACATCGCCATTTTGTCGGGCAATACACTTAATTAGACCTACGCATGTATGCATGTTGTTATATCAGATTATTTTTGTACGATGATTATGCCGAAATCGTGCTGTGCCGTTGGTTGCACTAATAGACGTGTGCGGGGGATTAAAAAAAAACAGTTTCTGGATTTCCATCTGATCCTGATCGACAATCGAAGAGGGTTTCTGCTGTATGATGCAACGGCTTTCAATTCACACTAGGATTTGCAGTGAGCACTTTATATCAGGTATGTAGGCTTTGCTGAGTATAACAAACAATCAGCTGGTGTTAACATTTAAGTCAATCTTCGTATACCTGATGAACATATTAAACTTAAATAAAAATATGAAGTAAAATCGGAAGTGTTAAAAAAAACTGCAATTAGTTCGCTAAACTGGTACTGGTAGGTTAGCATGTAGTATGTTTCTTGTTTATGTGATGTGACTGAGCTGTGTGAAAACATATAAGATGGACTTGCTTGACCACTGAACTAATCCTTCAATGGAATAAGATTTTTGAATGCTTTCTTCACAGTTTTGTTTCTTTTGAAGTCCTCTTTCAAATAAGATAGACTTCTTTGACCACTGAACTTATCATTTAAAGGAGACACAAAGTCTGATATAATCCTTATTTCATATGAAAGAATTATAAATAACAAATCTTCTGACCAAAATACCAAACTCTTAAAGTAATCTAATACATTTTTTTGTAATTATTGAGGACTTTATACTACTGCTAAATAGCACCATGGGAGCCACCATTTTTATTTTAAAACATGCAGATTATAAATGATGTCATCAGCCCAGCACGGGTTGGAAAAATTTCTTTATAATACACATGTACCTCAAGTTTTCTAGCTGATGAAAAATTGTTTTCTTAGGCAAGGGTGAAGGACATTTTTTGCACCCATATGATATTATTTAAAAAATGCTGTTAAAACTTTGTATCACATCATTTTGGAATAAAACTTTAATCACATTGATGAAGGAATACATTATCATCATTAAGTCCCTTTTCGGAAAATATGTCATCATGCACAATATTTCAATACAGAATTGAACACAATGGTGGCCTCCATGTGTCGACTTCAAGCATGAACGACTTGAGATAGAATAAGGCTTTGACTTGTTCTTTTGGGAAGTTGGTATAAAGATTGTTATCCTCTATCATATAAAATGATTGAATTAGGCTT
The DNA here is from genome assembly GCA_020152595.1 of Chiridota heheva. NCBI lineage: Eukaryota > Metazoa > Echinodermata > Holothuroidea > Apodida > Chiridotidae > Chiridota > Chiridota heheva. Next base: position 644,364 of record JAIGNY010003794.1, read on the forward strand.
TGTCTACTTTAAATCTATTGTACATTAAATGCATAGCGCAGATGTGCACAGTTCTGGGTGACGTACAGTACATACAGATGACACCAAAAACTTAAAGGACTAGTTCAGTGGTCAAGCATGTCCATCTATATTTATAAAAGAGGACTTCAAAAGAAACAAGTTTTTCAATTTTTCACCATTGAACTAGTGTTGTAGCATATCTTTGTGACCCCCCTCACCCAATGAAAATATGTTCCTACGCCTGAACTAGTGTTGTAGCATATCTTTGTGCCCCCCTCGCCCAATGAAGAATATGTTCCTACGCCTATGTATGCGTATCGAGAAGCATTTCATCAAATTTGATGTTAAAATGCGCAACTGTCAAAAACTGTCACAGTTGTGACGTCAGCAGTTATGTTTCCTTTTGAAGAGCAATTAACCTCTTTTGCCTGAAACTTTTTAAGTGATCAGATTGTTGAGTGAAGTTTTATTGAATTTGATATATCTATACTATTGTGGATGACATAAATAGGGAAAATTTTGTCATTTTGGATCCATTAAAGATTATTTAATATCAATTACAAAGTTTGGAATTATGAAATCTTAATGAATAAGTTTCAGTTTTGTAATAAATTTATAATTAGATGCTTTTTTTTTTTTTGTAAAAAAAGTATCAAAATGATTTTCCATGTGATATTTGTGTACTGCATAATGTGAATATACGATGTGAAGTTGTTGATGTCATAGGAGTTAAATGAGTATACTGTAGTACAGTACATGTTTTTTTTTCAAAGCACCAAAATTACTTGGTAAACTTATATTTGAGGGATGAACAATGAATTGAAATGTAAATGTTTTGTTGTTTGTAAAAAGAATTTACAAAATGTCCCATCTTGTTACTGTATATAAGTTTACAAGTGGATGTTTAGTTTTTGGTGTTATCTGTATAAAGTGTACATCACCCAGAACTGTGTACATCTGCGCTATGCACATCACCCAGAACTGTGCACATTTGTGCTATGCACATCACCCAGAACTGTGCACATCTGCGCTTACACATCGCCCAGAACTATGCACATCTGCGCTTACACATCGCCCAGAACTGTGCACATCTGCGCTATGTACATCATCCAGAACTTTGTACATCTGCGCTATGCACACCCACAGAACTAAGCACATCTGCGCTATGCACATCACCCAGAACTGTGCACATCTGCGCTATGCACATCACCCAGAACTGTGCACATCTGCGCTATGCACATCGCCCAGAACTGTGCATAACTATGCACATCATCCAGAACTAAGCACATCTGCGCTATGCACATCACCCAGAACTGTGCACATCTGCGCTATGCACATCACCCAGAACTGTGCACATCTGCGCTATGCACACCACCCAGAACTGTGCACATCTGCGCTATGCACATCGCCCAGAGCTGTGTACATCTGCGCTATGCACATCGCCCAGAACTGTGCACATCTGCGCTATGCACATCGCCCAGAGCTGTGTACATCTGCGCTATGCACATCGCCCAGAACTGTGCACATCTGCGCTATGCACATTGCCCAGAACTGTGTACATCTGCGCGATGTACATCTGCGCTATGCACATCGCCCAGAACTGTGCACATCTGCGCTATGCACATCGCCCAGAACTGTGCACATCTGCGCTATGCACATTGCCCAGAACTGTGTACATCTGCGCGATGTACATCTGCGCTATGCACATCGCCCAGAACTGTGCACATCTGCGCTATGCACATCGCCCAGAACTGTGCACATCTGCGCTATGCACATTGCCCAGAACTGTGCACATCTGCGCTATGCACATCGCCCAGAACTGTGCACATCTGCGCTATGCACATCACCCAGAACTGTGCACATCTGCGCTATGCACATCGCCCAGAACTGTGCACATTTGCGCTATGCACATCGCCCAGAACTGTGCACATCTGAGCTCTGCACATCGCCCAGAACTGTGCACATCTGCGCTATGCACATCGCCCAGAACTGTGCACATCTGCGCTATGCACATCGCCCAGAACTGTGTACATCTGCGCTATGCACATCGCCCAGAACTGTGCACATCTGCGCTATGCACATCGCCCAGAACTGTGCACATCTGAGCTACGCACATCGCCAAGAACTGTGCACATTTGCGCTATGCATATCGCCCAGAACTGTGCACATTTGCGCTATGCACATCGCCCAGAACTGTGCACATCTGCGCTATGCACATCGCCCAGAACTGTGCACATCTGCGCTATGCACATCGCCCAGAACTGTGTACATCTGGCGCTATGCACATCGCCCAAAACTGTGCACATCTGCACTATGCACATCGCCCAGAACTGTGCACATCTGCGCTATGCACATCGCCCAGAACTGTGCACATCTGCGCTTATGCACATCGCCCAGAACTGTGCACATCTGAGCTACGCACATCGCCAAGAACTGTGCACATTTGCGCTATGCACATCGCCCAGAACTGTGCACATCTGCGCTATGCACATCGCCCAGAACTGTGCACATCTGCGCTATGCACATCGCCCAGAACTGTGCACATCTGAGCTACGCACATCGCCAAGAACTGTGCACATTTGCGCTATGCACATCGCCCAGAACTGTGCACATCTGAGCTATGCACATCGCCCAGAACTGTGCACATTTGCGCTATGCACATCGCCCAGAACTGTGCACATCTGCACTATGCACATCACCCAGACTTTGTACATTTGCGCTATGCACATCGCCTAGAACTGTGGACATTTGCACTATGCACATCGCCCAGAACTGTGCACATCTGCGCTATACACATCGCCCAGAACTGTGCACATCTGCACTATGCACATCGCCCAGAACTGTGCACATCACCCAGAACTGTGCACATCTGCGCTATGCACATCGCCCACAACTGTGCACATCTGCACTATGCACATCACCCAGAACTGTGCACATCTGCGCTATGCACATCGCCCACAACTGTGCACATCTGCACTATGCACATCGCCCAGAACTGTGCACATCTGCACTATGCACATCACCCAGAACTGTGCACATCTGCGCTATGCACACCACCCAGAACTGTGCACATCTGCGCTATGCACATCACCCAGAACTGTGCACATCTGTGCTATGCACACCACCCAGAACTTTGCACATCTGCGCTATGCACATCACCCAGAACTGTGCACATCTGCGCTATGCACATCGCCCAAAAGTGTGCACATCTGCGCTATGTACATCATCCAGAACTATGCACATCCACAGAACTGGGCACATCTACGCTATGCACATCACCCAGAACTGGGCACATATGCGCTATACACATCACACAGAACTGTGCACATCTGCGCAATGCACATCACCCAGAAATGTGCACATCTGTGCTATGCACATCACACAGAACTGTGCACATCTGTGCAATGCACATCACCCAGAACTGTGCACATCTGTGCTATGCACACCAAGAACTGTGCACATATGCGCTATGCACATCACCCAGAACTGTGCACATATGTGCTATGCACATCACGCAATGCAATAGTTTTTCAGCCATTAAATCGGAGGACGAAATATGATAAAATGAAAAGACTGAGGAATCTGAGGCTGTGACATCACAACTAGTTTAATTTCAGTCATTTCTACACAGATAAGCCAGAGATTTAAAGTTAAACATCTCATTAATGGAATAAGATTTTTGACTGCTTCTTCACCATTTTGTTTCTTTTGAAGTCCTCTTGCATATAAGATAGACTTGTTTGACCCCTGAACTAATCCTTTAACAGAATAAGATTTTTGAATGCTTTCTGCACCATTTTGTTTCTATTGAAGTCCTCTTTCATATAAGATGGACATGCTTGACCCTGAACTAATCCTTTAATTGAGATTTAATTCTAACCTCTCTAGTACAAATTGACCAATGCTGCTGTAGTGCCATTATAAAACTCCTCCAACCAATAGAAAAACAAGCTACAATAGCTTAGGTCAGGGTGCTAATTACCAAAAGGGACAAGTTATTGTAACGGGGGGTGGGGGTGGGTGGTGGCACAGGGGAATTCCCCCCTGAATGTTGCAGTGACCTACATGGTTTCTCCGACTTTGTCAATTTTTACCATTGAAGTAGTGTTGTAGCATATCTTTGGGCCACCCTCCCCCCCCCCCCTCCTAATGAAGAATATGTTCCTACACCTATGTATGCGTATCGATAAATTGAGAAGCATTTCATCAAATTTGATGTTACCATTTGCAACTGTCAGAAACTGTTACAGTTGTGACGTAAGCAGTATGTTTCCTTTTGAAGAGTAATTAACCACTTTTGCCTGAAAGTTTTTAAGTGATCAAATTGTTTAGTGAAGTTTGATTGAATTTGATATCTCTACATGTACACTATTGTGGATGACATAAATAGGGATGTTTTAAGTTTGGGCAATTTATCGATATATTTCGATATTGAACTATATCGATATGGCCCGATATTGAATTCAAGGATCATTTTGATTTTATGTTTTTCAATGATAATACACAATACATGAACTATTAGAAAGCTACACATGACTATCAAACATTTAAGTATTTTTCATTAAACAGCAACAAAAAGTTAATAAATTTCATTTATATCAGTTGCAGGCAGTCAGTTATGATAAAACTTTATTAAAACATTAATGTTGTGATAACAATTACCCCAAAACCTTCCATGAACAAAAAACCACTTGACTCCCGGAGTACAGAGGCATTGTACAATACTTCAACTTAAAACTTGATGGCTTACAATGTTCAGACAACAAAAATCATAAGATGTTGAATAATTAACATATTAAGTTTCTTCAAAAGGAATACTGAATCTCAATTTTTATATCAAACAGTCATTAATTGACAAATTACTGACAATACTATGAGTTTTTCTCATTATTTTGTCGTTCAGAAAGTCTAAAAGTGACAAGACTGGTCTGGCCAGATCGATCAGATACTGTACAGTGCAGTAACTACATACTGTACACACAGTATCACTAGTACAGTACTTTACTATGTACACACGTACCATCTACCACTGTTTCTGAGTGACAACACTCGTGGGATGATTGAAGCAGACTAGAAATTGGATTTTATGTGTTTTTACAGACTTTAGAAGTCCATAAAATGCTACCAAAATAATCCTTTTCAGTAGCGCATTCATAAGTAAGTGAGATAAAATTTCAAGAGGAATTTGAGCCGATTTTTGTAAGACATACAGTGTAGGCCTAGTACCAGTTCCACAACACTTTTTTTTTTGAATATTTTGATTGAATATTGATTGAGACCATGTAAACATTTTTCAATGTTTTTGAAGATTTTGATCTTTTGAGATAGAAACCATTTAAAGAACATTTTTAAGCATAGTGGGTGTTTATTTGAAGATTTATATATATATTTTGCAGTGATTTCTGTTATTTTGTACAAAAAGTTTTACTCAACTTTTTTTGAGCTGAGACGAGATTACCTTGCCCAGAACAGTACAAACGACTTACATATGACGTCCTATAATTTGCATATCGATATTTCAATAATATTGATATTTTTCAGGCGATATATCAATATTGCATAATGCTCAATATCGCCCAAGCTTAGATATTTTGTCATTTTGGATCTATTAAAGATTATTTTATATCAAGTTACAAAGTTTGGAATTATGAAATCTTAATAAATAGGTTTCAGTTTTGTAATAAATTTATATTTAGGTGATTTTTTTTTTGTTGGTGTAAAAAAGTATCAAAATGATTTTCCATGTGATATTTGTGTACTGCATAATGTGAATATGTGATGTGAAGTTGTTGATGTGATAGGAGTTAAATGAATATCCTGTAGTACAGTACATTTTTTTTTCAAAGCACCAAAATCACTTAATAAACTTATATTTGAGGGATAAACAATGAATTAAAATTATATTTTCATTTTTGTAAAACTTTAAAAAAATGTTCCATCTTGAAACTGTATATAAGTTTACAAGTGGATGTTAAAGGATTAGTTCAGTGGTCAAGCAAGTCTATCTTTTATGAAAACTTGTAAACAGTGACCAAGTAGAGGTCACTGCAACATTGTGCAACATTGTGCCTCCCCTCCTCCTCCTCCTCCACCCCCATGTTTAGTATGCCTATGTACACATATACCTTCTCTATTAACTTGTGCACTTTTCAGAGCTGTGGTACTGTATCTTCATTCTGTAATGCTTTATCAATTTGAAGCTTATGATTGACCTGTTTGCTTGACTGATCTGGTCAAGAGCACTACTCTAATTGATTATCAGCCATGATGGAATTAGTGTAGCATAAATTCAAGGAATACGCTTAGACTATATACTAAAATTTACAAATAAATTTCAACATCTGACATGCTGCTGTGCATCACAATGGCTGATTAATTATTTCACAGCAGGCTTTGCTAGTAAATTTGAATACCAAAGTATAATATTTCTACTTGCCACAACTATTGGCTATTTTCCAACAGTTTTAAAACTTTGTATCAGTATTTCAGTGTATGAAAAATTTAAACAATTAAAACTGAATAAACCTGATTAATTTTAAATATTTTCAACTAAGTAAGAATTTCACTATTTATCTTATATGAAGAAATTAGTAACAGTATAAAAGTCTGATAAGTCTTTTATGAAAGCGGAAAAAATGATCAACAGATATTTGAAGAAAGTAGCATGATGTATGTTCCATTCAGGAGATGCTGAATTTTGAACGATAAGAATACACCCTTTGACATGTCCGTTTGCCATTTTGTTTGTTTGTTTGTTTGTTTGTGTGTTGAGGGCTTAACGACACGGCAGTAAAGGTCAAATTGTGCCTAAAAGGTTAGATAATTCCAGAGCTAGAAAGAGAAGAAAATATGAGTCTGAGAGAAGTACAGGGGCTAAGAACTAGGAAGCTGAGATCGAAAGAGAGAGACTGTGCAGGGGTGTAAGAAAGGAAGTAAAAGTAGATAGTGTGGGGTGGGTGGAGAGGTTGACTAAATATGGTTGTAGAGGGAGGCATGATGAAGAAAGGAGATAATTTCATCCGGGAAATTTTTCTGGAAGAGCTCGGCTATGGAGTTGTGCAGGGTGAAGGAAGCTATGGGAAGGTTGTACAGGGGGCAGGCAAGGAAGGCGTGGCGGACTGTGAGGGGGCAATGGCAATTGTTGCAGAGGGGTGGAGGGAAGCCAGTAAGGAGGTGAGAGTGAGTGAGGTTAATGTGACCTATTTGCCCGTCATTTTGAATTGTGGGTAAACAACAAAATTGCAATTGTTCTCGTAGCAATAACAGTACAATGTGCATATTTCAAACATATTTCTAACATTTGAAGATTTCAACGTCTTTCAAATGTATAAATGGATTGGCTCCAACCTACTTAACAAGTAATTTTTATATAAAACAAAGCAATTATTCACTGAGATCAACTCATTGTTGCACATTCAAAATACCAAAAACCTACAGAAAAATCTTTGGGAATCGTACATTTTCTGTGGCTGGGTCAAAAGAATGGCAGCCGAGATAAAATATATAACCTCTTTCCCCATTTCAAGAAAACTCTAAATTCATCTTTTTCAATTAGCATTTAAATGATTACTCTACTTGAATTATATCCTTTTTCTTAAATGTAAAGTGCGGCAGCAGCAGCAGCAGCAGCAGCAGCAGCAGCAGCAGCAGCAGCATCAGCAGCAGCAGCAGCATCAGCAGCATCAGCAGCAGCAGCAGCATCAGCAGCATCAGCAGCAGCAGCAGCATCAGCAGCAGCAGCAGCATCATCATCATCATTATTATTATATTTCTAAACGATGCGCGATAATACTACGCAAACCAAGAGCGTATTTTGCTGTACGCTTAAGCTGGTTGGTTTCTTTACTTGCAAGTTGAATTTCCACATCCTTGTGCTCATGATCAGCAGACTGGAACTGTGAAAGGGTATATTTTCAGAAAGTCTAGTCCTATATAAGAGTAATGATGTATGTCACATCCTTCCTTTCTTCAAATTGTTAACCTATTGCATTGGAAATTATTCTAACCTTTTTACTGACCCAATTCCTAAACTATTTTAATATTACAATTTTTTTTCTTTCCTTTTTTTTGGATTAACATTTTTACAGATAAAACCTGTATTGAAGTACTAGTACTGTGCATAAATACATGTACAACCAATGAGAGTTTGCAATGTGCTGTACACTGTAACGTAAATGGGGAGATTACTTATTAATAAAAGTTGTGGACTATTTCCTGTGTGCCTACCACTTGTACTGTTCTGCAGCTGTCAGTAATTGTTATTCAAATGTCATGTGAAATGCAAGGGAAGCGACACAGAGTGTTACAGTATTACTGAAGAGAATACTTTTGATCTGTTGTACTAGATGCGCCTTTGACACACGGATTCTGGCCCACAAACATAGTCATTTAAAAACTGCTGACCCTTAAACGACACCCTAGTGTTCACACTAAGCTGGGGTATTGCGGGATTCTGCAAATACAGTTCCCACTCAATAATAATTACAGGGGGGAAATTCCTGCATAAAAATAATACAAAAATTGGCATTTTTTTAATCCAACTTTTTTCCTTTATTTTTAAATTTGGACATTTGGTGGCCTCTTTTTGGTATTTTTCCAAACAAAAAATCTTCTTTTTTTTTCTTCAATACCTCCAACAAATAACAAAAGGGAGAAAATTCCCTGCACCCTTACCAAAAAAAAAAAATAACCTTAGTGTGTGTAAACACTGTGACACGCCATACACCAGACCCTTTACAAAAGTCCTGTCACAAGTTACAGCAATGAGATGCCATTTCCCTGTTTACACAACCTTCACATACAGTACGTAATCCCAGCTTAACAAATGCAAGGTCCTTTCCGGCGAATACGCCCCTTCTCATACAGAAACATACACTGTACACTTCACAGCAACATCCACCAGGCCCATACAGATCAAATGCCCCTTTTTCAGTACAGTAGGCCAGCCAAATTCCACTCCAAAGACGGGCCCTTTACAAACACTACATTCTTTAAAGGGTTATTGGAGCATTTTGCAAGCAATAGTCTAATTTGCAAACAGATGCCCATTACAAATGACATACTGCATATATCATTTTTCTATTTACTTGGTCGGAAATGTGACCTGAGGTCATCAGACCGCATAGCAGCCGCGCGCATTAACCCAGCATTGGAGTGAAAACAAAGCAATCATCTGTGTTTGTTTATACATGCACACACTGAAGGCATACGGACTTGCCCACGTGTATCGCGCAAAGGTTGTTTTCACACCAAAAAATCATGTCACCTCCCTGAATGAGGTGGCACCGTCACCTCCCGGAATGAGGTGCACCGTCACCTCCTGGAATAAGGTGGCACTGACCAGGTAAATAGAATGACCATTAAAAATAAACACAGCAAAATTTATATCATAAGTGCATGCACTATAAATAGGCGAAGGAACACTCGTAACGTTCCACAGAAACTGAATGGTATAGCTAGCAGATATACTGTAGGAATGGCACACAGTGGAATAAGACTTGATGCTGAGCTTTCTTGCCGCAAGCTGTTTACATAAACTGGTGCATATAAGCTACCTGGGAAGCTTACATTCTCCCACTATTGACTAGCCATACTTTATGATTCTAATTAAAAGACAGCCCTATTTCTATTACTACGTATGGCAGGGTCAAACTTGCCGCTGTTCCGGTGAAATTAGTCATTAAATTTTCAAACATTTGGAAAAGTGTTTTTTTCACATAAATGTGTGGCATCAACGATCAATAAATTGATTTCTGTTGAAAAAAAGTGCATGTTGTCAAAGAAGATTATCATAAAAAGAATTTCCTTCAGAAAGAAAAAGCTTTTCCGGCCTTGCCTGTAATTGTCAGCAGACTCAGCACAAAGTAATCATGACTACACATACATGCAAGGTCTTGCACATGTATGACTATATGCAACTGAATACTGTCCTACATCATGTACATGTAATAATGATAATAATAACTGACACTTATAGTACTACAGTATTGTATTTGCACATATTGACCAATATAGTTATAAAGCCCATTTTGAAGAAAGGAATTTATACTGTTATCCACAATAAAAAGTTGGAACAGTGAAATCTGATCGGCAACAGTATTATTTGAGAAAGTACACACAGCAAAAAGTTTTAATTTAGAGGATTAGTTCAGTGGTCAAATATGTCCATTTTTTTATGAAAGAGGACTTCAAAAGAAACAAAATGGTGAAAAAAGTCTTCAAATATCTTATTCCGTTAAGGAGATATTTAAGTTTAAAGCTCTTCCTATCTGTGTAAAAATGACTGGTGTAGTAAGTCTACTATGAAAAGTTGGTGTCCTCATCCTCACATTCTTAACAATTGTTAATGTATTTTAAAAAAAGTGTATTGATTTTTTTACTATTTAAAATATTTTTTCATAAATTTTCTTCAGGTGGTACATTATAAATACCCTTCCTAGATTCAGTTTTACTACTTTTTGACTTATCCCATGGTTGGTAAGCTCCAAAATCGCAGGACAAAAAATGATAGAATACATAACAACTTTGACGAATCACAACTAGTCTGATTTCAGTCTTTCTACACAAATGATACCAAACTTTAAACTTCGATATCTCCTTAACGAAATAAGATTTTTGAATGGTTTTACCATTTTGTTTCTTTTGAAGTCCTTGTTTATATAAGATGGACATGCTTGACCCCTAAACGTATCCTTTAAATCCCTGTATGGCCTACTGTACAGTTGCTACACCCTGGATGATCATGGAGGTCCCACACTTTCTTAAGTGGTACCTCCATGGGATAATGTACTGTATGGGAACTTCCTGTATTGGGATGGGAACTTCCTGTATTGGGATGGGAACTTCCTGTATTGGGATGGGAACTTCCTGTATTGGGATGGGAACTTCCTGTATTGGGATGGGAACTTCCTGTATTGGGATGGGAACTTCCTGTATTGGGATGGGAACTTCCTGTATTGGGATGGGAACTTCCTGTATTGGGATGGGAACTTCCTGTATTGGGATGGGAACTTCCTGTATTGGGATGGGAACTTCCTGTATTGGGATGGGAACTGACCTTTTTGCTATTTTGCTTGTGTTTTACCTAGCGGATAATTAACCCGATGTTCAGTTTGAACGAGCACAAAGAATAGAGAAACCCTGATTAGCTATCAATATTGGGCTATTTTCATCGTATTTCAACAATCATTATCATATTTCACAAATTTTCATGATATTTTACTAACTTTCATCATATTTTGAACTTTTGTCATATTTCACAAATTTTCATCATTTAATTTTCATCATATTTCACAAATTTTTTCAAATTTTCATCATATTTCACAAATTTTCATCATGTTTCACAAATTTTCATCATATTTCATAAATTTTCATCATATTTCAAATTTTTATCAAATTTTCATCATATTTCACAAATTTTCATCAAATTTCACAAATTTTCATCATACTGTCACAAATTTTCATTATACAAATTTTTCATCATACTGTATTTCACAAATTTTCATCATACTGTATTTCACAAATTTTCATTATATTTCACAAATCACAATAATTGGAACTTTTGAAGCTTTTAAATCATTTGAAGACTTTTTACTAAAATCAATTTGAATGTTTGTTCTACAGTGAGCAATAAAACAACAGAATTCCAGTTGTCACTTGTCCTTTGAATCAAATTTTGTTGGTTTGTTGATGTTTTACCATGGTGGTACCTCCTTGGTTTAACAGCACTGTGACAAGTCAGAGTCAAATGTGCCAAGAGGGTGTTAAAATGTAAGGTGCAAGAGATAGGACGGAGAGAAATGGGAGAGGGAGAGGGAATAGGAAGGAGAGAAAAATGGAATTAAAAAAAAAAGTGCAAATAAAGGTAATAACCAGAGGAAGAAATCTTACCCCGCTTACTAATTAATATTCATGACAACAGCACCAAAAATAGGGATCATCTACAGACCACAACACATCCATATACAGTACTGTACCAAGTATAACATAAATCCACACCACGCAGTTTTTGAGATATCATGTTTACAAGCTTCTGTCACATACACACATACATACATACATACACACATACTGTACATACAAACATACACACATTACATACATACATACATACATACATACATACATACATACATACATACATACATACATACATACATACACACACACCCACACACACCCACACACATACATACATACACCCGCCAGCATGACTACATACCGTAGGTTCCTTATGCTATCGCATCGGAACCAAAAAGGAAGGATAGGATAGGATGGAAGGATAAAAAAGGGGGACGAGAGTGGTTAAGGATTAGATCAGGTGGAATAAGTTGCTATTGCAGAGGAAGGTGATTGTTGGAGGGGGGAATGTTGCTGAAGAGATCAGAAATGGAGGTGGAGGAGGAAAGGGATGATCTGGAGTTGGGTATAAAGGACATGCTTAGAGGATATGCTTGACCAGAGATCAGGGCAGAGAGGTTTGGGAGAGCCTGATTGGTAGGAGTGGGTGAGAAAGGAGTGACCAAGACTTATGCAGGGATGACAATGTCCTCCCTATGATTGTGACTGTGTAAGGGAGGGTTGGTTCCTACTTTGGGATTGAGAGTGTGGAGTTTGTTACTAGTCTCAAGATTCCAGGGTCTTGCCAGGTCTTTCGGAGGTAGCTGGAAATGTTGAAGCAAAAATCAGAGAGCGGAATAAGAATTGAGGAGATATGGTTCGCCAAAGCGTTGTCAAGATCTAAGAACATTTTAAATTTGATACATGTGACAAAGAATCTATTTATAAACTAAAAACTTGTATCTACTTTTGTTCCAATTTGAGATACTGTATTATTCAAGGGTTTGGAAATGAAATTAACAGCAAAACAGGACTATGAGACATAATACAAATCAATCAATATTTGAAGAAGAAAAAAGACAAATACGTTTCCTAACTTTTTTAAAAACAGATTTTATTTGAAGGAAAAAAACACCGTTTTTCTTTTTTTTTCACCTTTTTTTTTTTTGTTTTGTATTTTTTTTAAACACTTTTGCTTGTTTATTCTTTGTCTTCTTTATCATTCTGTCCAGTATAATGTTATCATTTTGGATTTGTTCATCTCGTCCTAGACAAAAATTTTACAGTTAAGAATTTATGCTGCACCTAGCAGCATAGGGAGGTGAAGTGGCTCAGTGGTTAAGGAGTCATGCTCATATTCAAAAGGTACCGGTTCGATTCCCGTTATGGCGCTGCATTGTGTCCCTGAGCAAGACACTTTCCTCTTCTTGCTTCAGTCCACTCAGCTGTAAAATGAGTACCAGCACTGTTGGGGAGTTAATCTGCAATGGACTGGCATCCCATCCAGGGGGAGTCACAAAGTCGTCTCATCCGCTTGCTTGAGCATCTGCTCTATGAGTCTAATGGCTTGGATGGATTTACTGTAGCTCACAAGCACTTGTGTTTGTTTATTGAAATCAAGAGCTGTATAGGATACAAATACTTCAGCATGTTCTTCAAATTTAACCTTCCTGCAATGTCTTGGATGTAGCCCCTTTAAGTCCACATTGTCAGGATGGAGGCTAGGGTGGGGAGATACATGAAATATTACACTTTAATAACAAAAACAGCAAACACAAATTAAATTCAAAACTTTTCAATCATGTTTTTAACTCAAAATCTCAAAATCACAAACAAATGCAACTTTACTTAACAGAATTAAAAAACCAAGTAAACAATACTGTATTCTAAAACCAAGTGAAAACATTAAGAAAAGGAGAAAGTGAGGAATTGGCTGGTCAGTGAAGGATAGGTCAACCACAAGTATGTTTCTTTGAATAGTGAGTAAGTACATTGTAAAGGTATCATTATGATCCATATAAGGTATAAAATAGGGAAGGATGAGATAATTTGCATAAATGAATAAGTGCATCACTAGAAGGAGTAATCACTAAATATTAATGCTGCTGGGATATAAGCTGGTAAATAATTGTATGGTTAAAGGGACATAACGAGAAAAGATAAAGATGGGTCGCGAGGGGGAAAATATCTCTTACATTGACACTTCATGCTAATAATTCCAATCCCTTTTGTAAAACCAACCATGCGAAAAAAAATTTCTGGGATTCTTTTCCAAATAAGATGCAAGATTAAACAATTTCCAGGTCTCAAATATTCAATTCAGGTTTCCATAAAAAGTTCAAACTCTGTACAATAACTGAAACTTAGTTCTCCTTTTCTCTCCATTTGCAGCCTGGGAGGTTGTTTTGCAAGTGTACAGCATAATGTGGTTTTGATTTACATGGCTTTCAACCTTGAATACCCAGAGCAAGCTCAAGCCCCACATTAGCATATTCTGACTTGACTGCCCAGGGCTATTGATATACAGAATTTCAAATATGTAAATAATATTTACTTGTTATCTGAAGGTACTGTACAATAGCATATGTGAAAGATTGCTTTAAATAAGTTCAAACTACTGCAAAAGAGGTCAGGAAATTATTGAGTGGTTTGAAGTGTTAGTAACAGCTAACTGGTTATACATGTCCTTCAACAAGTGGGTTTAAGTGGGAATATCTTTTTAACAGAACTGCCAACAGATTCCATGTTAATAGAACAAATGGAGAACTGTTTGAACACTGCACAGGTGAGTCTTGTCAAGGATTACCACCCCAGGAACAAGTACCTAACCAATGTTCAGCACTTACATACTATCCTTTTAGCCACATGACCCACTATATAGGGGCAGCACCAGAACATTTATGAAGGAAGAGATGGGAAACTGTGCAACTTGGGGCCCGGGATGAGGGTCAGCTGTGTTCAAAGGCAGACTGGCCCACTCGTCGATCCTTGATCGATGAACCGCTGGCCTCTGAAGTGGACTGAGGCCAGCCGTATAGGCCGTTTAAACAGTCGTGGTATATAATATGGGGTAGTCTATAAAAAAATTAGAGAACGGTCCTACACATGGATCGGTGGAATGATTTTGGTCAGTCTGCCCATGGCTGTATGGGACTTGTTTGACCACTGAACTAATTAATCCTTTAACAGAATAAATTTTTAAATGCTTTCTTCACCATTTTCTTCCTTTTGAAGTCCTCTTTCACAACAGATGGACTTGTTCGACCACTGAACTAAAACTGTAGCTTGAACAGTAGTAGCTCTATGATGCGGATGGATGAATCATTTCCTGTGTGTAATCACAGAGCTATTGGTGCAATGCAACAAAGGGCAACAATTTATGTTGGTTTCACTTTAGTAATTCCCACCTGGGTGTGACTGTATCTGAGCAAATTTCAACAAAAAGCATCATTTTTAAACAAAACGATGAATACAAAACAATCCAGATGGTTTTTGGAACTTTTGTGAAGATTATTTGTGGAAGGTCTTTGATCTCAGCAGAATCAACGAGACAAGCAGACAAAACAAATATTTATGTCAACAACTCGCTATTAAGGCAAGATCTAACCTAAAAATGACAAAAAATGGTCAAAAAATCTTTCTGTTTAATTTGTATACATTTTACAGATAAGTTTCATGATTGATATAAATCATTATAGCCTATTCCTACTGGAAATTAGTGAAAAGGGGGTTAAAAAAATGCTTTAGAAAGTATCAATTTTCATGAATTCTGCTGCAATGTATACCCATAATCTATCAATTTGAGTATTTCCACTTATACTGGACCAATTTTCTTCATTTAAAACACCAACATACAGCTTTAAATGCAGAGAACAAGATTCTTGTTTTCACAAAGACTTATAGACCTATACATGCATGTAATGGAGATATCAAATGTCATGGGTCCAATCAGACAGTTTTTAAAACAGATAATTCATGTCAAAGCAAGGATTTCTAAATCAGAGAATTTCAAAAGAAATTTGTGAGTATGATGTGCTGGTGTTCAAGAGGAATCATGAATAGAAGTGATTTGAAAATTAGCTTCCAGTGCCCAAATTTGTATTGTATCTGCAATTTATATGGCCAGGTAGAGGAAGATTTTATATTCACTAGAAATAGCTTTACCCTGTTTCCATGATGATAAGCGCATGGGAGTATGTATGAAAGTACGCTACTCCCTCTGGATACTCCATCACAGGCTAACTCCCCAGCCGAAATTTCACAGCTGGGTGAACTGGTGCAAATGGGATAATGTCTTGCTCAAAAATACAGTATAGCGCCCTGCATGAGATTTGATCCCAGTACCATTTAATACGAAGACCAATGCCCTAACCACTGGGATACTGCACTCCCCCATAGTAATCTGTGTTTAAACACATTCATTATAAAGTGAACAGATTATTTTTTAAATGCTTTTCCATGTCAAAAAAGGGATGCCTATATCCTCTACAGTATCACATTCTATAGCTATTTTTTGCCATTAAATTGCTAGACATACAGCAAATACTGACTGTTACTGATTCCTTTTACCACCTCCTGTGCAAGGACACTCCACTGCATAACAGTGCTTGGAAAATCCATTCTGCATTCAAACCTATCGACCTGAGCTAATATTTGTTCTCATAATCATAGCATCATATATTTCTTATTTGCCCAAAGCATCACAATATGAGAATATTAAGGCGCTTAATGAGATATAAAGAGATTGCCAGATGAACTAGCTGTTTATTGATTACCGTGTTGCCATAGCAATAAAAGTCCTTACCAAATGAAAGTGAATTTCAAAGTAAAGGGTGCAAATGACAGCCCTATGCAGTATGTATCAAGCATCAAAACAAACATATACTAATTAAAATTAAGGAGATATTCAAGTTTACAGTTCTGTCTTATTTGTGTGAAATGACTGGTGTAGTAAGTCTATTATGGAAGGTTGTCTTCATCCTCACATTCTTAACAATTGTTAATGTATTTTAAAAAAAGCTTGTTGAATTTTTTAACTATTTATTACTAGATTCAATTTTACTACTTTTTTTGACATATCCCGTGGTTTTTAAGCCACAAAATCGCAGGACAAAATATGATAGAATACATAAAGACTTTGAGGAATAATGACATCTCATTTCAGTCGTTTCTGTAGAAATGATAACAAACTTTTAACTTAAATATCTCTTTAAGGGAATAAGATTTCTTTGAATGCCTTTATTCGCCATGTTGTTTTTTCCAAAGTCCTCTTTCATATAAGATGGACTTGCTTGACCACTGAACTAATCCTTCAAAAAATTGCCAAAATGATACTTCAAAACCCCACAAACTAAGAAGATCTAAGGTAGTTTTTTGATGTGTTATGATGGATTTTTCAGGGGAAAAGCATCTGTGACAAAATGATATGACAATTTCCAGGTTGTTATTCTTACATACACAGGTAAATGTAAATACACTGTACAGCTGTGTGAGCCATTGTGAATCGAATACAAGTGTGTGTGTGTTTCATAATGGATGGACCATTATGATGAGTATATATGATGAAACATACGGAGGTGCACTGTACCTAGAAGCCTGGGAGTAACAAACGTGAAGTGGGAATTAAGCTATTAAGCTTTTAGCCCTAGTGGTGTCTGGCATTCCCAACCAATTACTGAGTGCTTCAAGACAATGTTTTGAACGGATACTTGAAATTATATTGCTAAATTGTTAAAATCCTTATGTTGTATTGTTAAATTGTTTTTATCTTCACGTTGTATTGCAAAATTGTTATAATCTTCACGTTGTATTGCTACATCGTTATAATTCTCACGTTGTATTGCTAAATTGTTATAATCTCCACGTTGTATTACTAAATTGTTATAATCTTCATGTTGCATTGCTAAATTGTTATAATCTTCATGTTAACACAAAAATGGCCTATGAAATCAGATGTTAATTACAAAAATGATAACTATGAATCAAACCCATCACCAGTGCTTTCAGTATTTTCTAAACAAAAACTTCCACAGAAATGATACTTGGGTACAAAAAAGGTCAGATAAAAAAAAAAATGTATTGTCCTTAACCTCATTTATGCATATTGAGGTCAATCAAAATGGCCACCATCCAAAAAAGGCATTATTTCAAATTGAAAACGGCAAAAAACATTGTGTGTTTATATTCAAAAAATTTGCATGCCAAGTATACAGTATTTCCATTACAAAATTCCAAGCTAAAATGCACCCGCTTCATATACATTGCCTTCCTTTGCAGTTATTTCTTGTTCTGTTGCTTTCTTCTTTATAGAATTAGGTTTTATCTCTTCTTTGTGCTTATCTGAGGATTGCTTTTCTGCATTTTTCAAAGTTCTTCTGTTAACATTCAAATGTGTCCACAACCTTGCTCCCACTTACTTACAGGATCTTATCCATGTACACTCCTGACTAGCCAGTCTACCCTCTAGTTCTCAGTTACCTCCTTCTGTTTCTACAAAGTCATAAGGTCATCGTTCCTTCCAATCTTCAGCTGCTTTTCTCTGGAACAATCTACCAACATATATTAAAGAGGCTCAAACTGCAATCATTGTTAAAAACACATCTTTTCTCACTTCTATAAGTTGTTTCCCTATTTTCCCCCTCTTTTATTTTATTTGGGTTTTTTCAGCGCAATGAGACTTAAGTGTGTGTTGCGCTTTATAAGAACTGTATATTACTATCATTATTATTTTTGATACTTCAATCGTCAGTTTTTCAAAAAAAATTGAGTATGAAATCCAGCTTTAATATCTATTTTAGAAAAAAATAATTTTAATTTAGCTGTCACGATCACTGACTTAAGTATAGCTTCATTCACTGCTGTTTCTAATCTCTTCCTACCAACAGATATTTCCTTTGGACACTTAAGACCATAACACTATGGAATGACTCATTGGTATTTTGGGTGCCACCATGAGCACACTTTTCCAACAGGTCACGACTGGAGAGAGCTGTAAATACCGGCTTTATTGCATCCAACACAAACCCAATGTTCTTGTTGGCCTTTGCTGTATCCCCTTAAAAGGACTCTAATCTCCACATCTAGTCTGTGTGTTTCACCCCACATTCAAAAATAGCCCAAATGTCATTTTCCATTTTACTAATATCTCCTCCACCATGTCCACTGTTTCTGATCACAGCACCATAGTCAGACCCCTAGCTTTGCTGTTTTACAGGGCGGCCCGCCCTGTCCCTCCGTGGGCCCACCCTGCCCCCTGGGGGTTCACCCTGCCCCTAGGTCTGCCCTGCCCCTAGGTCCGCCCTGCCCCTCATGAGAACAAAATGTTTATAATCTTAATCAACCTCATAAATGAAATACCTTACATGCTATCATTCTATTTGGCTCATGAATGGTTTTTATCAATTCTGAGGTATGATTATAGCTAAAATTCTAGAACTTCTTTACCATGGGATTAAGCCCCTTGACTCCATGCCGAAAAGGCGCATCGCTTCGTGTGCACATTTATGTGCCCCTCAACAAGTCTAGCACCCTGCCCCATTTTTAAATCAAGCTAGGGGTATGATAGTTACCCTGAATGACATGAATAGCCTTCTGCATTAGCCTGCTTCCAGCTCCACCGAGTCCTTTGTATTTTTTGCACCATCCATAAACTCTTTTCCTTTATTTTTGTTCACAACATCCTCCAATCTTTTTGCTTTCTTTTTTACCCATTCTCTTTTGAACATGTCCCACACATTAAAATTTGGTGATAACTTTGTCCTTATTAATTGGGGGCTCTCATCTGTCTTTTTTGCTTTCACAGCTCCTGTAAATCTATTTCCAAAAAACTTCTTCTTTCTTTTCCTAGGCATTTTGCCAAGTAAACTCCGCAACTTCAACAAAATTTCAAAAATAGGTCACAAATTTTTACAATGAGAAACAGGGGATAAGAGGTCATTCATTACTAATAAACTAAACTAGAATGCCTACTGTGTGTAACTCATTCATGTTTTGTACAAGCAAGATGTGATTGATTATTTACTTTGACCAGGGATTTACTATTGAGAAATCTCTGACATAATCAAATGTCTGATTGGACCCATGCCATTTGATACCTCTATTACATGCATGTATAGGTCTAGAAGTCTTTGTGAAAACAAGTCTTGTTCTCTGCATTTGAAGCTGTATGTTGGTGTTTAAATGATGAAAATTGGTCGAGTTTAAGTGGAAATACTCAAATTTATCAATTATGGGTATACATTGTAGCAGAATTCATGAAAATTGATATTTTCTGAAGCATATTTTCATTTTTGAGCCCCCTTTTCACTAATTTCTAGTACGAATAGACTATCATGATTTTTATCATCTATAAGCTACAAAAAAAGAAAATTGATGAAATTTGACAAAATTAAATGATTTTTTAGACCATTTTTGGTCATTTTTAGTTAGGGCAGACCTTGCCTTACAGATTACCTAAAAAATGAAAATTTCCTAGTGAAATTCAAATTTGCGCTGCTGAAAATAGAGAAAATATTTGTATCATTATGTTGCATCAATAAAATTTGAATATTTTGCTTGCATTTTTCCTACCTGTGGCTTAAACCTATTATAGCATTATGTACAGTATTTCTTTAAAGATTTTAATTTGAAAAGATGCATTGTAGGGATCAAACTGATGGAAGAAGATATCAAAGTACAGTAGTTTCTTCTGTCTTTTTTTCCCTATTATACATGATGATGTTCGTCCATTGTGCAGCGATGATCCCTTACAGAAATATTAGCTTGCAGTAAGCTTGCAGCACGCTTGCGACAAGCTAACAATTTCTAGCTTGCGCAAGCTAGCAAAGCGTTTCGCAAGATTGCGCAAGCTAACAAATATTTTATGCTTGCTTGTGCAAGTTAACATTTGCTTGGGCAAGCTAGTATTTGTTCCGAATACTAGCTTGCAGCATGCAGCTTGCTTGTGCAAGCTTGCAGCATGCTTGTGCAAGCTTGCAGCATGCTTGTGCAAGCTTGCAGCATGCTTGTGCAAGCTTGCAGCATGCTTGAGCAAGCTTGCAGCATGCTTGCGCAAGCTTACAGAATGCTTGCGCAAGCTTGCAGCATGCTTGATGTAAAAGTGACCACAACTTCACTTTGACTGTCTCTGTACATGCTTGTAGATGTACTACAAGTACAGTAGATCTGACCACTACCCTTTTAGGAGCTATAGTAGAGCTGGAAAAAATTGTATAGTTTACCGCTGAAAAATCGGGAATTCATGGGAGAAAACAAAAGTTATGTTTCTGTTCTCTTTTGTTTTTTAGATAAGAGTAAACCGCAGTATATGTGGTAAATATGTGCTTTAAAATAGTTCCCCATTTAATTGTGCAATGCAACGTACATTAATTGTGTGATGCAAAGTACATTAATTGTACGATGCAACGTACATTAATTGTGCGATACAAAGTACATTAATTGTACGATGCAAAGTACATTAATTGTGCGATGCAAAGTACATTAATTGTGCAAGGCAAAGTACATTAATTGTGCGATGCAAAGTCCATTAATTGTGCAATGCAAAGTACATTAATGGTGCGATGCAAAGTACATTAATTGTGCGATTTAAAGTACATTAATTGCAAAAGAGGAAAGTATGTACATTACTATTATTTCTGTTGCAATTTTTTTTGGCGGGAAGATTTTCATTACCTAGAAGAGTGGGAAATTGTATAATTAATTGCGACTCAGAGCTACATTATCTTCAAAATTCGTTGAAGATTGAATGTGTGCCTTAAAAAGTTTAAGTAACGTTTTTGAGAACATGCCTAAATAAAGGCTCCACAATGCTCCTAGTTGAATGGAATGTTGGGCTGCAGAATGTATGTAGTGTACATTTATAGAATGCCTTTTCTAAAGGTTGGAAAGTGCTCAAGGAATTTGCAAATCAAGAAAACAAAACAAATTGGAAGTAAAAACTAATGTCAAGTTGAAGGAAACAGCAGCATTTTAAATTCCAAACAAAAGGCACAGCTCTTGTTCTTTCCATAACAGAGACAAAAATTATGCAAAGCTGTGCAAAGCGAATCCAGGATTGTTTTTCTTCTTTTCTTTTAATGAAATACTTACTGCACATCATGTATGTACTAAAGGCTGCAGCACTGAACATTTCCCCTACTTCTCAATTACCAATATTACAAAATAATTGTACTTTGATAAGCAGTACTTGCCAGAAGTAAGAATATGAAAGAGTAGTAAAGCTTCAATGTCAGCATCAGGTTTCTGTAAGTGGGTATGCAGACAAGTCAATAACCTTTTAAATGTTCAGTTAGGTCTGGATCTTAGTAGGGAGCTTCTAATCTGAGCAAGCAGTGCCTAATAAAGGTCAATGCACTATCTTCATAAAAACAAAACAAAGTTTTATTTGTTTTTTGGGGTTCCTTTAACTTTCTTTACAGCACAAGATGGCTCTTGGGAGTATTATGTCACTTTATTTACTTAACCCTTACTCTACCAGCAGGAGGCGGGGCCAAAGATGGGCATCCAAAACAGTGGTAGAGTAAGGGTTAAGCACGGGCTGATTATTAAAAGGTCCTCTCTGTCTTCCGAGCAGCAGAGTCGGGCTTGTTCCACTTCAGTGACCCGGAGAGCCACCGCCCATGCTGCGTTTATTTTTGAGTTGGCACACTTGTCGCGGGTTGATTAACCCTTACTCTACCAGCACTTTTTTGAAAACTGTGCTTGAGAGGCAATGTCAAAGATTGGGCACCCAAAATAAGAGTAAGGGTTAATCTTTGGTTTTAAGTTGTTCACTACATACTTGACAAAAAAAAAAAGTATTCTCAAAAGGCCTTGGAAAAATATACATTTTATTCAGTGTTTATACTATAGTCATATCTATTCATTTGAAAAATATTCTGAGTTGTTTTTGTTTTTAAATTTTAATAATTATTACATGATGATCCAAGAGGCCTATTAAAAACTTGTCCAGAAACCCCTCAGCACAGAAACCACAATTGATCTACCGATTAATATCAACCAAAAGTACTTTTTACTCTTTCTCTTGAAGTCCTCCGGCACTAATTGGAAAAATTATCAGTGAATCCAAAGGTTGGATTGGCCCAGAAAATAAGATCTCCAAACCAAATTCACTAACTAAAGGACTGTGTAGCTGTGTACAGCCAGCAATTTAGTTGCCTCACATTCACTGTGGTTAATCATGGGTTAATCAAGCATTGGTGTTAATGAGAGAGTCCAGGAGAGTGAGACTTAAAGGAAGCAGGGGTTGAAATATAATCTCCTGACTTGTTCCATTTGCCAATCAGGACTAGGGGTTGGAAAGTAATAGGCCTCTTGGATCATCATGTTAGCAAACACATTACTTTATTATTCCAGTGGTCAAACAAGTTTATCTTACAGTATATGATAGATGACTTGAAAAACAAAATGGTGGAAAAACTACTTTAATATATTATTCTGTTAAGTAAATATTCAAGTTTCAAGTTCTCCAGTCCCACTTGTGTAGTGACTGGTGTATAAAGTCACCTAGAACTGTGGCATCCTCATTTTTGTAACAACTGTTAATGTATTTCTTCTTTTTTAATTATTAATTCATTACCTTTTTCACTAATTGACATTTTGCTACCAAATTTCTTCAGTTGGCAAATTATATTTAGCTTAAAGTGTATATAAATTTGTTTCACTTTTGTCCTGGCATACAGTTTCTAATGATTTTTAAGCCAACATCTCAGTAGGAAGCATGATAGAATATATTAAGAATTTGAGGATGTGACCTCACAACTAGACTGATTTCAGTTGTTTCTACATAAACATTTACCATTTTGTGTCTTTTAAAGTCCTCTTTCATGGCATGAATTCATTGTTCACCACATTCCACTGAAAAGTTTTAACTATTGTATGTCTTGACAGACCTTACCCTAAACATCCCCACCCAAGGCTTGACCTGCTTGACCACTAAACTAATCCTTTTAACTATTTCTTAGAGTCATTTTAGTGGAAATATATGTATATTTTTTAAAATTTCATTTGTGGAATGAGATTATTGAATTAATTCTTCCCCATTGCTCAATTTAATTTGTTCTTTATCATACAGTGGACACATGGATCAACTAAAATATCAGCACTCTGTAGAGCGCATACATGTACCTCCGCCCATGTTAAAATTCCAACATGCCTAGAATAATTTCAGAGTTCATTTTATCCCCATACTCAATATAATCTACTGTACCTCTGAAATCCTAGGCCCACCAAGATTTATTCCCAAAGTTATGACCATTTACATACTAAACACTTAAAGATTATCTTCAGACTGATTTCTTCCAAGGCCATCATTGTTTTCAGTTTATTCAGGCTAAGCATTCATTGTTTGAGTTACTTTTAGTTCAGATTCACATTCCATCATTTTCCATTCATGGCAGAATCCAGTTGTTGTTATTTGATTTTTATTTTTTTTCTTTGAGTCCAAAAATTGATTGTTGGATTTCTTTTCATGGCATGAATTCATTGTTCAACACACTCCATTGGAAAGTTTCAAGTACTGTAGGTCTTGTCTTGACAAACCTTACCCTAAACATTCCCACCCATCATTTCTGCCCTTCCCTTGTCCAATACATCCCAAATTAAAATTACTTGTTCCTTAAGCAATAATAAAACCACACATCAAATTTCATCCAAATGCAATCATTAGTTCTTGAGATATTCTAATCACAGCAACCTTACCCTAAAATGTCCTACCCCTCCATTTGGACCCTTTCCTGTTCCATTTCTCAAATTTTAATCATTTCTTCCTTAAGCAGTAGAAAAACTACACACCAAATTTTAACAAATCTAAAAATTAGTTCTTGAGATTTATTTATTAAAAAAAAACGCAGGTGAAAACATAACCTCTGTCCAACTTCATCTTAATTTAATACTCTCTCTCCCTCAACCTTCTACTAATTCATTTGTGACCCTGCTTGTTTATCCCCTTAAATTCCACAAATACCCATGTTTCATCATGTTCAATGGACAAGCCTGATTCTCAACTAGATGTTTTCATCACTTTGAATCGAAACAAGGGACTTGTACCTGTTATGGATCTGGTGTGTGTCTAGAGCAGTGCTACTAATTAATATACATTCCAGGAGGAGGTCACTTCAGAGCAGACTCAAGACACCACTTTAATTTTCTATAAGCACTCCTCTGATGTTACTGCTGATTTATGGATATGAGTCATGAAGGAAAATAAACTCCCTGTACCACACACTACATATAGGAACTACTGTGTAATGGTAGGGTTGTGGGACATTGTGCTCTCCGTCATGTTGATATATCACCAAGCTAATGTCAGGATTATCCATAATGTCCTGACATTGGGCCTCTAGAGAAAGTACCACCTGGTAAGCCGTGTTGATATGCAAATCAAGAGCACTTTTTCATCTTTTTGTGATTTTTGGCTGTGCTTTTCAAGATTTTTTATATATTTTAGTGTGTGTGTGTGATTTGGTTTGGTGATTTCACAGCAGTGTGTATTGCTCAATAAGGCTACTTTCAACATTGTCACAATTTAATGAACCAAATGTCAACCTCAAGGACATTGTCGCGATATTTGATATTACCAATATGTCACACAACCCTATGTTATGGTTGGCAGTACTTAGTACTGATGAATATAAACCAACCTGTAACTCAATGATTTTGGTTTTACCTCCTTGCTCTGAGTAAAAAATGCTACAATCAGATTTACACCTTAAAACTTATAAAAACTTTAGTACTGAGACTAGTGCTGTTGATGATTACTAATTAATCGCCAATTGCTCGCAATTCTTTAAAAACATTTAGTAAAACTTTCAAGCAATTAATCGCGAAAATACTATATGGGTGGCCTAGTTTTCAGTGACAATTGGCAACACTGAAAAACATTGTAAAAAACTCAAAAAATCACCTGAAAGGTTTGAGCTATATACTGAAAACAAACCTCTCTGTACTTAAAATGCATGAAAAAGGCATTAAAAATCAAGCAAATTCCTTCATTTCCTTTATTATCGTTTGTATCTTTCTACTGCACGTTCATAACTAGAAAAAAATTCAACTATAACAATTGTTGCCGCACTTTAACTTTAAGAACTAAAAACATAATTTTACAGGCCTTAACAATTGCTGCACTGGGGTACGGTCTATACATAAATCATTTTGTGAAAAACCAGGTAGAAGTTCAAACTGCCAAAAATCGGCAACATTTCTTGTAGATATCTTATTTCTACACCTTTTAGAATGTCATCTAAAACCAAGCCGTGGGATCTTTATTTTCAGGTAGTTTTATCAGTCTAAAGGGTAATCTTTTAAGACCTGATATTTAAATTTGGTGAGATTCTTGGCCTATTTGTGGTCCAATAATGCACGGTATGTTTGTGTGGGGAACTGGACCAGTTCCACTAAAAGTGAAACAATAAAAATCTTTTTTACCAATTTTTGGGTGAAGCTTGGTTGTGATTAATCATTAAACGCTACCAAATTTTGGCGAATAAACATTTAGTAAATTAATCGCAAATCAACAACACTAGATGGGACATATGTCTTTCTTGTATAAACAGGGAGGTGGATGACAGAGCCTCACAGAGGACACAGGGGTGAAAATGTTTAGTTTTTCGTCTTTTTCACAGAACAGTACTTTCTCAAATAATACTGTTCCGGATCAAAATTCATTGTTTTAACTGTTTTGCAGATAACAGGCTAAATTCATTTCTTCAAAATGGGCTTAATTTACAACTACTTTATTGAATATGTGTAAATACATGTAAATATGTATGTCGGTTATTAGTATTTACATGTACATGATGTAGCATAAAGTTGTGTACAGTCGTACACGTGAAAGCATCCTTGCATGTGTATTCATGATTAATTTGTGAACAGTCGTACATGTGAAAGCATCCTTGCATATGTATTCATGATTAATTGTGCTGACAATTGCAGGCAAGGTGGGAAAAGCTTTTTCATTTGGAATATATTGTTTTTATGATAATCTTGTTTGACAAATTTTGATTGATGTCACATGATTGTGGAAAAAGCACTGTTTTACTGGAACAGCGATGTTTGAAAATTCACTGTTCCTGCATAAAAAGCACTGTTCTTGGAACAGTGACAAATTCAACCCCTTTAGGATATACTGTAGCTGTCAACAGAGATAAGAGTTACAAATATGAAAGATGTCTAGTTTGTTCAAATTGAATGGTAGGTGCAGAAGACTGATGTCACAGAGATTTTAGTATGCACAAATGCTGCACTACAGTGTTAATTAAGTGTTTTTAGGTTCAAGGTTTATATGTCCCACAGAATTAGAGTATTTGACGCTCATAGCCGGGACACAGCCTGGACACAGCCGGGGGGACACAGCCAGGACATAGTCCAGACACAGCCTGAACATAGCCGGGACACAGCCAGGACATAGCCCAGACACAGCTGGGACACAGCCAGGACATAGGCACTAGATTGAAAAGCTACCAAGGAGATCAATTATCTTTTCACTAATTGAATCTATTGTTAATTTCTACAGATGGGGAAAATGACAGTTCTTTCTCTTTTTTTATTTTGGGACCCTCCTGACATATCCCATGTTCTACTTGTACTGTAAGTCAACAAAATATAATATTTCAATGAAACAAATATCAGACTTTCAGGGAAAACTGCATCAGGCTGTTCTTTTGTCTTCTTTTAATGAAATAATTGTTCGGTTTAAAATGGTCAAACAGTACCTCTGGGGCTTGACATTTTTGTCAGAAGAATAAGAATAAGAATGTTATCTTAATCTTCAAATAAAAAAGATTCTTCAATTAATTATTGGAATTAAGAATATTCAACTGTGAAAATATGAAGTTAGTAATTAATCTGTCATTTCCATGCACTACTGTACCTCCAAGAATTCCCATGTTGATACAGTTTGTTTTTGTTTGTTTGATGAGGGCTTAACGGCACCACGACAACAACTAGAGTCAAATTGTGCCTGACAGTTTAGATCATTACAGAGGTAGGAAGGGAAGAAAACGGGGAGAATGAGAGAAACACAAGAACTAAAACCCAGAAAACTGGGATAAGAGAGGATGTGCATGGGTGAAAAACAAAGTAGAGAGAGGGAGGTGGGAGAGGAGGACTAAATATGGTTGATACAGTATCTCTTAGAAAAAGTTGTTGAACTTTGTATTTCTTTCCAAATTTATCACCAATTTTTTTTATAATTCAAATATGAGTTATAAGAACAGATTGGAAAACATTATTCAGAGAATGAAGTGATGATTGATGGCTTGTCACAAATTTCAAATCTGTCACCTAAATGTCTTAAATGTTGCATAATTGTTGGCACTTTTTGCACAGAATGTCACATCAGTTTTGCCTTTGTCACATTTGATTGGCATAGATTCACACATCACAACAAGGAGACCGGTGATACTCATAGAAAGGATCATTTGGTTATGTCTGTTTCATGAAAAATGAAATCCACCACTAAAATGCAACATCAAATTACCAATGAGTGTGATTGATGGGGTAAAATATGTTACAAAATGTCAGACAAATTTTAATACATCTGGTTATTTTCATTTTGTCCCAAATTTTCAAAATGTCACAGAATGTAACAGATTTTTGGACAATGAAATTTTGTCGCAAAATATCACCATGTCACGGATGCTTTATTCTCTGATTATTGTAACTTTTATTCTACACTATTCTTTATAATTTTAAAGAAAACATGTTCCCAATCATTTAGAAAATACAAAATTAATTTTAAAAAAATACATAAAGAATACTTAGTACAGAAGTGCTCTGATGACATCATAATGATGACTTAGACTCAGATGAACAATTTCTTATATGCCAACAAGAAAAATCTTTCAAATTCAATGACATCTTGTAGGAATAAGATATAGTATTATTCACCAATCTGTTTCTTTTATTGTCTCTTATATTAAAATGAAATTCCATGGGAATATTCTTTTAAACTAAGAGACCATTTATCACTCAGTTTACAAACCTTCCTCATTGACAGTGTTTTCAAAATACACATGTACAATAATTCCTGCAAGGTGCAAGAAAGTAAGCTTGCACGATTTTGCCCCGACATGAAACCAGTCAATTTCCAAAACAAAAATTGATTTTAACGGAAAACCAGTTTTTAATCCATAATAGCTTTAAACATAAAGTACATTACAGTAACACAGCATTTTCTGTAATTAATGTTGAAAATTATTTTAGTCAATTGACGCACGTACACCAGTCACAAAAGTGACGGACATTAAATTAATAACATT
This sequence comes from Chiridota heheva, assembly GCA_020152595.1. Lineage (NCBI taxonomy): Eukaryota > Metazoa > Echinodermata > Holothuroidea > Apodida > Chiridotidae > Chiridota > Chiridota heheva. Next base: position 673,457 of record JAIGNY010003794.1, read on the forward strand.
GACGCAGATATCAATGCACCAAAAAGAAATAATAAAATTTTAGATTTAATGGAAGAAAGAGTAAACAGCAGCTCAGTTTAATACTGAGCTGCTGTTTACTGTTCCTTCCATTAAATCAAAATTTTGGGATCTCGTAAACGCACACTTAAACTTAGCACATCTCGTCATTTATTAATAAAGGATCAATTTAAACTACTTGTTTCAATTTATTTAGTTGTGATATAAACAACACTGAAAACAAAAACAAAACCAATTTTTACCAACTTTTGGCAATTTTGTACAGAAATTCAAGTCTTTCCAGTACTTTCGGTACATGAGTCAGACCGAAAACGCGGTTTTGAAGAACCAGTTTGAATTACGAAACCGGTAGACCATGCAATCTTACAAGAAAGTAAGCTTGAGCGATGTTCACCTTCAGACAATATCGATATATCGCTAAATATATATCAATAATATCAAAATATCAATATGCAAATTGCAAAACGTCACATTGAAATAATTTAACTGTTTTGTACCAGGTAATATTGCTCCAGCACAAAAAATGGAAAGTACAAATTTTCAAGTAGATTTACAGGATTAAATGGGAAATATGTACATAAATCTTTAAATAAACACCCATTATTATTCTGAAAGGAAATGTTTTTTACATTGTTTTTTTTTTTTTAATCACAGAATCATTGAAATTCCATAAGTTTAAACACATCATTTTTTCACTATTTTTGTGGAACTGGTATATAGCTTTTTAGTTAATGAAAACAGGCCAACTTTAATCTTGAATGCTAGAGTCCACTTACTTGCTTTGAATTTCCTACTGAAAGGGAATCATTTTTGACTTTTTTAATGACCTGGACATTAAAAAGTCAATGAATATTTATAGAAAATGTCTTCTGCTACTAAAAATCAGATGAGTGAGCTCAGAAATCTACACACATTGTTTGTACTTGTGCTGCTTACTGTACAGAAAGTCTGATGTGTGAACGGACAAATAAGTGGGAAGTATCTTTTGGTTTTGACTATGAAATCTTTGTTTTGATGATAAAATCTACTTTCAGGTTTCAATTAAGGGCTTTTCCACATAAATTTGAGGATGCGTATTTTTTTTAACCAATTTAGATGTGATGTTTAAGGATTTAAAATCTCATTGATTAGAATTGCTCAACCATCACAAATCATGAAAATTAGTGGCCTGTACACATACAGAGTACAGTACTGTATATCCAGAATTAAGAATTTCCTGCCTGTGGAACATATTTGTAGGTAATATTTGTTGAAATATTGATGATTAATCAACTCTTAACATTATTGACTTATTTCATTATTACAAATTACAAACTTTTTGTGGCTGTATAGTGAGGAAAGGTGCATGTTTGGTTGTCATGTTAACTTCATCATTAGTTCATGTGTAGTACAATATCAGTGGAAAACATCATATCGATGTATGGATATGACCCTTGAACTCAATATCGACCATATTGATATGGGTCAATATCGAATAATATCAAAATATCAATATATCACCCAAGCTTACAAGAAAACACTTTAAAACATACTAAGACTATAAAGTTCTTAAATAGTGTTAGAGCATGTATTTCTAGGTCGCCTAGAGAAATCAATACAGTATGAACTAAAATATCCATTACTTCTTGTTGTGCCTAGTATTGCATCATTTCAGTTTGTGATGGCAATTTTAATCAATGTTTCAATGTATGTGGTGGGTGAACATATCTTAATCACAATAACAACCTTTAAGCACGAGATGTAATCCAGATAGTGAAATTTCACGCAAACTTGCAAAAAATCATGACTTCAGTTTTGGCTGAGTGCTCTTTAACAAACCCTTATGGACCTTTTCAAATCTGAATCAGCAATTTCCGAAAAACTACTTTAAAATAGAGCTGTGACCATTTAGCATGTACACGCTACACGCTCGCTAAGCATGTACACGCTACACGCTCGCAAATCCTTGTAAACTAAATAACCAAACTTGTTTACTAATTACTTTATTACGAGTAATCGTTTTTCATAGTCAGTCTTGCCATTGAAAATCAATATGATCATTCATGATTCAAATCACACACACATTCGGCTGACAAAATACCAATCAATGACTTTTTACAAACTGTTAGCCCGATTAGCATAATCCTTTTTAAATGTAAGAATCAACACAAATGCACAGTAATCACCAATAAATGGGGATATTTTGCACTTTGATTTTGCCAAAATCTGAGTGGGCTAACTTGTGAAATGCAACGCGAATGTGCAACAGTAAACAGTAAAACTTACACTAGGCCTAGGCCATAATTAATAAGGCTTTAAATCCCACTCAATCAAGGCCCGTTTTACAAGCTGTTAAATTGACCAACAAACACGGTTTAAATACTTAAATCATGACAATCAGTAATTTACATGTAAATATTACCTGATGAGTCAAATAAATTTTGCAAGAAAGAAAAAATATTGCAAAATAAACAAACATAAAAAGGTTTTGACAAAGCTGAAATTCTAGGTGCTTCGCAAAGATGGCAGCCATTTTTTCAAGAGGACTGATATTTCAGAAGTTCCGGGGTGGTGACATAGTTTTAAAATGTTTTACGGCGAGGTATCATGGTATGCAAGATTTTCACAGTGGAACTTTGAAAGCCATAGGAAGTACGGAAAAAACTTACACAATGTTGAGTTTCAAGGAAGTTATCTGTTCTTTCTAAACTGAATTTCCATGCATATTTCCCACAAAAATGATGATTTTTATACTGTATAAGTAAACATTTTACGATCTGGAAAGCAAAACTTGAGCGTCTATTTGGGCAATGGAGTCAATACTTTTGCCATACTGGTTATGTGATTTTTTTACTTCGCATCCTAAACTTGGAGCAATTTTGGTGTATTTCCGAAAATTAGGGTACTAAACGCGTGTAAACGATACACGCTCGCTTTTTTTGGCTTGTACATGTTTACTAAAATCCCTAAACATTCACAGCTCTAATCTAAATAATGTCATATGGCCGAGAATCACGTGTCCATGAATGGACTAATCGCATATGGGAGGAATCTTATTGACCAATAAAATACTGGGAATTCTGGCTATCTGCACAATTCACGAACGGTATGGGACTAAGTGTATGAAAAAATGTTTTCAAGCGCATGTATTATTCGTGCGTTATACATGAAGGTACTATGCATGTGCTTTTTCCTTAAATATGCACCTGATTGGTTGGGAAACAAAGGAAAAATTCCCCCAGCAGTTGATTAGTCGAAGTACTGAAGAAATCACGTTCGGCTAAACTCGGGTTTCAAAAGGTCTATATCAAAGTCTGTTGATCTTTCGATAAACTTGCAACAAAACTGCTTAAAATTTCATACAGTACTCTAGCATAAGATAAACTGTCTTTGATGAACTCATAATAATATTGTATCTTTCCTGCTATTCAATTCAATTTGATTTCAGTTCCTCAGGATACCATTAATTTCAAGATACTGCTTTGCTACCTGTGCATATATTGTAACTGCACTGAGGTAAAACTTTAATGCTACTCTTGTCAAGTTCTACTGTCAGTGTACATACATTAATGAAATTAAGACGTGCAAACTTGACAGTGAATGATTTGCGATACAAAATAATGTCAAAAAATGTGAGTAATGAGACTTGAATGTTTACCTGCAAAGAAAGTCAGTTGAGTGCATAAATCAATGAAAAGACATTTAGTATAAAGTACATTACATGCACAGGTATGTGACACATGTTACCATAGCAGTCTTGTTTGTTTGTTTGATGAGGGCTTAACGGTACCACAGCAACGAAGGTCAAATTGTGCCTGAGAGGTCAGATCATTCTAGAGGTAGGAAGGAAAGGGAGCAGGGGAAAAATGAGAGAAATTCAAGAACAAAAGCCAGAAAGCTGTGATTGAGAGAGGAGGTGCATGGGTGAAATAAAAACAAAGTAGAGAGGGGGTGGAAGAGGAGAAGTAAATATGATTGTAGAGGGAAGCATGATGGAGGAAGGAGATAATTTTATCCAAAGGATTTTTCTGGAAGAACTTAGCAATTGAGTTGTGGGGAGCGAGGGAAGCTCTGGGAAGGTTGTACAGGGGGCAAGCAAGGAGAACGTGATGGGTTGTGAGGGTGCAATGGCAATTGTTGCAGAGGGGTTGGGGGGGAGCTAATAAAGATGTAGGAGTGAGTGAGGTGGGTGTGACCAATTCTAAGACGGGTGATATGAACATTGTCAATACAAGAGAGGTTGTTGATGGTAGATTTGATCGGAATTGTGGGCTGGATGACATGGAGTTTGTTATCAATTTGGGAGTTCCATGAGGTTTGCCAGCGGTCACGAACAAGGGAAGCGATAAACGGTTTGATGTCAGAGAGGTAAGCTTGGGCGATATATCGATATTTCGATATATTTCGATATTGACCTATATCGATATGGCCGATATTGAGTTTAAGGGTCATATCGATATATCGATATTATGTTTTTTCAATAATACACAATACACAAACTATTAAAAAGCTAAACATGACTATCAAACATCCAAGTATTTTTTATTAAACAGCTACAAAAAGTTAATAAATTTCATTTATATCAAAGTTTCAGGCAGTCAGTTATGATAAAACTTATCAAAACATTAATATTTGATAACAATTACCCAAAAATCCTTCCATGAACAAAAACCACTTGACTCGTGGAGTACAGAGGCATTGCGCAATACTTCAATTTTAAACTTGCTGGCTTACGATGTTCAGACAACAAAAATCATAAGATGTTAAATCCTCAAACATCGTGTTAAGTTTCCTCAAAAGGAATACTGAATCTGAATTTTTATATCAAACAATCATTTATTGACAAATTACTGACAAAATTATGAGGTTTTTCTCACTAATTTGTTCGTTCAGAAAGTCTAAAGTAAAAGTGACAGACTGGTCTGGCCAGATCCATCAGATAATGTACAGTGCAGTAACTACATACACCTCACTGTACAGTATTATACTATACTATGTACACACATACCATCTAGGCTACCACTGTTTCTTCGGAGTGACAACACTGCATGCGATGATTGAAGCAGACTAGAAATTGGATAATAGGCATTATATATGGACTTCTGAATGTCTAGAAGTCCATATAATGCTACCAAAATAATGCCCTTTCAGTACAACTTTCATAAGAAGTAAGTGACTCATAAAATTTTAAGAAGAATTGAGCGATTTTTTATAGGGCATACAGTGTAGGCCTTATACCAGTTCCACAACATTTTTTTTTTTTAAAGAATTTGCTGAGGTCTAAACTTTTTCAATGTTTCTGTGATTGATCTTTTGAGATAGAAACCATGTAAAGAACATTTTTAAACATAGTGGGTGTTTATTTAAAGATGATATGTATATATCTTGCAGTGATTTCTCTTAATTTGTACAAAAGTTTTAATTGACTTTTTTGAGCGAGACGAGATTACCTTGCCCAGAACAGTACATACGACTTACGTATGACGTCCTATAATTTGCATATCGATATTTCAATATTATCGATATTTTTCAGGCGATATATCGATATTGCATAATGTTCAATATCGCCCAAGCCTACAGAGAGGGTTTTGGAAAAAGAGGTAGGGAGAAGGTTGAGGGCAAGCTTAGCAGCTGCATCAGCCCTGTCATTGCCTGGGATGCCAACATGGCTAGGTATCCAGAAGAAAAGAATACTATTCCTGCAGAGGGTGGGAGAAAGGAATTTCTGGAGGAGGTGGCATGTGAGGTTATCCCAATTAAGATTAAGTAAGGAAGAAAGACCAGCCTTTTTGAGTCGGAGAAAATAGCAAAGTGGCTGAGCGGAGAGTACTCAATAAAGTTGAGGGCGAGGAGAATGGCCTTAGCCTCGGCTGAAAAGATGGATGAGTTAGTCGGGAAGTCTGCTACTGAGAGTGATGTCTTGGATGACAGCAGCAGCAGCTGTCTTGTTGCCTTCCTTGGAGCCATCAGTAAAGATGGAGGTGTAATTTGAGAGTTGGTCTTTGATTTGGTTGTGGAGATTGATGAAGAGGTTAGGGTGGGTTTGAGTTTTGTGATAAGTGGAGAGGCCCAGGTGGACAGAAGGGAGGGGGGGTGACCAAAGGAGGAAAAGTGGGCCAGAAGAAGGTGCTAAGAGTGGCAGGGTTGATACCAAGATGAAAGATGTCTGATTTAATATGTTAGCTGAAGGGCGTGGATAGGGTTTTTGTCCTATCAAAGAGGGTGGAGAAATTGGGGTACCTAATGAGGTTGTAAACAGGGTTCTGGGTGTTGGTGAGAACCCTAAAAGCATAGGAGAGGCTAAGCTTTCTACATTTAAGTAGAAAGGGGGGTTCGTTGGCTTCAACGTGAAGGCTGGTGATTGGGGAGGTCCTGTAGGCACCTAGACAAAGTCTAGAGCTTCATTTTGGATGGTGTTGATGTGGTTGAGGTATGAGTTGTGAGCGACACAGTAGACAATATTGCCATAGTCAAGCTTGGCACAAATGGTGAGCCTAAAAATTTTGAGGAGAGCATAGCGGTTCACTCCCCAAGTGGTGTTAGAGAGAAGTCAGAGGATGTTGAGGGAGCTGTTGCAATTTTGTTTCAGGTTGGTGATGTGTTGCTTGTAGGTGAGCTTGGGGTCTAGAATTAGACCCAGGAACTTTGTGTGTTCAACTTTAGGGATGCGATTGCCATTTAGCGCAAAGTTCAGTGTCATTAATGCTCAGCTTGAAGAGTGGGAGAGAAGATGCTGTCTTGGGGGACGCCCTCTTCTTGGGGGTACAGGTTTGAAAGGGTGTGGCCAGTACGAAGTTGGAACTGCCTGGGTGAAAGGAAGTTTTGAATAAAGATGGGGAGATGGCCTCTGAGGCCAATGTATGAAGTTTTCGGGTAATGCCGTATTTCCAAGTAGTGTCGAAAGCTTTCTCGAGGTCAAAAAATATGGCAATGAGGTGTTCCTTTTTTGCAAAGGATTCCCAGATAGCGGTGTCGAGCGTAATTAGCTGGTCTAGGGTATTGTTACATTTTCGGAAGCCGCTTTGGTGAGAGGGGAGGATTCTGTTGGTCTCTAGGAACCATTTTAGTCTCTGATTAATGATCCTTTCCATAATTTTACAAAGACAGCAGGTAAGAACGATGGGGCGGCAGCTGGAGAGGTAGGTACTGTCCTTCCCCGGTTTAAGGACGGGGATGACAATAGCTGTCCTCCAGATAGGGGGAAAGGAGTGTGAGGACCAAATAGGGTTGAAGATAGTGAGCAGGGTAGTGGTGGCCTTGATGGGGAGGTGTTTCAGGAACTGGGAAGGAATGTTATCTGGGCCTTTGGAGGTGCAGCCAGCGTCGTGGATGGCTTGGCTTGGTTTAATTCAGAAAGGTTGAGAGGGGTATTGTAGCTTTCGGAGTTGTCGATAGCAGTCTTATGAACTTCAGCACACCATGTAGATACAACGTGGCTTAATACAGATAGCATTCTCCTCAATAAGAAGTGGTTTGAGAGTCTTTATGAGTTTTAACAGAGCTTTGTGAACTTCAGCACACCATGTAGATACAACGTGGCTTAATACAGATAGCATTCTTCTCAATAAGAAGTGATTTGATACAGTCTTCAAAAGTGTAAACAGAGCTTTGTGAACCTCACTACATCATGTAGCTAGCAATGTACATGACCGTCAAGAATAAGCAGGGGTCAAAATTTTCCCCACCGTTCGATGGAAAAGAACTTTGTCAAATGATACTGTTCTGAAGTTTGCTGATAACAAACAAATTCCTTTCTTCAAAATAAGCTTCATTTACAACTACTTTATTGGTCAACATGTGTAAATATGTATGTCAGTTATTAGTATTACACGTACACCACATGAGGTATCATCCAGTTGCATACAGTCATACATGTGCAAGCAACCTTGCATGTGTATTCATGATTATTTGTGCTCGCAATTGCAGGCAAGGTGGGAAAAGTTTTTTTCTAATACTGGAAGAAATTCATTTTATGATAATTTTGTTTGACAACATGCACTGTTTTTTTGCATCAGAAATCAAGTTATTGACCATTGATGCTACATGCGTGTGAAAAGAACACACTTCCACTGGAACAGCGATGTTTGAAAATTCACTGTTCCTGCATAAAAAGCACTGTTCCTGCATAAAAAGCACTGTTTCTGCATAAAAAGCAGTTCCTGCCTGCATAAAAAGCACTGTTCCTGCATAAAAAGCACTGTTCCTGCATAAAAAGCACTCTTCCTGCATAAAAAGTACTGTTCCTGTATAAAAAGCACTGTTCCTGCATACAAAGTACTGTTCCTGCATAAAAAGCATTGTTCCTGCATAAAAAGCACTGTTCCTGCATAAAAAGCAGTTCTGCCTGCATAAAAAGCACTGTTCCTCATAAAAAGCACTGTTCTTAGAACAGTAACAGTGACAAATTCGACCCCTGATAAATAGTGGGGTACATGATGAATTAATTTGTACATCACAGAACATGATGGTACATGTACAGTACATGCCGTATTATGCAGTAAAAATTCAAGAAGTTTTGCTCTAAGGTTGGCATTAATAAACAGCCTCTTATAGTAACGTTTGACTGCTTCTTAAAAGTACAAAGAGAAGTGCATTTTTATTTCATAGAACCAAGCAAGAGAAGATCTGTCAGCAAGCAATGCTGTAAAAGCCGAGTTCTAGTTTCAAGTTGGGTTGAAATGTAGTAATTCTTAGGTGTTTGGGACTTCCAGTAATGTAGCGTCTAGTATGTAGTGAACCATCAAGTAAATCGCAAATTATCTTTCGGAGCACTTAAAAATTGGTTATCATGAACGCCCAAAACTTTAAATTACAGTAGCTAAATATTTTTTAAATGTACGCAAAACATTGAATCAACATTAATTTAAAACTAGCCACTTTAAAGATTCCCATTGACTCGCTTTAAAAATTCATAGATAATAGGCTTACTGCTTCATTTCCTAATATGTAAGTCCTTTTGTTTTTAAATAGTCTGATACAATTCTTTGAAGGCCAGCAGCTACAGTGTGAGTCTAATACAATTCTATGAAGGACAGCTGCTACAGTGTGGTACAAATTGATGAAACTTACCTTGATAAAGGATTTCCACTCAAGTCAATGTCTGTCAGGGCCTTGCATTGCCTGATGTTGTCTGGGATTTCCATAATATCTAACAGAAGAGAAAAAGACAGTCATAATTTCAACCGAATTGGTGCCGTCTCTTTTGAAGGTTTAGTTCAGTGGTCAAGCAAGTCCATCTTATATGGAAAAAAGGACTTTAAAAGAAACAAAATGGTGAAGAAAGAATTCAAAAATCTTATTCTGTTAAAGGAATAGTTCAGTGGTCAAGCAAGTCCATCTTATATGAAAGAGGACTTCAAAAGAAATAAAATGGTGAAGAAAGAATTCAAAAATCTTCTTCTGTTAAAAGAATATTTTAGTGGTCAAGCCAGCCCATCTTATATAAAAGAGAACTTTATAAGGAACAAAATGGTGAAGCAATCAAAAATAATATTCTGTTAAAGGATTACTTCAGTGGTCAAGCAAGTCCATCTAATATAAAACAGGACTTTAAAAGAAACGAAATGGTGAAGAAAGCATTCAAAAAATCTTACTCCGGTAAAGGATTAGTTTAGTGGTCAAGCAAGTCCATCTTTAATATATGAAAGAGGTCTTTAAAAGAAACAAATTGGTGAATAAAGCATTCAAATATCTTATTCCGTTTAAAAGATAGTCAAATTTATCCAGGTCTGAGGATATGCATAGGCATAGGGAGGGGGGATAGTGAATGATGATTTATAACAGAAGCTGAAATTGATCAATTTTCTCATCAACATAGCTAAGTATTTACAATTATGCAGGATATAGGTGAAATTAGCTAAGAAAATAAATGTAATCACTATCAGCTATATAGCTAAAGTCTCACATGCTGAAATTGATAAATTTTCTCATCAAAATAGCTAGGTATTGTCAATTATGCAGAAAATAGGTGAAATTAGCATGGAAAATAGCTGCAATCAGCTAAATAGCTGAAGTCTCACAGGTCCTCCCCCCCCCCATGAACTAAGTCATTTTGTTACCATTGAACTAGTGTTGTAGCATATCTTTGTTCCACCCCCCTCCCCCCCCCCCTAAATGAAGAACAAGTTCCTACACCTATAAAGATATGTACCATTTTTCCTGAAAACCCATGAGTGCCCGAATATTCAATGCTTTTAAATCAATTTCTTAAAGGTACTGGCTCTGTATAAATTGATACAAATGCCCTTCATACACACTCATCACAAACACTTTCTTGCAAAATTGATTCCAAAATGTGAAAAATCTGGCTTATTTTAAGGTCTCCACACGCTCATCACGTATTGGTTTTTTCGTGCAACACCACCTTTATGTAAAAGTTACACAGTGCACCATACAGTACGTAACAAGTGGAGTTCGCCAATCATGAAGAAATAATCTATGGGAACTTGAGTCAATATTTCCTCTTTCTCCTAAAATAGTTAGCATATCGCTATTTAAGCGATATGCCAATGTCTGATTCAACGAAAGTGATGTTTTGAAGTGGACTAGGTCAATGTGACACAGTGACACTGTGGACATTATGCATAGGCCTTGCTGTATCCTTATTCTTATTAGTTACATGCCTTTTTTTTTTTGGTTGGAAGTCCAGCCATTTCCCAGGGCTTCATTTTCAACTCTTTTACTAATACCTCGAAAATGAGTGAAATTTGTTGATAGATGTATGTTAATAAAATGTTCAGAATATTAAAAGGAACATATTTATGGAAAAATTGCTACCTGTCCATATACCTGTTAAGTTCCTGACTTTTCCAGGTACATGTACCTTACTGTATTGCATGTATGTATTTCTTCCGAAATACTGCACCTCTTTATTATAATTTTTTTTTTTACTTTCTTATTACATTTAATACACTTTTGTTCCGTTTTTGGTCCTATATCAAATCAAATAAAAATCTAATGTACTATGACTTGACCATACACTGTACTGTACTGAACATGCAGTATATTCATGAGCGATATAAACTCTAAATGGCTGCACAGTTTACAGCATCTCGTCTCTAAATTCATTTGACACAAAGGACATCTCTCACATTACTGTAGAGGCAGTACATGTAACATACAGTACTGTGGAAGCACCCACAAGCATTTCAGTTTCTGCACAATTAAGTAAAGTACAACACAGAGACATAAATTCTCTGCCATAAAAGCAATGATACACCACATTACATTACAACAATAATTGAATTGTCAGTACCAAGGGCCCCAGTCTGATATTATCAGGGATTTGTTAAGACAGCACAGCTCTGTGTTTGACTGTCAACCAATGCAAGGTGGTCAAAGTTGGGATGGCATGTAAACATTCTGCAGCATATACAGATACAGAAGTCAGGATAGGGAGTAAACAGAAACAGAACACAAACACTAGGGTTGATGTACTGTACTGTAACACAGGGGTCAAAATTTAGATTTTTGCCACTGTTCCACAGAACAGTACTTCTCAAATAATACTATTCTGGATCAGATTTCACTGTTCAAACATTTTTTGTGAATAACAGCACAAATTCCTTTCTTCAAATGGGCTTATTTTTACAACTGCTTTATTGGTTAATATGTACAAATATGTATATTGGTTATTAGTATTTACATGTAGCTTTAGGTTGCATACATTTGTACACATGTAAGCATCCTAGCATATGTGTATTCATGATTAATTGTGCTCAAAATCGCAGGCAAGGTGGGAAAGATATTATTTTTATGATAATCTTGTTTGCCAACATGCAATTTTCTGAGCAGAAATAAGTCCGTGATCACTGATACCACATGCTTGTAAAAGGAACACTGTTTCACTGGAACACCTGTTCAGGAACAGTGGGAAATTCGACCCCTGTAGCACAACTTGACTCTTTGAGTAAACATACAGTATGCTGTACTACTGTTCATATCACGCTCCGCTCCGTAGAGTCAGTACAAGAATATAGGTATAATTTGAAGAAGAAAAAATGGTAATGAATGGCTGCATTTTATATACCACATCAAGTACCAATAATCCATTCTTTCAAAAAGCTGCAGTACTGTGTACTATACAGTACATGTACCTAATGTACAGTACACACACCTGCTACAATTAAAACAAATTGTAGCTTGTTCACTTTACTTCCTAATACTGCTTGATCACAAAAATTTGCATTAACTAACTTCAACATCTCATTTATTATAATTACTCATTAAAAAGTTGCCATAAAAGGTTTTTTTTTAATGCCAGACAAATCTGCAATATTTTATAGTAATTTTTGATATGCGATTGTTCTTTTGTAATTTTAGTTGTCCATCACAATTATTTATAGGCTGCAGCCAATTCTGACCAAAAATTCTGAGTCTTTCAAATAACCCCATCAAATTAAATCAGTAACAACAGACTTTCCATCATTTTCAGTCCAGGGATATTCAAAGAATTACCAAATCTGAGCTGTCTGCCTTGTCACAATCACAAATTTCCTCAAAAAAAATCCTTAAACTTTGATCCACCATAACTAAAGAGCTACTGTATACACAAGTTCGGTCTAAGCCCCGAACAAAAGATCTTCCAATCAGGAGATTTTTGGCATGCATCTTTCCAAATTCAAATCTCTATAAAAAAATACAAAACGGTATTAAAAATGGTTTAATCCAAAGATAGGGAAAATGCATGTGAAATATTGTAATTTTATTGGTGCAACAAAACGACCAAAAATTATTTTCTCCATTTTCACCAGCGCAAATTTGACTTTCATCAGGGAATTAACCTTTAAAAATTCATTTCAATGGTTTCTGAAAAGCAGATTTTAACATTTTAGTCACCTGCAAAAGCTCAAATCTTACACCAAAAAAAAAAAATCAATATCATTTGCGAAGCATACAACTTTAGAATTACAGAATTTGAAAAGCAAAAAAATTTAAACGGCTGAACTTACTAGCAACAGTTCAAATTATGGTCACTGCGCAATTTTTGATCTCCCAATCATCAGATCTCCCAATCATCAGGAGATCACCCAATCATTAGGAGATCTCCCAATCATCAGGAGATCTCCCAATCATCAGGAGATCTCCAATCATCAGGAGATCTCCCAATCATCAGGAGATCTCCCAATCATCAGGAGATCTCCCAATCATCAGGAGATCATCAGGAGATCTCCCAATCATCCAATCATCAGGAGATCTCCCAATCATCAGGAGATCTCCCAATCATCAGGAGATCTCCCAATCATCAGGAGATCTCCCAATCATCAGGAGATCTCCCAATCATCAGGAGATCTCCCAATCATCAGGAGATCTCCCAATCATCAGGAGATCTCCCAATCATCAGGAGATCTCCCAATCATCAGGAGATCTCCCAATCATCAAGAGATCTCCTAATCATCAGGAGATCTCCCAATCATCAGGAGATCTCTCAATCATCAAGAGATCTCCCAATCATCAGGAGATCTCCCAATCATCAAGAGATCTCCCAATCATCAGGAGATCTCCCAATCATCAAGAGATCTCCCAATCATCAGAAGATCTCCCAATCATCAGAAGATCTCCCAATCATCAGAAGATCTCCCAATCATCAGAAGATCTCCCAATCAGAAGATCTCCCAATCATCAGGAGATCTCCCAATCAACAGGAGATCTCCCAATCATCAGAAGATCTCCCAATCATCAGAAGATCTCCCAATCATCAGGAGATCTCCCAATCATCAGGAGATCTCCCAATCATCAGGAGATCTCCCAATCGCCTTCACACATTCGCCATGCCAGTTCACTTGGACAGTTTAAAACACGTCTTAAGACTTTTCTTTTTTAATCATGTATTACTTACTGAACTTTGGGGCAGCATTCTGGGCGCTTTGTATCCTATGGAAAAGGCGCCTACTACAAATGAACATGGATGATGATGATGATGATGATGATGATCATCAGAAGATCTCCCAATCATCAGAAGATCTCCCGATCATCAGGAGATCTCCCGATCATCAGGAGATCTCCCGATCATCAGGAGATCTCCCGATCATCAGGAGATCTCCCGATCATCAGGAGATCTCCCAATCATCAGGAGATCTCCCAATCATCAGGAGATCTCCCAATCATCAGGAGATCTCCCAATCATCAGGAGATCTCCCAATCATCAGGAGATCTCCCAATCATCAGGAGATCTCCCAATCATCAGGAGATCTCCCAATCATCAGGAGATCTCCCAATCATCAGGAGATCTCCCAATCATCAGGAGATCTCCCAATCATCAGGAGATCTCCCAATCATCAGGAGATCTCCTAAATATCAGGAGATCTCCCAATCATCAGAAGATCTCCTAATAATCAGGAGATCTCCCAATCATCAGGAGATCTTCCAATCATCAGGAGATTTCCCAATCATCAGGAGATCTCCCGATCGGGAGTGTGGACCAGACTGATATATTCAAACATCAAAGACTCTTTCACCCTCAATGTATGACTCTTTCTAATACATAATGTTACTTAAATTTATAAATGGACCTTCCAATGCCATACTGTACCAATTATATTTATGTCTACTTTTCTAGTTAGTGGGGCGAGCGAACTATTGTTATACAGAATACCAGCAAATCCTGCAAAAATTCTTTCAGTAATTTTTTTAATTGCATTTCAGTGCAAACAGAACTGAATGTCAATACAATAGGTAAATGTCAAACGCAATGATAAACAAATTAAGTCGCTCATGAAAATGTGAACGATATAAATGAACCAGGCACACTAAAGCTTTTTCAATGGACCGTACTTCACATTCAATACCAGCATATAATACTAAACACTGCCGTGACCTTCATCGCACACATTTTCATGGTATTTTTCTTTCTTTTTGTGTTATACTCTCTGTTACACAGTATTGTACCAAGCACCTGTATTTCAATTTTTAAAGGAGTATTTGCGAGGACTATTAAAGAAACAATTTGGCAATTTTGGTGTAAAATCATGTTGTTATCTTTTTCCAATTAGAAATTATTGCATTTCATACAATGGAAGTGTGTTGAAAAGTGACCCCGCAATGTAAAATGTGATGTCATAACGGCAGATCCAAGACAATTCGTATGTACTGTATATCTATAAAACAAAAAAGGCTTTTTCTTTTACTTAAAAGTGCAAGGTTCATGAGTAGTAGTGCTGTCAACGATTAGCGATTAATTGCTAATCGCTCAGAAGTCTTTAAAAGCGTTTAGTAAAACTTTTAAACAATTAATCGCGAAAATACTATATGGGTGGCCTATTGTACAGTTACAATTAGCACCACAGAAAAAAAACGTAAAATACTCAAAAAAATCGCCTAAAGAATTTGGGCTATAAACTGAAAACAAACCCCTCTTATGCTTAAAATGCATGAAAAAGGCATTTAAAATCAAGCAAATTCCTTCATTTTCTTGATTATCGATCAGTTAGATCTTTCCACGGCGTGTTCATGGCCACAACTTAAATTCAACTTGCTAAATTACCGCACTTTAAGAACTAAAAATTGATTTACAGCAGGGAAGTACCATTTTACAGGCCTTAGCCAATACTGTACTGGGGTTCGGTCAATGTACAATAATTGTTTTGTGACAGCAGACGGAAGAAATCGGCAACATTTCTTGTTAAATATTTTATTTCTACGCTGGTTTGAATGTCATCCAAACCCAGGATCTTTATTTTTAACTAGTTTTATCAAACGGGTAATTATAAGACATGGGATTCTTGGCCTAATTTTGGTCCGAAAATGCATGGTATGTTTGTGTGTGTAAACTATACCAGTTCCACATAATATTTCTTTTATGAATTTTGGGTGAAGCTTGATTGCGATTAATCGCTAAACGCACGCACATTTTGGTGATTAAACGTTTAGTTAATTAAATGCAAATCAACAACACTAGTGAGTAGATGGACAAAGCATGTTCTTACAGGTGTATGTCAATACACCATCTCAATAAAGAAACAACCAAAACCAAACGGTTTTGTGGTTCTGATGCTTTTTTTCATAAGCTGATTGATTTGCAAGTTTTGTATCAACTGTCATGTCATTGCATATCATGAAATATTTGTTCTGTGATATTCATTCATAAGCCACACCCACCATGAAGATCAATAAAAAGGTTAAAAACATTAGCATTTGCACAATAACTAAGAACACTATCATGGCAAGTATGATGCAAAAACTGTTGCTCATTTACCCTATTTCAAGAATTTTTCAGTATGCCCTGCCTACTCATTAATAATCATGACATCACTACCACAACATTAGAATATATATATGTACAGACCATAACCCATCTGTGTACCACATATGGCATAAATCTGATACACTATTCATGAGATATGGTTTTAATATCATTTAACACTTTCACATATGATTAAGCCATGCCCACCATGCATATTAATGACATCTGTTGATAACAACCAATTTTATCATGCCTAGTATGATGCAAAATGGACATACAATTGCTCACTTATCACTTTTTTTATTTTTTATTTCACTTTAAGCCCCGCCCACTTACATTATTAATATGCATGGCATCACTACCAAAAACAATACAGTACATCTATAGACCACGGGGTATCTGTCTACCATACATAATCCAGTTCATAGTTCTTGAGATATCACATTTACAAGCTTTTTGCTTACAAAATCATACTAAACCACGCCCACTATGCACATTAATAAAAGTCAATGCTTTTATTCCATGAACACCTACACACTAACTATTATTATTACATGCATACCATATACAGGTGTATGAAACAACACAGACATGTGAATGTTAAAATAAGAGCATTTCCAGATTTTACACTATGCCCCGCCTACTCATTAATATGCATGATATCACCAGCAGACACAATAAGTTACATCTACAGACCATGGGCTATCTGTATACCACATATGACATTAATCTAATGTACTATTCTTGAGATATTGCATTGACGAGCTGGCCATCACAAACACAAATACACACACACGCATGCACGCACCCACCCATACACACACAATCACACATACATACACCCATACATATATATACAGTATGCTTAAAGTAATTTCAGGAAAGGCAATTAATTTTCAAAGAAATACTACAAAAATTGTCTTTAATCTGCCTTTATGACATCACACTGTACACTTGTGAGGTTACTTTTTAAGACACTCGTGCGATCTTTGAAATGCAATAACTCCTAAATGGAAAAAGATATAAACAATTAAACATGACTGTAACATCAAATTGTTTCTTTAATAGTCCTCTATAATATATATGAAAATGAAATTTCACGGGAATATTCCTTTAATCATGAACCAGTCGTTTTGTTTTTAATGCACTTTATTATCATCCACAAACTGAAACAAGCCTACGAGAAACATTCAGCGTATTTTGTTACCGAATACAAGTGACAAAGAATGTTTCACACAATGTGTTGTAAGGTTTTTCACTTTTACTGTTAATAGCTCAATGGTTGTGCTGTACATGTGATTCCAATACTGTATGATAAATTGGTATGCTGTGGCTCAATGCTCATAATACAGTATACTAGACTGTGGATACAGTATGTCCAGTGCTGAGCTGTGCTGCATTTTTTTTAAGACAGGTTTTACAGGTACTGTACATTCATAGGGTCTGACATCAGTGACATGCAAGATAAGACATGTACAGTAATGTGCATGATAAGGCATGTACAGTAATGTACATGATATGACATGTACAGTAATGTATATGATAAGACATGTACAGTAATGTACATGATAAGACATGTACAGTAATGTACATGATAAGACATGTACAGTAATGTACATGATAAGACATGTACAGTAATGTACATGATAAGACATGTACAGTAATGTACATGATAAGACATGTACAGTAATGTACATGATAAGACATGTACAGTAATGTACATGATAAGACATGTACAGTAATGTACATGATAAGACATGTACAGTAATGTACATGATAAGACATGTACAGTAATGTACATGATAAGACATGTACAGTAATGTACATGATAAGACATGTACAGTAATGTACATGATAAGACATGTACAGTAATGTACATGATAAGACATGTACAGTAATGTACATGATAAGACATGTACAGTGATGTACATGATAAGACATGCACAGTAATGTACATGATAAGACATGTACAGTGATGTACATGATAAGACTTGACAGTAATGTACATGATAAGACATGTACAGTAATGTACATGATAAGACATGTACAGTAATGTACATGATAAGACATGTACAGTAATGTATATGATAAGATATGTACAGTAATGTATATGATAAGACATGTACAGTAATGTATATGATAAGACATGTACAGTAATGTACATGATAAGACATGTACAGTAATGTACATGATAAGACATGTACAGTAATGTACATGATAAGACATGTACAGTAATGTACATGATAAGACATGTACAGTAATGTACATAATAAGACATGTACAGTAATGTACATAATAAGACATGTACAGTAATGTACATGATAAGACATGTACAGTAATGTACATGATAAGACATGTACAGTAATGTATATGATAAGACATGTACAGTATTAATGTATATGATAAGACATGTACAGTAATGTACATGATAAGACATGTACAGTAATGTACATGATAAGACATGTACAGTAATGTACATGATAAGACATGTACAGTAATGTACATGATAAGACATGTACAGTAATGTACATGATAAGACATGTACAGTAATGTACATGATAAGACATGTACAGTAATGTACATGATAAGACATGTACAGTAATGTATATGATAAGACATGTACAGTAATGTACATGATAAGACATGTACAGTAATGTACATGATAAGACATGTACAGTAATGTACATGATAAGACATGTACAGTGATGTACATGATAAGACATGCACAGTAATGTATATGATAAGACATGTACAGTGATGTACATGATAAGACTTGACAGTAATGTACATGATAAGACATGTACAGTAATGTACATGATAAGACATGTACAGTAATGTATATGATAAGATATGTACAGTAATGTATATGATAAGACATGTACAGTAATGTATATGATAAGACATGTACAGTAATGTACATGATAAGACATGTACAGTAATGTACATGATAAGACATGTACAGTAATGTACATGATAAGACATGTACAGTAATGTACATGATAAGACATGTACAGTAATGTACATAATAAGACATGTACAGTAATGTACATAATAAGACATGTACAGTAATGTACATGATAAGACATGTACAGTAATGTACATGATAAGACATGTACAGTAATGTATATGATAAGACATGTACAGTATTAATGTATATGATAAGACATGTACAGTAATGTACATGATAAGACATGTACAGTAATGTACATGATAAGACATGTACAGTAATGTACATGATAAGACATGTACAGTAATGTACATGATAAGACATGTACAGTAATGTACATGATAAGACATGTACAGTAATGTACATGATAAGACATGTACAGTAATGTATATGATCAGACATGTACAGTAATGTACATGATAAGACATGTACAGTAATGTACATGATAAGACATGTACAGTAATGTATATGATCAGACATGTACAGTAATGTATATGATAAGACATGTACAGTAATGTATATGATAGGACATGTACAGTAATGTACATGATAAAGTACAAAAATACCAGGAAGTGGCCCTTAGATGTCCTTGATAATGCTAACTAAACTAATTTCATTAAAGGAATATTCTCATAGATTTTCATTTTTTCATATATAATAAAAGACAATTTTTAGAAACAAAGTGGTGAAAAAACTATGTTAATATCTTAATCCGTTTAGAAGTTTCAATTTTTTTTTAATTTGGACAAAAGTGACTGATTGGCAACATCTGTAATGCCATAGAGACAATTTTAATAAAATGTCTTTTGTATTTCTTTTAAAATGATTGTGATTTTTTTCATATTGTAAATGTGACGTACACCAAGAAAATAAACAGAATGTTTTCTTGTAAATTATATAATCCACACTATCTCTATAATGAACCAAAAATGCTGTTCGATAATGTAAAAAAAGTGTGAATAAATTTATTAAGAAATACATAAAGAACTGCGCTGGAATTGCCTTGATTGATGACATCACCAAGCTGAAGGACATACTGTACTGTACAAGGTGTTTTTAAGAACTTTTTTCTACTCTTAAAATTGTTATAACTTCTAAATGGAATAAGATATTAATATAGTTTTTCAGCACTTTTGTTTCTACAAAAAAAAATCTATCACATATGAAAAAATCAAAATCTATGGGAATATTCTATTGAAGCGCCTCTCAATTTTACACTATTTGTGGGACAGCCTACAATCCTAGGGCTCCCCCTTCAACCACTTTTGATTTTATACATTAGTCTTATCCACTCAATCGTTTGTCTTTCCTGTTTTCCAACACTAATCGCCTTAAGCTTGAGCAAATTCAAACTAATGCCCTTAATATAATTTTCCATATACCTCGTGGGTTTCTCCATTAGCCCACGATGGCCTTTACTCCCTACAACGTTCATTCTCGTACTTCTTCACTTTTAAACAACTATTGTAATTGCCTTACTATCGATAAATATTTCATCAATACTTGTATTACTGAAGAAGAGAGGATCCTTTCGAGTAACTTCCAGCTTTAACGTCAAAGGCCGTTTTTAGCCAAATTAGGTTAGCATACTTTTACTTTAATCTTTTTTTATCTAGTAATTTTTTAGTCCAACTTTTTCTAATTAAGTGTTTTTTATTCCACCCTAGGAACTCTTGGTCTGGCATTTACTTGTAGTTTATTTTGATAGTTCTCATAGGGTGGGGTGGCTCTGTAACAACTCCTTTGTGTTTTTGTAAACACTTGTGTGTGTTTGTCAGGCGTGTTGTGTGGCTGTTGTCAGGCATGTATTTTGGCCACTCTTTCCGTGCTGCCCGTTCCTCGTCCATTGTACTTGTATATGTAATGTTTTGACTTTGTAGCACGGCCTGCAGCTGTGGAACCCAATCACAAAACTAGACAGTTTCGTCGTCAACGTAATTAAAATGTAAAAGAACTATTGTACTTCAAAATGTGTATTAATGAATTCTAATTAAAAATCTTTTCTTTTTTTTCTTTATTCACATTGTCATTTAATTCAATTTCACTTTATTCCAGTTCAAGCATTTACACAATGGTATTCAATGAAGAAATAACACAAGAGATTATGTACAGTATTGTAAATAGAAAGTGAGAAGATTCTACAGGAAATTCACTGACTAGAGGTAGAATCTTTCACTAATACAGATGTCACCAATTCTACACCACAAAGTAAATTAATGCACTTGTCAGTTGTATGACCCAACCCCTACTACCCCCTCCCCCGGCAATGTCAGTCAAATGTGAGTCATTGACATATGAAACAGTGGCTCACACATGCATCAATGTATCTATCCCTGAATATACCACATTGTCAGTCACTAAAGTGACTCTGGGGTGAGTCAATTTACTTCAGACCAATTCACTTTGTACAAAGGTGAGTGATTTCGAATAACAGGTATCATCCCATAAATAAATTCAACGTCACTTCCGTTTTTCAATTTTCCTTATCATTACGACAAATCTGTGATGTTATATCGATAACACATGTACGCCCCTATTTTCAATCCAGCGGATGTGTGATCGATAACATCCAGATTTCTCGCAATCAACAGGGAAAATTCAAAACTGGAAGTGACGTTACCAAGACGGTGGCGTTCACTTCTGAATGTATTTATGGGACGATACCGTTACTTGAACAGAATAAGATTGTTGTACTTTCTTCCCTATTTTGTTCCTCTTATTGCTTAACCATTAAACTTCAACTTCTGGACAGTATGTTTTACATGTATCTTTCATTATCAATCAATACACCCCCAGGAGTGTCCCCAGGCACAATCAATACACCCCCAGGGGTGTCCCCAGGCACACAAGAATAGCGGTCCAGGCGTGCCAACTATGGAACTTCTGTATTATATGTACAGTACAACCCAAGTTACAGAACACTAGTGACATGTACAAAAAATTATACTACTGTACGGTGCATATGTACACACTTACTGTACAACTGTAAGTGAATTAACCTCGGGAGTATGTGATTGAAGACAGAAAAACAAAATAATAATTTATAAGCTTTTAGTTGCAGCTGATCAAACTTTACATTTGTTTTTGTTTTTTTGTTTTTTTTATTGAAAGTTGTTACACAGGAAGAGCAAGATGAACCAAAATGTTTAAAATTCTTTTATAGTAAATTCCGTCATTGATAATGAGAAGAACATCTTTTCAATACAGTAGTTTCATGTATATTTCAAGCAGAATTTAGATTCTCTTTCAAGTACTCAAGCTACAGTACAGTAGAAAAACTTAACCACTTTAACCAGAGCATCACTGATGCAGATGCTCAACCTTTTAAATCTTGAGTGTCTAGCCTATGGTGGTGGTGATTTGTTGTCAATACAAGAGAAAGATGGCATGATGAAGGTAAGTTGTATTTCACTTTTAGGCATATGCCAGGGAAAGCACACGTAAGTCACAATGACTTGGTTTTCAGTGTGTACCCAATGAATTTGCCAGGATGGAAAGTGGATAAACACCCTACTCTTGTGAAGTGTTCAGAGAACCAGGCAGGGGTGAAACTCCTACCATCAGGAACGACGGCTTTATGTCCCATCCGAAGAACGGAGAGCACCACCCAACCATTGGCCACTTTTCACAAAGGTCTGGTCCCAGTCTTTTGAAATAATGGGCCATAATTTTATTGAGAAGATATTGTTTGTTTGTAGTTGAGAGCTTTTTTTAATGTGATTCTTTATATTTCTGTCCTAAATTTCCAGTCACTGAAAATCATCAAACTGACCAGTTTCTCCTGCTATACTTTGATTGAGCTAGGATATATGATAGAGATCTAAATTCAAACTTTGGTCATATTCACCTGCTCCCATTTAAATAATGTTGGTGGAGATTGAAAAACAGTAAGTTAACAATTTAACAAAAGGAGATTAATAGGATGTATGGTTGTTCACACAAAATTGATGTCAAATTTCCATTGTTTATTACATCAAGGCCTATCAATTAAAAATGATATACATTGGTCAATTTTTTTTAAGCATATTTTCTTGCAGTAAAGCTCTAAATAAAGTCAAATTAAGCTCAAGCTGCCCATCCATGTAGATATTTAATTTTCCATGAAAGTTTCATACAAAGTTGTACTTGCAATTGAAGAAGAATCAGTATCAAAACTGGAAATAATATCTACTGAGATAAGGAATTTAAGGATTCCCAAACATTATCTCCATGTTTCAAATAACCAACGGACCATATATCCAAGTAGTCTGCTGCAGGTTAATTACCTAGTGTCTATTCATGCATGATGGGCACTTCCTATATGAAAGTTAGTTAATTACCTGATGTCTATTCATGCACGATGGGAAGTTTGATAAAGAAAGAAAGTACCTGAGGGGAGGCTTGTGTGAAACACGACACCATGGAATATCTCCAAAAATCTCCAGAAGTATCAAAAGAATTGCACCTTTTTTTAGCCATAAATACAAAATTACAATGATATAAATCAAATTCAAATGCACTCCTTTCTACTGGGAGTAAAGATTGAAGCTTCTCTAAGCAAATTCTCCCATCTCTTGCTACTACTGCAGCTTCTCCCCAGCTGTTCAGGTGTATACTTGCTGTATTTACAACTAACAAAATACAAGGATTAGAATTCAAGATAACATCTTCTACTGTATGAGCCAAATTTTCAAGACCAGAGGTGCCAACACAAAAAAGGTTAAACATTTTAAAGCCAAAAAGTGAAATTCATGTATGATTTTATAACTTCAACTCAATACTCTTGTGTTAAGTTGGTTGAGCTATACACCAAAGGAGCTTATGTAAGCCTACAGACCTCTACAATGTAATAAGAGAAATCCATATTTATATTTAACTGTCCTTGTGCATGTACTGCACTGCTACCAATTAGCACTTCAGGTCACCTAAACTGGAAAGAATTCACAAGCAATATTTCCTCATTGTATTCTTTTTCAAGTTGTTTTAATCGGTCCAAGAGCAAAACCCATTTAAAATTGTTCTTGGTGCTACATGTATCAGAAGAAGATTGTATTTTCGCTTCAGGAGCTCCTTTCCCCAATTAAATTTCACTATGAAATAAATCTTTGCTAATAACACCTTCACAACGTAACCTGCAGGTGAATTCAACCCTGTACGCCCAGACGCTTCAATCAATGAAATCACTTTCGTACAAACATTCGTCCTCCGCATAACACAGTACAATTCCTGCCATGGAGAAATCAATCAGAGAGAAGAATCCTCGGGTGAAAGATTGTGATGCAAAGCAGGATTGGTGATTCCTGCACATATTATGAAAAGGGGAAATTCCTGCAAAATATTAACATTTCAATAAAATGCCAAAAAGTACCTAATTAAAGGCCATTCCCCCTCCCCCTCTTCCCGGTCAAATTTGGCATTTCCCACCCATAGTTTGGCATTTTCAGTGCTATTCCTTAGGTCTCTTCTGTTATTTCTGTTATTTCTCTAAACAGAATTCCCCCTTTTGTTTATATTCCCCCACAAAAAATTACACAATTAAGGAAAATCCCCAAAAAATTACACAAGGAGCGAATATTCCCAAAATTTTTGAACCTTGGTGTAAACACTGCTGTTAAGACAAGGCACTGCAGGTTTTAAAAAACACCAACAACTAATTACATCACACCTGCTTGTACTATTCTGTGCGGTTCATAAGCAACATTTTACCAAGCTAGCATCGAAGATGTCTGTCAAACTACAGTATGCAACTGACTGACTGTGCGGAGCAGTGTAGGGTGCGTTAACTCTGATTACATGTCCACTTCAGTCAGTACGCAAATTAAATCTTGGTCAGAGGTGCCATCGCTTGTTGTCAATTAATCAATTCATATGAGGTCATACATTGAGAGGAGTTACAGTATGATTGTTTAAACAAGTTTAGCTCGCAATCTCTTATTGTTCGTCATTTCAATAAAAAGTGTACAAAACAATACAGTGTGCATTGATGTGGTAGTGTGAATTGATGTGGTACTGTACATACATACAGTAAAGTTGCAATATTGTGTGACAAGACAAAGTTGAAAACAAAAATGACTGCTTGAACTTTTCCCACACCTGCACTGCACTCATAATCAACAAAATCACTTTTGATTTTTTGTATCCAATGAATGTGGAAGTGCACCATTAAAGTGTACATCCCCACTACTGTTCTACAGTAAGTAGGCTACTCATTCTCTGAAATATAATATAATGACCACCTGATACACTTACATTATCTTCCAAATGTTGTTTCCATGAACACTCCCATTTACTGAAGAAACTTCACAGCACTTAAAAAAATTGTAGATGAATTTTACTTAATGATACTGTCAAGATACTGTTTCTATAAACAGTACCAATGACTGAAGATATTTCAAAGCACTTTAGAATTTCTAGATGAATTTTTACTTTATGATACTGTACTTGTTGGTTGGTACGTTACATTACATGTAGCTCTTAATGGCAGCTCAGCAACATTGGTGATCAAACAGACCCTAGCTTGATTTAAAGGGGCAGGGTGCTAGACTTGTTGAGGGGCATATTAATGCACTGCGTCTTTTCGGCGTGGAGTCCAGGGGCCTCCTTAAGGCTCAATCCCATGGTGAAGAAGCTCTAAATTTTAAGATATAATCATACCTTAGAATGAAACTATTCTGACTGATATTGATAAGGACCCTTCATGAGCCAAACAGGACAATTGCTTACTATGCTAACATTCTCTGTTCTGTAACCATGTAAGGTATTTTATTATGAGGATAATTAAGATTAAGTTTTTTTATTTATTTCTTAAATCTATAAAAAAAAGAATTTGTATCACATGAGGGGCAGGGCAGACCTAAGGGGGAAGGGCTAGGGCGGGCCGCCCCTGTAAAACAGCAAAGCGAGGTGTCTGAATTAGGAATTTGTTACAGAATAGACCAAAATACCAAAACCCTGGTCAAATTATACCAATTAAACTTTATGGTAAATGTATAAGTAGTAATAACATATAAGTATAATGTGTAAGTATAATATAGTAAAGGTATGTGTATGTAGGTTGGTTGCTTGGATGGACAGCATTTCACCACTTCGAATGATCTATGAATTTTCCTTGAAATTACAATCACTTGTGAGTTTTGAGTTGCTCTAGGGAGCAGAGCACTTTGACCCTTACTCTACCACACGGTGTCTTTGAATGGTTTTTTCACCATTTTGTTTCTTTTAAAGACCTCAAGAGATAGTTGCTTGACCACTGAACCAATCCTTCAATCAAGCCTCACCAAATTGTATAAATGATTGGCGAGTAATTTTTTTTTTTTTTCCCCATTCGTGGCTCATTGCAGTTGATGGGCAAAGGTGGGGTGATCCATTTAGTAAAAGGGGAATGTGAGTAGTGGGTGTGGCTGCGTGGCATATTCTGACTTGGATGGTAGCATTGTTTTTGCAGGGCAGTTTGAATGAATGGTACATACTCAAAGAACTCTTTCTATTAAAGTGAGGAAAGAGGAGGTTTGGTATTAAACTTTAAGTAAAAACACAAACAATTTTTTAGCACAATACTCTTGGGTCAGAATTGAGTAGCAATCACAATATTCAGTAACAGTATATACAAGAAAAGTATTAAAGTAAGGGACCCTAAAATTACATATGCCATAGGGGTATGCATTTTTATTTAATTCAATAAATGATAAATGATCTATTTTTTTAACGTTTAGTGTGTACACGATCACACACTGAAAATACGATTACCCAAGTTTATGCCTAACAATAGTAATGTAGCATTAATAATCCGGCCTAAGCTCTAAATTCGGTGAATCAAAGTGAAAGATTAGCCATGCATTAAAAAAGGATTAAATCCTTTGTTGATCGTTCGTTAAGTTTGAATGTAAGACCATTGATTGAAACTTTTTGATGTGAATGTTATTGTTTATGAATGCACGGTATTGTTGGGAAACTGATATTAATTAAGGCACTTTTTAATCAATGCAATAATTTTGTAAATGGCAAACGATCATGTGCACGATAATCGGTAAACGGTCGCATCCCTAATTACAACAATTACAATTTACTTTCTACTAAAGCTCACCATTTCGGCTAAGGTCCAATTCCAATAGGTTAACAAAATGGCAGATTTCCGTTGGCAGTCTTTCCAATTCATTGTCACTTAATCCAAGCTTCTGAAGGTTTACTAATCTGAAAAATTGCTGCAACAAACAAAACAAAGTTTAAATGCTTTATTTCACCATTTTAAGATAAATGGAAATATCATAAATTCTTCAGGTACACAAGAAAGTTACAAAGAAAAAGATGGATATTTATTAATATACAGTAAACAACTGTAACTAGAAATAATGCATTTGTCAGATGTGACTACCCCTGGCAATATCAGTCAAATGTGAATCGATGACATATGAAACGACACACATGCGTGTCATTGTGCTAAATTGTTAGTCACCAGAGTGACTCTGGGGTGAGTCAATTTACTTCAGACCTATTCACTTTGTACAGAGGGGAGTTATTTGTGGTAGGTCCTTTCCAAAGAAATGTCAGTCACTAGGAGTGTGTCAACGTACATGTTTTGGTCCCTCACCTTGGTGCAATGACTAACCTTGTCCGGGGGTGTAGGCAGGGTTCGTGTTAACGACAAATTTGACATATATTACACTATGGCTCAAATTTCTTATGACACATGTTGACCTACATGTACGTTGTAAAATTTAGATATAGCATGTGAAATTTTTGTTTTACGCCAGAGCTTTTCATTAATTTAAATGAAATTCATGAACATCTTACCTCTCTGGTGTAATTGAAGTTTTATTTCACACAAAAATGATTTTGAATTACTCCTAAATATTAAGAACTAGACATCAATGATGCTATAGTTCAACCCATGGCAGTGCAAAAACCAAGTGACTGGCTTATTTCAAAAGCAATTTTTTTGGCCATATTTGATCTATTTCAAATGTAATTTAAAGATTTTCTTGAAGTCTACTCATTTTTAGCTTAAATCTGTTTACCTCTAAGTTATTGATGATCGTTTCCATGACTACCAGATTTGGCCAAATTTTGGTCAATTTTGAAGAATGAAGCATTTTGAAAGCATAATAAATGTTTGGACATATTACTTTACCACTGCTATCAAGTATTTTCTTGTTCTGGACAATAATCTCTTCCAACTTGAAAAAATATATGATTGATAATATAACATCGTTAAAGAATTAATGACATCGTTAAAGTGTAAACAAACCATAATATACACTAAATTCAAAAAAGTGGGACAAATGCGTTTTAATGTAAAATTTGTTAAATTTGACTTAAATCAGGTTTAAAACTAAATAAGCTGTGTTTTTAGCAAGTGGTTTAGCCATGTATGAATTAGCATTTAAGGACATAATAAACAAAGGGAAAGTCTAAGCAATGGCATAAATAATTATTTAATATTGACAAAAAGTGGGACAATTCTCTGATTCGGTCAAAGTGTACAAATCTGAAAATATTTCAGTGAACTTCAAATCAATAATTAGGCTGACAGTTGTAAATTTCTAGCTAAAATGTGAGTTTAAGTTAAATAACAAGACAAACAAACATGTAATTAAACAATTCTTTAATAATTATGTAAAATTAATTTGGAATTCCCCACATTTTGGATTATTTACTTACTATAACATTGTTCAAAACTAGATGCATTTAATTTGATTAAAACCAATTTAAATAAACTTGTAATATTCCATTAATATATTGAAATAATACAATTATTTAACTCTGAATAACTGTTAATGAATAAATTATGAATATTAATCAAAATGTTTAAAGTATGAGCATAAAATGCATAATTTTTATGAAAAATAAAATAAAAAAATGTGATGAAATAAAAAAATTTATATTTGATCAACAATTTACTTTCTCTCAGCAATATCATTACTAAACAAATTATACACATACTGTAGATCAAGACAATTCATGATGGTACACACACAATTACAGTGTGCTTCCAATGTTTAGTGGATCAATAAATAAAAACTCTAGCACTTGCATGAAAAAATGATCGAGAAATGATAACTCCCCACTCCCCCTCCTCACAAAAAAAACTGGCCCTGAGCCTTGGCAAAGCTTAAAACAGCATTAGAGATTGTGCTTTTTTTATTACAACAAATATATCTTGATCTAAAGTACATGTAGGCTAAGCAAAAGTAAATTCCTTTCAGCAATATCTAAGAATTTGAATTCAAGATGGTCCATACACAATAATTTGACAGAAATAGTTACTTAATCACAGTAGGCCTACAGTACAGATTGCAGTTGAAAATGGCTGCTACAGTGCAGTACTGCTAGTGTGTACTCCCCGACTACACACACTGACAGTGTATTCATTTGTGTACACTGCATTATGAAGGTATTGTACAGTACTGCATCATGCATCCCGAAATCCCAGCCAACATCGGCTTAAAATTACTCTTAAACCAGCTGATAAATCAATTAATTAAGCTTACCTAAACAAAAGTTATGCATATCTTAGCATCTATTCCAACGAAACTTGTAACGAAAGAAAATGAAAGGCAAAGTTGTCAAAAATGCATATGACAAAAAAAGTTACGAAAATTGGGGTCGCTTTTTTCAAAGCCCTGGTAGAGTAAGGGTTAATATTAGGTACGATTAGAAAAGGCAAATCAATACAAACTGCCTTCGATATACGGGAATTCCAGCTTTAGTTTACTTAGCTACATGTATAAGGGTCATTTCACAAACGAGTTGCTTGCCGTGTAAATGGGGCATTATGAAGAATTATATCTCATTTTAAAGATAAAACAATTCTCTTTCAAACAAAGTATAAGTTTTCGCAATTGTATTTTTATAAACATGTTTAAAATGAAACTGAAATGGTTTTCTACTTTTTTCTGTGAAATCATTTAAATCTGAAAACTCAGGTATCATTAGAAAGCTTGAGATATTGTCTTTATTTCTGGCCACAAACTAGACTCAACGATTGCTTTTTGCATGCACATATTACATAACACAAAGTCACATCACAAAAATTTCACATGGCTTCAAGTAATTTTTTATCATCCTGTTATTCACTCAAATTTTCATCAAAGTGCATAATTTTCGGACTGATATGAAAGATACTACTACAGAAATTAATCATATTATACCAGCTTTTAGATATGTTTAATAAAAGTAGCAAATACTGTATCATAGTGCTAATTGGAAACACATGTACTGAATGCATGAGGACCTAGCCATGTACGGTACGCGGAGCAGCATTATGTTATAAACACAAATAGGCTAGTAGTACATAGGCCCTATACATGATGTACATACACTGTACAGTGTACGTGAATGTTTTGATGTTGTTTTGAATGCAGGCTGTCAATTGTCAACGATATCATTAGCTAGGATTCTACTTTCCTCCTGTATTGTGTTGATCGTATATCTGCGAAGTGATCACAATCTCCAAGTCAAGTTACTATACTGTAAAAAAGTAGGCTTGTTCGAGATCTCTATAGTATTATTATCGTTGACAATTGGTCAAATTTCACTCAAACTTCATAAAAAGTTTGGATACGATAAACAAAAGTATTTTTTTTTTTTTTTTGGATTGTTTACTCAAATTTCATGAGTCAACAATCAACATTATTCAAGGATTGGGTACGAAATTGTTCTTAATATTTTTTATGATAATAATAGTCCAATTTTTTAATGTTTTTGTATTTTAAGCGCAGATTTCATTTACTTTAGCGAGGCAGACCTACACAAGTGTATGTGTTAACAATACTTGCAAGCCTCGCTAGCGCCCAGTTCAATGTACATTATGCGTTGCCCTGTACATATGACGGAAAATTTACAAAATATGCCTAAAATCAAGGGCTTGTCGTACGCCTGACAAAAAATTATACCGGAACCGCTGGGTGTAGAGATGAGTCACACAACTTACAAGTGCATAATACCTGCATACTGTGAAATCAATAGATAATTGGATATGGGAGAGCAGTGTGAGTACTGCAACTAAAATTTACCACTTGAAAATTTTCTGAAAAATGTATTAATTATTCAAAAGGAAAATATCCTATAGAAAATGCATTACGACTTTCTTACATAACAATGCATTATAATGACCTTTTTACATAATGTTTTATAAATAATGACCTTTTTACATAGCAATGCATTAAAAATAATGACTTTTTTTTACATAACAATGCATTATAATCACTTTTCTACAGTAAATTTCACATCGTTCACTTTCATACCACTTTACAACAAATTTCAAATTCATTATCTCCTGAATGCAACAAGATACAAGTTTAGTTTGTTGTTGTTTTTGTTTTCTATCATACATAAAAAATAAAGATTTCTCGAGTAAGCAACCGTATAAATAAGTGATCTACAAACATCCCCGTGTAATTGTGTGATGAATAGTGCAATAAATTGCAAGAAGGGAACATATCTTTAAGATGTATTAACTATAAAAAATTTGTGGGAAGATTTTCGACACCTTTATTCAGAGCAATTGCAAATTTTATCAGTAATTCCATCTCTCCTATCATACAAAATATTAATCTCTGATCACTAAACTAATCTTGCTCAACACACTGATATTTCTGATATTTTGGTAATACACAGATCCCTAGCTTGGCTGCCCTGCCACTCTGTGGGCCCGCCCTGCCTCCCTGGGTGTCCGCCCTGCCCCTCTTAAGAAAAAAATGTATAAAAAATAAAAATAAAAAATTTTGTTTTTTGTTTTACTTAATAATCTGAATTAGACTCATAAATAACATACTTTACACAGATACAGAACTCAGAATGATAGACTGTTCCTTATCAGTCAGAATAGCTTCATTTTAGATGTATGATTGATTATAGCTAAAATCCCAAAGCTTTTTCACTAGGGGATTGAGCCGTAAGGGTGCCCCTAGACTCCACGCCGAAAAGACAGTTTCGCAAGTGCATTAATGTGCCCCTCAACAAGTCTAGCACCCTGCCCCTTTTTAAATAAAGCTAGGGGTCTGATACAGCATTATTTTTGGTTGCTTATGATCCTTAGATAACAATGCATTATAATTGTTAATGAAGTGGGGCTGTAACATCACTTTTTTACAGAAAATTTCCAAACAGCCAAATTTGGCTCAAAAAAGGTCAGTTTCCTTCTTTTTTAATTCCGGCCTTTTTTTTTCTTTGCAGGAATTTCCACCCTTTAATTATTTTTGAGGGGGAATTTGATAATATGTGTGGGATTCGCGCAACCTTAATGTGAACACTGCTCTGATAATTACTAAACTAATCTTGCTCAACACACTGATATATCTGATAATTTGGTAATGCAAGAAAATGTTTGGTTGCTAATGACCCTTGTCAATTGACTTCACACAAACCTATCATCCACTACATACAGTAATGTCATATACTGTACAGTACAATGCAATGACTTTAATGTTTTTGAAAGCACAATTATTTGATGATAAATTGTACCTATTCAACCAAAGCTGAGCTTAATTATTCTGTGGAAGGAAACAACATGAGTATTTCCACTCCAAAAAAAGAAATGAGTAACAGTAAGCTTGTTTGTTTTAAGCATGAGTGACTTTGTAAATTACATCACATATCTTCAGATCTGTAAATTACTTTTATTGTACTGCATTGTATTGTACTGCATTGTATTGTACTGCATTGTATTGTACTGCATTGTATTGTACTGCATTGTATTGTACTGCATTGTATTGTACTGCATTGTATTGTACTGCATTGTATTGTATGGCATTGTATTGTACTGTATCACATACTGAATTAGTACTACAGTAGTTCAGTCGTCAAGCATGTCCATCATAGTGGCATTTTATACTCAGGCCACCAAAAGTTCCTGCCCTATAACCTTAAATGGTATTCACCTTCTTCAATGTGCTATAAAACTGTGAGAACGGGAGTGTAATAAAGCAGAGAGAAAAAAATACCCCCCTCAATGAAAAGTAGTGTCCCACTCCCCACCAAATTTGTAATTTCTTCTTCAAAAAAAAAAAAAAATAAGTATATTACCTGCAATCTCTACACGGATAATACGATATGTAAAATATATCAGGATTGAAAATTAAACTGAAATACATTGTATTCCGTACTTATACCAGACCTTGCTTCAGCACGGAGCTATGAAAACATCCTCTTTTTACATCGCATTCCACGCACCCAAGCAAAAGCAATTCTTCGGCACTCTTAATATAAGATTTATTTCAACATTGATTTGAAACATTTAACAATGATTTGGGTAATTCAGAATTGTATAAAACGACAAAACACATCTGTATTTTAACATTCTGTTTGTACTTTTTATTTGTGAAACAATATGCAGCGCGGAATGCAGAGAGATAATAATATTAATTTCTGAATACCAACAGCCTATCATCTACCGCGTCCGCAAAAAACATATATGATCTCGCTCCACTTCGAACCAAATGAAATCATTTGAGTTTGTACCCTCGAGAGAATCACACTTGCCATGAGTCATTACAAAATGTGACTGGAACATTAGATCCATCTCTCATAGGCTACTAACATATTTACGGGAGAACGGAAGAAATTTTTCAAAACTAAATGCATGAAATATTTCATTCTTTAAAAGGATTAGTTCAGTCGTCAAGCAAGTCCATCTTATATGAAAGAGGACTTCAAAAAAACAAAAAGGTGAAGAAAGCATTCAAAAATCTTATTCCTTTAAAGGATTAGTTCAGTGGGAAGGCAAGTCCATCTTATATGAAATAGGACTTCAAAAGAAACAAAAAGGTGAAAAAAAGCATTCAAAAATCTTATTCCTTCAAGGAGATATACTGTACAAGTTCAAAGTTTGGTTTCATTTCTGTAGAAACAACTGAAACCAGACTAGTAGTTATGTCACAGCCTCAGATTCCTCACTAAGTCTTTTACGTATTTTAAACAAAGTTTATTTGGTTTTTTCACTATTTAAATTATGTTTCCTCAAACTTTCTTCAGGTGGTATAATATGAATACCCTTCCTAGATTCAGTTTTACTACTTTTTGACATATCCCATGGTCTTTAAGCCCCAAAATTACAGAACAAGATATGATAGAATACATAAAGACTTTGAGGAATCTGAGGCTATGACATCACAACTAGTCTGATTGCAGTTTTTTCTACATAAATGATACCAAACTTTAGACTTAAATATCTTCTTAACAGAATAAGAGTTTTGAATGCTTTTTTCACCATTTTGTTTCTTCTAAGGTCCACTTTCATATAAGATGCTTGACCACTGAACTAATCCTTTAAAATTGAATAATTTTGACCGGGACTGTTGTTCAAAAGTTTATTATACACATGAAAATGAAATGAGAGGAAGGAATACCAACGTTTTGAGGAAATGAATGGTCGTTTTCACTTACAATCTCATTGTGAAATGTGAATCATGCCAGCTTGGTTTGATTTGCAAACCATGCTGGTGATAGCACGGGAATAATTTATCTTTATTTTATAATCTTAATCTGAATAGGTTAGGTCGGCAAAAATCGTACTACAGTAGGGGCCTAGAGGACATGAACACCAACCAACTGAACCGAGCATAACAAAAGTATGAAAAAAACAATTAACAAGTTTAGCTTTGAAACAGTACATGTAGAGTACATAACAGTACGATCACGCAATTAATTCACCCTTCTCTAAACCATGCTATACAGCTATCTAAAAATTATAGCAACGGTTTTACCATTTTTTCAAACTCAAAATATCTTTCAAAAACATGAAACGACAACCCTTGAACAATTGAAAACCTATTCATTATAATCATGTTACTATGACAACATCCAGGGGGCGAATAACCAGAGCCAATACATATTGAATGTGTTGTAACTTGTACTAGCCTTAAATACGTACACACATAGGGTCAGTCAGTACAGTAGGGCGTGGTTGGTTGTGAATTGGTAAATGGTGTCGTAATACTTGGCTTGCAATTCGTGATATATTTGTCGGGATTTATATTGGATTCGCAAGTATTTTAAAAGACAGAATCAACATGACTTTAAATAAAGGGATTATGATGAAGGTACATTTGTTGTGGTCAGGGAAATATTAGCCTGGAAAGAAGCTAGATGCAAAACATAGCATCATCGAGCCTGAGGTACATTAAGACTATTAATTTCCAAACATTTTCAATCGTATTTATCGATTGAATCTGTATATATACATATATATATATATATATATATATATATATTTTCATATATTTTCACAAAAACTTCAAATGATACTACAAAAAACATGTTGACACAAAGCATGAACTTTTTTTTCATTAAAATTAAATAGATTTTTACCATCTTTTGGAAATGATTTTTAGTGATTTGGTTATTTTCGATACTTTTGGTACCATCTAATACCATCGACCTCTACCAAACAACCATCTGCCAAACAACCATCAACCTCTACTAAACAACCATCAACCTCTGCCAAACAACATCAACCTCTGCCAAACAACCATCAACCTCTACTAAACAACCATCAACCTCTGCCAACAACCATCAACCTCTGCCAAACAACCCTCTGCCAAACAACCATCAACCTCTACCAAACAACCATCTACCTCTGCCAAACAAGCATCAACCTCTACCAAACAACCATCAACCTCTACCAAACAACCATCAATCTCTGCCAAACAACCATCAACCTCTGCCAAACAACCATCTACCTCTGCCAAAGAACCATCAACCTCTGCCAAACAACCATCAACCTCTACCAAACAACCATCAACCTCTACCAAACAACCATCAACCTCTGCCAAACAACCATCAACCTCTGCCAAACAACCATCAACCTCTGCCAAACAACCATCAACCTCTACCAAACAACCATCAATCTCTGCCAAACAACCATCAACCTCTGCCAAACAACCATCTACCTCTGCCAAAGAACCATCTACCTCTGCCAAACAACCATCAACCTCTACCAAACAACCATCAACCTCTACCAAACAACCATCAACCTCTGCCAAACAACCATCAACCTCTGCCAAACAACCATCAACCTCTGCCAAACAACCATCTACCTCTGTCAAAGAACCATCTACCTCTGCCAAACAACCATCAACTTCTACCAAACAACCATCAACCTCTGCCAAACAACCATCAACCTCTGCCAAACAACCATCAACCTCTACCAAACAACCATCGACCTCTGCCAAACAACCATCGACCTCTGCCAAACAACCATCGGCCTCTGCCAAACAACCATCGACCTCTACCAAACCATCAACCTCTGCCAAACAACCATCAACCTCTGCCAAACAACCATCAACCTCTGCCAAACAACCATCAACCTCTGCCAAACAACCATCAACCTCTACCAAACAAACATCTACCTCTACCAAACAACCATCAACCTCTACCAAACAACCATCAACCTCTGCCAAACAACCATCAACTTGTACCAAACAACCATCAAACTCTACCAAACAACCATCAACCTCTACCAAACAACCATCTACCTCTGCCAAACAACCTTCAACCTCTGCCAAACAACCATCAACCTCTGCCAAACAACCATCAACCTCTGCCAAACAACCATCAACCTCTACCAAACAACCATCAACCTCTACCAAACAACCATCAACCTCTACCAAACAAACATCTACCATCTACCAAATTCAACGAGATAGCCCAATGTTTAATAGCCTATTACTACACAATATATAGGCGTAACCATAAATGACTTTAAATAACAGTCCACATATTTTAAGAAGGTTATTTTCCCACCACATTTTAGATTTGTTCAGTGATTAAATGCAAGTAGGCCCAAGTTTGATTTAACTTAATTTTGCCCATAGAAAAAAAACAATCGAAATTAAAATTTTAATTGAGTAACGTTAGGCCTAATCGTTTAATAGGCCTATTCAATTTTAGGTTCAAAAAGTGTTGAGGCTAGATGTAGGCCGTATGCTACTTTCCATTAAATTTCCATTAGAGAGGGGAATTCAAATCTATTCTTATTAGCAATAAAACCTTTACATACATACATAATACGGGGAGTAGCTTAGAATACCCCGCCACATGGAAAGTATACTTTTTTTTATTTTTAGAGACGTTGTCGCCTTGAGGTGATAAATGCAATAATGAATCGCTAACTCAAATTGATGGCGCTATGACTGAATAATTAGTAAAGTAGAAGTTAAACGAGGATTATAAAAGTTATAGCTATGATTGGTGACTTAATGCTTGATGGGGTTTATGCATAGAGTGAAGTAAATACAATTTAGAAATATGAGTATGTACTATGTATGGTGGGGGTTTATCTTTTAATTTAGGAGATGAATTCGCAGTCGTTGTGACTCTTTTCCTTTAGACATTAAGTGTATATTATGGTCGGGTTTTTCCTTATAATTTGGGAGACACCGTCTGCGTGACTCGTTTTCCTTGAGATATGAGTGTATAATATATTGATATGCAACTTACAATATCTATTCATAGTTTTTTTGCATTGGGTCTGGAGTGATTCCAGAATGAAACATCCATGAAAGGGCAAGATATCAAACTAGGGATATTGATTACATTGTATAATTAAGCGCATCATAACATAGCACATAAAGAATGGGGGGATTAAAATAAACAAGAAGCTTAAGTTACGTACATGTAGGTAAACTACAAAGACAGCACCTTCAGAGACACCATGATACTTATATATTAATGGCGGGGTATACGGTTGCACAATCATCAGTCTCAACTTTAGGTTTAAGAACTGGGTAACTTTTATGGCACCCACAGGGTTAATAGTACAGTGTCAATGTCACAGTGCCAGTCGAGTCATGTCAGTGTGTAGCCTACGTACTGCAGTCTGTGCAGGGAACTTTACACCGACTCACAATCACATTCACAATGACTGTGTACATTGTCAGCATGTAACGTAGGATAGGCCCTAACGTTACTGCAGTAGGCCTGTAACGTTAGTAGCCTATGGCAGCAAATTGGGCCCAAGTTTACGCCAAAATTCCGCGCCTTTTCATCCAAATTCCACGAGTATGTAATTGTGGCTTTGAATGAAACTATCATCTACATATGGGTATTCATTTACCTTGGGTAAATCACGAATTTGATTTGCGTCTAAGAGTAATTCCTCAAGGGTTCGAGCGTATCTGAAGATATCGTCGGGTACGGAGGCTAAATTACTGTGTCTTCGGTCTATGTATTCGACGTGCCGATTGCACGCCCGAAAAAGCGGAATGCAGCGGAACATGACGACTTTTTCCTTCCTTTAATGAATATTTCTAAAAGAAGAATATCCAAATATTAAAAATCCAATCACAATTTACATTGATAAAATCCAAAATAGAGTTAAAAAGGTTAAAATTCCAAGCGTCGGTCAACACATCCTAAAAATCATATCAAAGATGTCCACCCCGTGCGTCATATTGCTGCCATTCCTGTCAATAGAGGGAGACAAGGGCAGTCAAGAAAGACATGAATATGAAACTAGGATTTCAACAACGGAAATGCTTTGAACACACAGAACGGGATTTCCCCTTTACTTTTAAATTATTTTACTATGAATTCTTTTGTAGTATATCTATCGATAATTCATACGAGCTTTAACTTATCCACAATATATTATATTTATATGCCTTTGACAACGTAATGAACTTGAACATTTGTAGGCCTATGTCTCAAGACTTGTGTATTTTCGGAATTATTCACCATTTTCTTTAGAATTCTCAGGTTAATCGACACTTCTTACGATTTTAGGTGAAACGAGTTGCCCTCCACTTCCTGCACCTCCCAATTTTAATGTCGACAGACCCCCTCCCTTCTCTTCTCCTTCTTCTTCCCTTCCTCCATCCAGTAGAGAAAAAAGAAATACAAAGTAGAATAAAAATAAAATCAACGGAAATATCAAACGTATAATAAAAAACAGCGATGTTGGCGATGATGGCATAATCCTCATTATCTTCAATTCTTGGAACAAAATTTATAATTTAGGGCAAAAGTTCTTCAAGTTTCGACCAAGATAGGAAGGTGAGAACGTTTTAATAAGAAATGTGTTTATAGAGGCCTAAACCCGCTGTCATAACTTGTGATCTATTAATTAAATTTCCTTACGTTTACCAATTTTTTTTTTCTATTTCACCTCCCAAACGGGAAGTAAGCATGTATCTGGGAAGCTTAAATATCTAAGAGAGGCAGGTGTGTGTGTTTTTAAATGGGATTTGTTAATATATCCCCCTCCCCCTCCCGCCCACTCCCCGTAGTCAATATACTTAACTAACGCGCCTGGTTTGCAGATATGTTAAAAGAATCAATATTGCCGTCACAAGCAGCTCTATGTAGTCATCTATTGCCAGATTGTTTACAGTCTGAATGCTTCACACATTAGGTGCTTACTTGTTGTAATCCTATTATTATACAGTTATATGACAGTAGGGCCTATGAATTGTTTTTTTTTAAGAAATTGATTTTTTTATTTTCAAAAGCAGCAAAACGGTCAATAAAGTCCAACCTGGCACGTGGCACTGTTTGCATCTATAGAGAATTACAACATTTGAATTCGAATCCGGGGTAAAACATCCAATGTAGGGCCCGACATTCTGGTATACAATGCACGGCGGCGAAGCCGCAAAAGGACTAGGGAATTCAGCCACAAATAATTTTAGGTGAAAATGTGTTATCACAATACCCGACCTAATTACCCCGCCACCCAATAATGTTATCACTTGTCACCTGACCTCCTTACCCCCAACCCACCCCCTCCCTCTCTTCCCCATTATAACGCTACGTCGCCCCTGCTATGAAAGTTAGAAATTAAATGTATATATACAAAATTCACAAATGAGGTAAGTTGTTCAATGTGTAAGTAAAACAGAACTTTTCCTCTCTGAAAAAAGGGTATGCCATTTCATATTTTATATTTTAAAAAAGTGTGGAAGCACCTGACCACTGCACCCAGGTCGGGAAAGTAATAATGTTGGAAAGCTTCTGGGGACTTCATCCCTTGGCCACTATCAGGCTCTTAAATCATACACGCACACAGAATGTTCATAAAATATATCAAAAGAATTATTGATATGTCGGTCTAGACGAGGCCAGAAATTCCCAAAGAAAAAATTAAAATTAAAGAATCCGGTCAGCAGGGTTGGGGTCAATTACAAAAATCAATTACAATTATTTTCTCTGAAAATTTTCAATAACAATCACAGCTTCCTGGAAATTTTCAATTACAATTACAACAATTATCATTTTTTAATTACAATTACAATTACAGAGCTTAAAATATTTGTATGACCTTTTAAATGATGTGTATGGCTTGGAAAGTTTTAGATTGTTCATTTCCAATGAATGGAGCATATCTCATGATCATGCATGCATAATTCTTCGGCATTTCTAATAGTGTAGAAGTGTAAACATATATATGTATGTTTGTCATGTATGCAGATAAAAGGCTCCATTTGCACACTCCTATGCTCTGTTCCTTTTTGAAAGAAAAAAACACAAAAAACTGAGTACCAAGAGAAAGAAAGTTTCATTAGAGAAATTTGAGGATGACGTATTCCATTTTGTTCTTTTATTACAATCTGGGAAACAAGTTCATATACATTAAATGAATAGACACAAGAAAAAGAAAAACAAAATGTACAGTTTATCAAAACTTTGTATTCAAATGGTGTAAAATGTACAAAACTTCAAACTTACTTTTGGGATATTTATGACTTTCATATAAGTATTAGTATCTAAGACACGTAAGCTGCATTGCTTTAAGTAGGAAAGTCCTTTGATGTGAAGATTTCAAATGACATTTGACATTTTCAGGAAGATAAATTATCATATACTTGTAACTTTGTTAAGAGTATTGTCATTATCTCCAATTCTTTTCTGATACAGGAGAGCAATCCAGCAACTTT
This sequence comes from Chiridota heheva, assembly GCA_020152595.1. Lineage (NCBI taxonomy): Eukaryota > Metazoa > Echinodermata > Holothuroidea > Apodida > Chiridotidae > Chiridota > Chiridota heheva. The sequence continues at coordinate 714,429 of JAIGNY010003794.1, forward strand.
AGTGTTCCAGTTTTTTCTTTTCAGTTATAGCAATCTTTTCATTTTATCTTTACAAGGAATTAGGCAAACAAAATTTATAAAAGTCTTATTTATTAGATCAGGCCAGTTATTAAATAATTTACCGAAAACAAACATATGAAATGAACTTTTCCAGTTATATTAATCTAATCTGTATCTTCTTCATTTTTTTTCATTTTTTCTGACAGGAATTGTGAAGCATACACAAAATTTATATAAGTCTTATCTATTAGATCAATAGGCTATCAGTTGGTAATCAGGATTAAAAGTAACCTTTGCAACACTTTCTAAATGTAAATACATATGATACGCTGTATCATCGTGCAGTTTTAAATGCAGACACCTACCATGTTAAAAACGTGGAAATTGAACAAATACAGTATCAAGCTGCAATGCATCATCTGAGCTCAGCAATATTTCCAGTATGTCTCAGAAAATTAATTTTCCTACAAATGTCACTTTTCAGACTGGCAGAAAAAGAAAGCATGTAAAAAAAAAACTGCTAATTTGTTTCAACGAAACTTGAATAGAAGGCTCCTCAGCCCTATTCATTTGAAAGCTCTCTGTGCAATTTAAAGCTAGCTCCTTTGTCTGTCAGAATTGATTGATATGTAATAAAAACAAAGGCATCTTTTTTTTTCCACATGCATGCCTTTATTTAAGGGAGTTCTCATTATTGACTGATTTCAGGAGTCTTATGACTAATAGATTTCAACAAAAAAAAAAAATGGGGAAAATTGTTTTATTAACTTGTAATTGCCTGCAAATATTTTAATTTCATTCTTTTAGTTCAATTACAATTACAATTATAGCTGTCCAGAAATTGCAATTACAATCACAATTACAGCTGCCCCAAAATTGTTAATTACAATTACAATTACAGCTGCCCAGAAATTGTCAATTACAATTACAATTACAGCTGCCCAGAAATTGTCAATTACAATTACAGCTGCCCATAAATTATCAATTACAATTACAGCTGCCCAGAAATTGTCAATTACAATTACAATTACAGCTGCCCAGAAAATGTCAATTGTACAATTACAAGTACAGCCTAATTGTAATAAATTACAAATTATACAATTACAATTGACTCCAACCCTGCCTGTGACCCGGTCGCGGTTTTGTGCCTGGCCATGCTACAGGAAGTTGGGCCCGAGTGATGGCGTATAGCCAAATTACGAAATTTAAAGGTCAACAAAAATTGGGGGAGAGCCATTTTTTCTTATTTATAATGACAACCTAATCGTTTCATACTCTTTTTCATAATCAAATTTCAAAAACAAAATAAAATTCAGTCAAAAATACAGAAAATGAGTAAATATAATGAGCATTGTCTAGCAAGATATCGAAAAAACAAATCAAAACACAAACAATTATATATCCGTTAAAAAATACTTGTGAAGTTTTAAACAACATAAACTTGATAAAAATGATGGGATAACCTGCTATCTGAGTAAAATTACAAGTTTCTTTCTTAATTAATTTCTTCAGGAAAATGCGTGTAGCAATATAAATAAACTTTTGGTAAACTGCGGAATTTCCTGGCCATGTCATCGAATAAGCTGCAGCAAACATGATAAAGATGCCATTAGCTTATGACAAAACTATTGGAAAATACTTGGTGGCGGCGCAAGATTTTAGTCATGGGAGACAAAAGAGAAGCAATTTTATCTTATGGGAGAAAAACCTATAAATCGGACAAACTATATCACTTTCAAAATTTCTGGGGGAAGTGGGGTGGGTGAAAAGTGATCTCAGAGGGTAATCCCCCTTCCCCATATCCCCGTAACGACGCCACTGAAAATATTTCAGGAAACGAGAAACTTTAGAAAACAGGAACAAATTAAGCTCCTTCATTGAAAAAAATACTAATAAACAGCACAATTACCCATTTATTACAACAAAGCGGAAATATTTTAGGCATTTATCAGGTTAGAAAAGAAAATTCTTTAATCGCAAAGCCCTATTGACAGATTGATTAATTTCCAAATATATTCCTGAATTCTCATAACACATGGCAGATTATAACCCTTGCAACTCGCTGGATTCCTGCTTAAAGGTAGGCCTAACCTATGGTACACGGAAAAGCAGGGCCGGATTTGTTTAATGTTGGGGCCCAGGCATTCTCGTATGTGAGGCCCAGGAATTCTCGTATATAGGGGCCCAGGGCACTCTCGTATGTGGGGGTCCCTGATCGTCCTTTAAGAAAATGTACCTTCTTCCTTTAATTTTGCAGTAATACATTAGTCTGTCCGTAAAAATGAAGGGGAAAAAATATCCATATCTTTGATGCTGACCCAGCAATAGTCTCCCTCATATCATAAACTTAGGCTTATCCAGTGGCGAAAAGGTGACTTTTTCCAGAGGGGAAAAGAAAGTAAAATCTCCAAATAATTTCCCGAATTTTGAGGTAGACATATTTACCAGGGATTTTTTCAAAATATTTATAAAAATCCCGACAGGAGGACAATCCGAGTGTTTCAAAATCTTGAAATTGTTCAAAAATGTCCTTTAGGGTAGTGGGCAATTTCGCTGCCTCTACTCCTACGCCACTGGCACAATCTCACAAAGGTGCCCATTTGTTCAAGTTGTAACCCCGGGCCAGCTGGCCAGCATGGCTCTTAGCGGAACTGTCAAATAAGTCTACATTCGATAGAAGCCAAATGCACGTAATTTATATAATCACAGCCAATTTCAGTGACAACTACGCCCAAATTCTGGCTATTTTTAAGCTTTAAACGGAAATCGAAGCCGTAAAATTGATCAAAGACACTCGGGGAGATCTTACCTAGTAAAAATGTTTCTTGCATTCATTGCTAAATTCATGAAAGGAGTCAAACATTCTTTGCCTCAAGGCTCAAACAACCAACACTGCAACTGCTACATATTAAGCTGTGGGCATGGCCCTGCGAGGCGGGGTCGGTAGCCTCCCCCTTGTCGGACGCCGGAATAACGATCTAAGTCGGGGGGAAATCATGCCCGATTTGACTACTATCGGTCATGCCCTCCTGTGACTCGGCATGATAATGACAATCAACATACTTGTGGCACCTATTATGTTAGTTAGCCAGAGATGTAAAATGTCAGATATCGGAATTATCAGATAGATAATGAAGTCATGCCCTCCCGACTCGGCATGCTGACAACATGATTCTTGGGCACCGATCTTAGTCGGGCAGGGAAGTTAAACAGTTAAATGTAAGATGTACTTTTTAGATCATGAAGATAGTAAGAGTTTATAATGTTAATCATGCCCGATTTAAGCCCGTATACGAGGCTGGGGGCCGGATCCCCTATCTTTGTTGGGCAGAAAATCATGCCCAACATGGCAAGATGTATGGGTCATGACCTCCCGACTCGGCATGATGATGGCATGTGATAGTTAGGCACCGATCTTATATAGTCAGGAAGTGCACAGAGATGTTAAATGTAGGCTACTTTTTAATTCAGTGATTTTCCTCAGGCTCCCCACCCCCTCCCCACCCCTACCCACCCGCTCCCTCCCCCAATCCCAAAACTCTGGTGAAGCCATTACCCAAAATGAGATTATTTATTCACAGATTCATTGTGATTTTCCCTTCGTAATAGGTTTTCGAGTCAGCCAAACCCCACCCACCCCCTGAGTAAGATGGTCCCGTACTGACTAGCCCATGCTCAACATTAATCTTTAAAGATATATCACTCTCTGAGCCCTTCATCATGTCTGCACAACCCATCATGTCTTTAAATAAACATTGTAAAACATGATAATTTGCATTCAGCATAAAAAAGAAAAGGCAAGGGCGCCTATGGCTTCATTGAATTGCTGAATTACCTATTTAGAATCACAGTAAGTAGCTTTCTTTTGTGTCCCCATCTAATCTTCCAAGCATTCCAATTAACGCATTGTACCTGGTGCAAATTCAAGATCGGATTTTGCATGCAAATTTTTGAACCGCTTATGGAAACAATAATGCGTGATTTTGTAAGAGAATTCTGTATTATGTGAAGTGTTATTTTGGTTAAACTAGAAATCTAAGTATCTGAGATTCCTGGTTAAACTGAGTTTTCGAATTTGTAGAAATTTGTGTATTGCACGATTCCATGAATCACACCAAGGATCTTCTACCTTCATTGGCTAGAGGTGTGTGGTGGGGATTGATTGGAGTGGGGGCTGCATTGCTTCAGCCAATGGAAAATTTGATAATCCATTTGCGTCAATTTGAAAGTGGAATTGATCCATGAATTAAAAAATAATAATAATAATTTGGGAACCATCGATTCAGAAAATATGTATGTTTTAGATCATGAGTAAAGTAGGATAAGGTCCCGACATTGGTGTAATTCATGTTTTGGACCCCCGAATAAAAATAATAAAATAATCTAGCTACAACACTGGACCTGTTGTTTGTAACAGACCTCCGTGGTGTAGTGGTTAATGTTTTGTTCTCATCCGCACGTCCCGGGTTCGAATCCTGGTGGGTCTGCAACCAGTGAGTTCGCAACTGGTTATGAAAAGCCGTGGCCGTCTGGATATAATGTTCAGGAAATTAAACCTTGCTATGCTAGGCTAACTGCTAAAATTTTAAAAGCGGATTAAAATGCAATTTGAAACTAAACTCCCTGCTCCCTCTACTGTGAGGTATGTTCTCTCAACATACAACTCTCCCCATCTGAGGCTGTTCCCGCAATTTTCCACCCTCCCGACATATGTTTTTCCCTCAATTTTCCATCCTCCCCAACAGAGGCTGTTCTTGCAGCTTTTTACCCTCCCTGGATGAGGCTGTTCCCTCACGTTTTAATCCTCCTTATACTTCTTAAACAAAGTACATAAAAAGGGACGGAAGGTGTTCTAGCTTGGTGAAATGTTAAAATTTAGTGGACCGCAAAGTTAGAGATGATCACTAAGCATTCTGGACAGTATGTGATTGTGATTCTAATTAAATTACATGTTCTATTTTTAATAACTAACATTATAAATACGCCTGAATTTTTTTTACTCAATGACTATTTTTAGAGGAGGGGGAAACCGGGCATCTAATGCAATCATTTGGATCAGCGATGACTGAGAAATAATACAAGTTGATTGTCTAGACTTTGATGCCTGTTATACGTTAAACCAACGTTGGGCCAGCCAACACAAAGCACCCAACTGTTGGGCTGTACAGTTAAGGCCAACGTTGGGCCAACATTAACCAGCCAACCATTCGGGTGTGGTTTGTAGTATGGATGATAATAAAGAAGGCGGAGTTTAAAGGTAATTTATTATTTTCATTGACTATTGTTTCAAAGGACAATTAATAAATTACAAAGACAAACTTGATTTTGAAAATAAAAGTTCGAACAAAAGAATAGATCATATATGGCTCAATAATGTTTTTTATAAAAATAAATAAACAAAAGCATTTTTACTTTAATTCTAAAAACTCTCACCTGTAAATTACATATATTCAATTCCCCGTGTACTTTCATGTTGTATGTGTATGTACACAGAAAACACTCTAGCCTGGTGCATTACATTCAGACATAGGGCACACTTGGTGATATTCTATCAGGGTTCATTGTCGCAAAACATTGGCCCAACGTGCATATATATATATATATATATATATATATATATATATATATATATATATATATATATATATATATATATATATATATATATATATATATATATATATATATATATATATATATATATATATATATATATATATATATATATATATATATATATATATATATATATATATATATATATATATATATATATATATATATATATATATATATATATATATATATATATATATATATATATATATATATATATATATATATATATATATATATATATATATATATATATATATACATATACATATATATATATATATATATATATATATATATATATATATATATATATATATATATATATATATATATATATATATATATATATATATATATATATATATATATATATATATATATATATATATATATATATATATATATATATATATATATATATATATATATATATATATATATATATATATATATATATATATATATATATATATATATATATATATATATATATATATATATATATATATTTAACCCTTATTACCCATCATACCCACTGCTACGCCAAAGACACCACCGATTTTTCACGGCACGACATCCAATCAGTCACCGAGGAATCTCTTCTTGTAACAATGGACGTATCATCTCTATATACCAACATACCCCACGACGAAGGCCTACAAGCAGTCAAGAACATCCTATCTCAAAAAGCCACCCCCCAAATAATCATGTGCGACCATCTGTGAATTTACAAAGTGTATACTTACTAGCAATGTTTTTTAATTCAATAACCAACAATATATCCAACTAAAAGGCACAGCAATGGGGACCAAAATGGCGCATTCCTACGCCAATATTTCCATGGCCGATTAGAAAAACAAACTCCTCGAAAATTCTCCATGTAAACCTAAGTTATATGTAAGATACATCGACAACATTTTTCTCATTTATGCGCATGGGGAGGGGGCACCAAAGGACTTCGAACAAATGGCTAATGATTTTCACCCGTCCATCAAATTCACCCTTATAACATCTAAAACCGAGATTTTCTTCCTAGAAACCCTTGTCAAGATCACACATGACAACACTATAGCTACATCTGTTTACTTCAAACCCATTGACAAACATACTTAATCTACGCTAGGTACCACCATTCTAATGTCTTTAGCCAGCTCTTACGCTGCAGGCGCATTTGCTCTAGTCCCTCACTTCTTGACAGTCAGACAGTCAGTCCATTGACCTTGCTGCTTCTTTTCTAAAACGTCAGTCAGGAAACAGGCCTATTAATAGGAACATTTATAACAGACGAGATTATTGAAGTCATGCAGTCATATTGTTCAGTCCGGAAGCATGTCTATTAATAGGAACATTTATAACACAAGAGAATATTGAAGTTATGCAGCCATATTGTTCAGTCCGGCAGCATGCCTATTAATAGGATCATTTATAACACACGAGAATATTGAAGTCATGCAGCCATATTGTTCAGTCCGGTGTAAAAGTAAATCCCCCCTCTACCCCCCCTAGGAAATTTCTCTACCAGCCCTTATTTCTAGAAATTTGGCTCATCGCCGAAGACACACAATTGAGCCTGCGTAAGCCATGCCAGTAAATTTGGTCGACTCCATCATCGACAACCATATGTCCACGGCCTTTGAAAACCGTATGCGCTCATCAATACAGGATGCAATTTTATAGGCTACAACTTTGATGACCGACGTTGATGCGGTGGATGCGGGGTTTTAAAAACAAACAAAAACAGATTCTCAAAGCTTCACTTTGAATTGTCTACATTTGCTCGAGGTGAGAAAAACCATGAAGCTATTAACTGAGACTACAGTTAATAGCTCCATGGAAAATCGAAGAAAGTTATATGAGAGTTGTGTCAGTATTGTCATACCTTAAAAATCCAGATTTGATCTTGTAAGAGTTTGCTTAATTACGCAGCATGGGTTATCAGGTTATATTGTCATTAGTATCCAGTCTTTACTGCTGACCTCTTTGCGTAAGGGTGTTGCCGAATTTTATCTATGGATTAATTTCTGTGAGAAATAAACAAACAAAACAGTACATTGTTTGTGGTCAAATTCTACGAGTATAGCCGCGCTGTATTCCGTACATAAACATGACTAATTTCGGTTTTAGCTTATCACTTCAGTACACAAAGATTAATCGAAGGACCCGTACAGACACACCGGTAAATCGCCTAGTAAAATCAGTCCGGGGAGACCAAATCAAAGAGCTTCGTCCTCTCATACGCTCGTCCCGGGTTCTTATCCCGGTGGGTCTGTAACTAGTGAGTTCACAACTGGTTGAAAGGTCGTGGCCGTCTTGATATAATGTCCAGCACTGGATGCTTTCGGGACGTTAAACCTTGCTATGCTATGCCTATTAATAGGAACATTTATAACACAAGAGTATATTGAAGTCATGAAGCCATATTGTGTAGACCGGAAGCATACCTATTAATAGGA
>JAIGNY010003794.1:725000-757500 GCA_020152595.1 Chiridota heheva
GCCAAGGCTATAATGTATGCGGCACTTTGTAAAACATTTTTCAAACAATCGTAATAATTTTTCTCGAACTTGATGAGTAATTAATATACTTCTCAAGTAGAAATTTCAACTTATACACAAAATTCATTACAGCTTGGTAAAGTTATCGTCACCTCGTTTGTGGAAATATATTACTTCAATTGGAAGATAAGGAAATTAAAAGGGTGGCGTTTGTTAGGGCTAAAACCAAATAATAAATCCCTACGTGAAAAAATAAATTGCCGATTAGAATAGCCTGCTTTATGTCCAGTATAAGCTTAGAAATAAAAGAACAGTCCCAGATAAGATGGCTTATTGTTTTTTCCTGAGTGTTACAGGAAGAACAAAAGAGTTGTCCCTAAGGTTTAAACGATACAAATAGGAGTTGGTGTCTAAAATACGATGAATGCAGCGGTACTAAAAGTATTGCATCTTGGCGTTTCTTGCACTATCAAACTGTCAAAAGGAGCTTGAAATACATTGGACCACTGAAGGTCGCTTAAATTAAACTCATTATTCTAACGTGTGAAACTAAAGGGCGGGCTAACATTAGCTTGAATCAAATAGCAATAATTAAAACGAAAAGGCTTTCGGATGGATAATACCGTAGAGAGAAGATTTGAGCTGGGAATGTCAGCTGTAACGTGGTGTCAATTCCGCTTCTAATCATTAGGTAGTGCGTCTAAGAAGCCCTGATAAAGCGTACTTAAGACAGCGTGTATGCTCATAATATGTTTTATCGATTTCTCAAAAAAGGCGACGTTGGATTTCAAAAAGCAGCGGCAAAAAGTTTTAAATATCTATTTACTATCCGTCTCCCAAATTTTAGTGAAATCTAATGAAATTTCGGACAATCCGGAGCGGAAAATGCGAAAACCCATACGTTTAGTGTGGACTGGTGACTAAATGTCTTGAAATTAAAAAGACGTAGAGGCGACAGAAAATACTTACAGAAAAAGACGTTAGACGTCCAGGAGAAAAAATCTTAAAAGGGTTTATCTCTCTCCAAATATCGACAACATTATAAGAATTCATTAAATCTAAACATCTATTTCTGGCATTAACTTGAAATTCGTACGAGGATTATTGCCTTTCTTATCCAAATTTAAATTAAAAACTGACTTTAAAATCACCACCGATAATTAAGTTATCGCAAACAAATACGTTTAAGTTACGAAAAAGGAGGTTAAAAAATTAGGAGTGTCGGGGTTGGGTGCATAGACATGATAGATATCAACCTGAGTAAGGGTTTTTAAAGAAAGAAAAAAACTGTTATGTGAAGCATGATAAATCTACCCTCGACATCAATATTAGAAGAAAGGACTGAAACATTCAACCTTGAATACAATTTTTTAAAACAGCAGCAACCCCCTGCTAGTAGCCCCCTGCTAGCAGAAGTCCCATGAGAAAAGAAACCCACTACCACCCCACTCGTTAGCCCAATAAGTTTCATTGCTAACAGTACTATGGGTTTCTTGAATAAAATAAGTTGATTGACTAACGGGGGAAGAAAAAAAAAATATCTTTCTTCTCTTGCTATTATGATTGAGAACTCGAGCATTGTAAGTACAAATTTTATATCAGCCATGACATGCATGATGAATAGAAAGATGATAAATTAGGGTAACCAGATGCAAGGATCAGGAATTCGATGGTCTTAAGCGTGCCAATAGAAAAGGAGATAAACAACTTGGAGAACTGCATGATATACAAGAGGGAAAAAGAGTTACGTTGGTAGAAGAGATGCAAGGCTATAAATAGCCGAGAGATCAGCAATAACAATGTTATGGTCACTCAATAATAAAATACGTACGTCGTGCAAGTAACATTGTTGAAAAGTGACATAATTTACGTAGTTTTAATTGATAGGTTGAAAAAAGGGAAAAACTAATACAGAAAAAGAAAAAAGATCAAACCGCTGAACAAGAACCGAAAGAGAGAGAGTTGAACACACAATTACAATGACGGGGTCGTCGCCTGCGTATTGGTTATGATAGTACAAATGCTATCACGAAACGCTTAATACGACCCGGACGAGAACACAGGTACGACGTACGGACAGACATAACAGCGACAACCAAGTTATTGTCCAAGGCCTTTGATAACCAGTTGTGGTGCACTGGCGTGTCTACCCACCTCAGGATTGAACTCGGGGCCTCGTGGTCTGTAGACAGGTATGATAACCGCTACACCGCAGTAGGTAGATTGAATAAGAACCATCTTTCTTAAAACTTATATATGAGTAAGTTGGTCCCGTACGGCCATGGTTGGGGGCCCCATTGTGTGGGCGAGCGACCCGCACATAATTAAATTCATACGTTTTTCCTTCCTGATGTCTATTAGCGTAATCTATTACAATAAGGCCTTACAATTCGAAATGCTGTAAATAGTAGGCTAGATGTTTCACCGATTTGATGAGTTTTTTGCTATTTTTAAGCTCAGTTTGTTGCTACCTCTTCACAGATCTCTCCCTCCAAAGTTCATTTAGCTCCATGTATCGAGGAGGAATATTTTAAAACCAGCGGATGTGTATTTAAATTGTTCTGTCATTTGTCATGTTCGTTCTATTTGACTGAAATTCGAACTGCATTTTTTCAGTGATCGAATCAACTTTACACCAATCTATTACCAGAGGCAACCAACCAAGGTATAGAGGCAAACGAAGACGGCATTGATGTCGAGATGGGTTAGATTCAAGCCGAAGAAATAAAGAATGCTGTGTCAAAGATGAAAAAGCACCAGGAGTGGATGGAATAAGCATTGAAATGTGGAAACGTAGTACGGATTTGACGGAGCAGACATTATTCAACCAAATTTTAGATACAGAAGAAGTGCCAGATGCATGAAAATAAGAAAGAAAAAGAAAAAGGCATAACTATTATAGAAAATAACGGTGACCTGACAATATATGACAACTACAGAGGGATATCCTTATTACCAACAGCAAGTAAGATATTTGGAAGGGTATTGATTGACAAGCTACGTAGCGCAATAGATACCAAACTTCGTTATGAGAAAGCTGGCTTTATGAGTGGCAGAGGAACTACTAAACAAATATTCACCCTTAAAAATATAACAGAACAATGCTTGGAATGGAAAGCCACAGTATACCTTAACTTCATTGACTTTCAGAAGGCATTCGACAGTCTAGAAGGAAACATGATGTGGAAGATTATGGCTCATTATGGGATACCCATGAAATACACACATATTATACAACACTGGTATGATGGCAGCAAATGTGCAGTGTTAAGGGATGGAAAACTGTCCGACTGGTTTTCTGTGTAAACTGTGGTGAAACAATAATGTGTAATGTTTGGTTCCCTCTTTATACTTACTATTGACTGGTGATGAGAACCAAGTACACAAGGCAGAACTTGGAATGGAATCCGGTGGAACTTATTTACAACCCTAGATGATCTTGACAATGCTGATGACATTGCACTTATTTATATCACCAAAGAACAACTCCAAGACAAAACAAGCAAACTACATGAAACAGGTAAAACGGTTGGTCTGAAGATTTACTGACAAAAAGATCATGCGCATTAACAACAAAACTGAAGGAACAAGTTGCAAATGCAAAGCTTGAAGATGTTGATAGCTTTGTCTACCTTGGTGCAACACTGTCCAAAGAAGGAGGCACTGATGAAGACATAAAACGCAGAATTAAGCTAATTATTTATATCACCAAAGAACAACTCCAAGACAAAACAAGCAAACTACATGAAACAGGTAAAACGGTTGGTCTGAAGATTTACTGACAAAAAGATCATGCGCATTAACAACAAAACTGAAGGAACAGTTAAAGTTGCAAATGCAAAGCTTGAAGATGTTGATAGCTTTGTCTACCTTGGTGCAACACTGTCCAAAGAAGGAGGCACTGATGAAGACATAAAACGCAGAATTAAGCTGGCACAGGGAACTTGACAAGATTTGGAAATCAAACATCTACCGGATAAAAACTAAACTGAAATTATTTCAAATGTAATCTTAGTACTTCTCTATGGATGTGAAACCTGGAAAGCTGACGAGAAACTAGATAGTGTTCAAAAGGAGGTGACTTAGAATTATTTTAAAAATTAGATGGCCAGTGAAAGTCACTATTGGAGAACATATGAAAGAATAGACACAAGGAGATATTTAAGAGAAGATAAAGATGGTTGGGTCATGTATTAATTAAGGACGAAGAAAACTATGTCAGAATATCCATCACCTGGACACCAGAAGGTAGTAGAAAGAAGGGAAGACCTAAGACTATGGAGTTGAGTGGCAGAAAAGGAGAGAAACAGTATTGGATGGGACAGCTGGAGAGAAGCTGCAGTGGTAGCAAGAGACAGAAATATATGGAAGAATTTGCTCAGAGAAGCCTTAATCTCCATACACAGGAGAAAGGAGTGGCAAGGTGGTCAAGCAAGTTCATCCTGCATGAAAGGGGTGAAGCAAGTTCATCCTGCATGAAAGGGGTGAAGCAAGTTCATCCTGCATGAAAGGGGTCAAGCAAGTTCATCCTGCATGAAAGGGGCTTTAACAGAAATACAATGGTTAAGAAATTATGTTAACATTTTATTCCAACAAAGGGATTTTCTTATCTGTGTAGAAATGACTGGTGTGAGAAGTCTACTGTAGAAGGCTGTAGGCGTCGTATTCTTCACTTTTCTCATAATTTTTAACTCGGGTGGTATGCGAAATTATAATTACCCTATCAGATTCTTGTTTGCTATACTTTCCTGACATATAGCCACGAAATCTGTTAGAATAAAATCAAATAATATGACTATGGAGGAATGAGAGGATGTGAAGTCTCAATTAGTCTGCATTCAGTCGTTTCTACACAAGAGAGAACACTTTAATAAACCTAACAGCTTTTGAACAGTACCAGTACCAACGTAACAGTTTTCTTTAACAGTTGGACGTAATCGACAACTGAACTAATTCTTTAATGTAATTTACATAGGATGTTTATTATATTATATTGTATTATGTATACCCGATTATGTCCCACTATTTTATGAAGCCCTTTTGAGATTCGGCATCATCAGATCATTCGGGATCCGTAATTCCATTTTGACGACACAGGATCCTGTGGTTAGGTAACTCAAGAGTCAGGGGAGTAAATACTGTGTGTGTGTGGGGGGGGAGGTGGTAGCCCACAATTTGGAGACTCGTTGGTAAAGTTTGAGATTATTCGGTAAGAATACGGATTTTGATTAACTTTTTTACACATTACCCAGTACACTTAGCAAACTGGATTTTGTTTATTCCATTTGCTAAAAACCGCAAAGATCGGAGAAGTGCCATAGATGAATCAAAGCTTGTAGCAGGCCTTGCGAACATCTAAATGTCAATGCATTGGTGCACACGATTGCGGATTTAAAGCTTGTTTGCCCCCACTTAGCTACCGCGTTGCTATGGTGGGTGTGGCTTATTTCGTAACCCAGAGACATTAATTGAACAACTGAACCATTTTTGACCACTTTCTAAAGTCTGTATCCAAATGTAGAGATCTTAAGTTTTGGTCTTTGGATAAAAAACAAATTGTTTGCAGCTCTCTATTTAAGGGTTATGGCCCATGATTATAGGCTGCAATTCCGGGGTAGCTTATATACAGGGGGGACATATGATGGTGTAACCTCCTCCCATCAATAACTTATTTCGGTTGTCCAGCAAGTTGATCTTATACAAAGAAACAAAATGGTGAAGTAACCGTTAAAAAAACTTCTTATTCCATTACAAAGATATTCAAGTTTAAAGCTATGTCTTATCTTTGTAGAAATGATTGGTGTAGTGAGTCACTATGGAATGTGGGGGCCCTTACCTTCACATTCTTAACAATTGGTAATGTATTTTAAAGAAAGATATCTAATTTTGTTCCTATTTCAAATATTTTCCCTCAAATTTCCTTCAGGTGGTAAATTATAATTACCCTTACAAAATTCTGTTTGACTACTTTTCTGACATATCCAATGGTTTTTAAGCTTCAAAATTGCAGGAAAAATATGATAGAATTATACATAAAGACTTTGAGGAATCTAAGTCTATGACATCACAACTAATCTGATTTCAGTCTTATCCACACAAATGATCGCAAACTTTCAACTTAAACATCTCCTTAATGGAATAAGATTTTTGAATAATTTCTAATGCACCATTGTCTTTCTTTTTAAGTCCTCTTTCATATAAGATGGACTTCCTTGACCACTGAACTAATCCTTTAAATATTTGTTCTTCTATCTCAACCGATGAACAGCAGAACCATTTCTTATAGTCTGCATCCAAGTGTAGATATCTTAGTCTTGGTCACTCTTTGGATAAAAAACAAAATTGTTTGGAACTCTCTGTTTAAGGGCCATTATTATTATAGGCTTGGCGACAACGACGAGTGAACATACAATTACAATGATGAGGTCGTTACCTGCGTATTCGGTTATGATAATAACAATGCTATCATGAAACGCTTAATACAAGCTGGACGAAAACACAGGTATGACATACGGACAGACATAATATCGACAACCAAGTCAATATCCGCAGCCATAGTGCACTGGCATGTCTATTCAACCCAGGCTTGGCCTCATGGTCTGTAGACATGTATGATAACTGCTACACCACAGTAGGTAGACATTACATGCTGCACTTCCAGGGTAACTTATATGCAGAGGGAAAATTTACTTGTGTAACCTCCTCCCATCATTAACGTATAATTAAACAAAATCTTATACAGGCATTCTGGACAACTAAAGATGTTCATATCTGAAAAGTGGAAAAAAGTTTACTAAGTAGCATTGGCTGAGATTTGCATAGAAAAAAAGTTTCCTAAAATATATCTTTATGTCAATCTTGAACAGATTAGGTTTGGTGGTGTTTAAGAGCAAGTCAACAGCATGGCCAATGGTGTCAGAGGGCTTAAAGGATTAGTTCAGTGGTCAAGCAAGTTCATCTTATATGAAAGAGGACTTTAAGAGAAACAAAATGGTGAAGAAACTACTAAAATAACTTATTCTATTAAGGAGATATTCAAGTACAAATCTCTGTCTTATCTGTGTAGAAATGACTGGTGTAGTAATGCTACTATGGAAATTTGGCACCCTCATCCTTAACAATTGTTCATGTATTTTAAAGAGCATTTATTTAACTTTTTACTATTTGAATTGTTCCTCAAACTTTTTTCATGTGGTAATTTATAGTAACCCTTACTAGATTCTGTTTTACTATCCTGATAATCCAATTGTATTCAAGCCACAAAATTACAGGACAAAATATGATAGGAATACATAAAGACTTTGAGGAGTCTGAGACTGTGACATCACAACTAGTCTGATTTCAGATGTTTCTACACAAATGATACCAAACTTTAAACTTAGATATATCCTTAACGGAATAAGATACAAAATTTGAATGCTTTCTTCACAATTGTTTTTTTCTTTTCCAAAGTTCACATTTTTTTTATTTTATGAAGTCCTCTTTCATAAAAGATAGACTTGCTTGACCCCTAAACTAATCCTTTAATGGAATAAGATTTTTGAATGCTCTTTTCACCATTTAATTTGCGACAACGACGAGTGAACACACAATTACAATGACGGGGTCGTCGCCTGCGTATTCAGATATGATAGTAACAATGCTATCACGAAACGCTAAATACGACCCGGACGAGAACACAAGTACGACGTATGGACAGACATAACATCGACAACCAAGTCAATGTCCACGGCCTTTAATAACCAGTTGTGGTGCACTGGCATGTCTACCCAACCCAGGCTTAAACCCAGGGCCTCGTGGTCTGTAGACATGTATGATAACGGCTACACCACAGTAGGTAGACAATTTTTTAAGTCCTCTTTTATATAAGATAGACTTGCTTGACCCTTGAACTAATCCTTTAATGGAATAAGATTTTTGAATACTTTCTTTACCATTTTGTTTCTTTGAAGTCCTCTTTCATATAAGATAGGACTTGCTGGAACCCTGAATTAATCCTTTAACAGCAGGTCAACAGCATGGTCAATGGTGTCAGACGGATTAATTTAAGTAAAAGGTATTGTATTGAGCCACTGAGAGTCAATACAGACCCAGGGGTATCTTAAACAACACAGGGGCCTATAGGTCCAGTAGACGCGGTCCAATACGCCGCTAGACTTGTGCGCCAGCAAGTCTAGTTAGCAGCTCCAAGAAGACTGGTAGGAACTTTACAGAGGTGCATCCTGAGCCACTGACGCACACATCTATCTGGCATTTATATGGTCGAATGACCTGAAAATTGCCAGGAATGACCCTCTTGGGGAGTGCCCCTCCCAGGAAGTCCCTCTTAAAACTCTCCCCCTCCAGTCAGTATATTGTGCGCCGTTGGTATATCTGGTCCGAAATATTTGCACCGCCCAGTCCGCCCCTGAACACATGGGCTCCTTTGATAAGCCAAAGTCGATTACAAAATCTGTTAGATGGTCAACTCCTTTTTATTTTCTTAATTTTCATGAGTCCCCTAGGACCATGGTAACGCCCCCACTCCCTTGCCAGTTATATTGGTAACATAATTCTACAGCAACAGATCAAAAGGAAAATAAAATGGAAGGGAGAGTTTTTTTTTTTTTTTTAAAGAGGTGCAGTGGCTCAGTGGTTAAGGAGTCATGCTCGTATTCAAAAGGTACCGGGTTCAATTCCCGTCGTGAACCCTGCATTGTGTCCTTGAGCAAGACACTTTACTCGACTTGCTTTAGTCCACTCAGCTGTAAAATGAGTACCAGCACTGCTGAGGTGTAAAATGAGTACCAGCACTGCTAAGGAGTCAATCTGTGATGACTGGCATCCCGTTCAGGGAGAGTCATGTACCCTTATCCGCATGCACCATTGAAACTGGGGATAAGCACTGGCTCTATGAACCTAATGGCTCGGATGGATTTAGCTCATGAAACTTTAGTGAATGAAACTTCAACATCAGCATCCTTGTATTAAAAAGTAAAAAACCCCAATTTCACTTGTAATAATACTAGCACAACATTTATTTTTGAATTTACAGTATTTATTACATACTCTGACTACCATAGTTACAAAGGGTGTAGGAGTCATTGGCGTAATGACTCGCAAAAGTCTAGTCTAAATCGTATAGATGACCTATTGAACTTTAGACTATACTTTCTAATCTAACCTTGGGTATTAGGTACAAATTAAAAATGATAAAAACTACATATCTAGGGTCCTGTTACAGATAGTCCTTAAGTTTTGCCAGTAAACATCTTTGTACAATTGTATTAAATCCCATAGGTATGGTGTGCCATTGAAATAAACTCGGTACACTTTTTACAATCATGAATTTTACTAATTCCATACAAAAACTGGTGTCACCTTTGCATAAATGGCCCCAAATAATTTTGGATAGCTAGAAAGGATATTGACAAATATTTACCTTGATAAATATGTACCTTGATAAATATGTACCTTGATAAATATGTAACTTGATAAATATGTACCTTGATGAATATGTAACTTGATAAATATGTACCTTGATAAATATGTACCTTGATAAATATGTAACTTGATAAATATGTACCTTGATAAATATATATCTGATAAATATTTACCTTGATAAATATGTACCTTGATAAATATGTACTTTAATAAATATGTACCTTGATAAATATTTACCTTGATAAATATGTACCTTGATAAATATGTACCTTGATAAATATGTACCTTGATAAATATGAAACACAAGTCATTCTTTACAAAACCTTAAAGAAACAACCATCATCATAGGGGACTATGTAGAGCCTTTAAGTAAAACTTCTATTTATAAAAGCATACAATAAACTTAGCATCAAGTTACACTGAAGAAGAAGTTTTATTTCAACGATACAGCAACTATTTCTCCAACAGTAAAACATCAATGCTGACATCCAAGCCAATTAAGGGAAACATTTCCAAATGTTTTTATTTGCTAAGGGCACAACCAACTGCAAGACTCTTGATGGTACTAGTTCATGATTTGGTTTTCGATGCCGGCTTCTCACCTTCCATCGAACACAACAACTGTGGATAAGAGAAACAAAACTTGTTAAATCATCATATCCAGAGGCATAAGAAGTGGGGTACAAGGGGGAGGGAGGGAGGGGGGACTGTCACAATCACCTTCCTGATTGCATGCTTTCTACCCGGTTGGGAGGTGATTTGGAAAATATTTAACATAAAATTGAAAAATGTGCTAAACTTATTAAATATTTTGGTAAAATATCTTTTTTAAATGGCCAAAATTTCCACAAAACTGGCCAAAAATTTCCTAAAAGCTGGCCAAAATTTCCCCCAAACTGGCCAAAAATTCCCCCAAATTTCCTGAAAATAAAGGAAATTTTCCTAAAATAAAGGAAAATTTCCAAAAGTGAGGAAAATCTCTCAGAAATTAAAGAGGATTTCTAGATTAGCAGCAACTATTGATGGAAACTTAATTTACCAGTGCAATTCTTCCACTTGTCACTGGAATTTTTTGGGTTTTTTGCCCCCTAACAGGTGACCCTTCCTTCACCCCTTCAAAAGAACAGAAGTAACACCACCGCCTATGTTAAATGGATGATAGGCATTCTTCAAATATTGTAGCTAAACGAAGTCTAATATCCAGGCCAGGGTAACATTTCACTATGCTACAATTTTAAAGAGCATCTGTGCTGCAATATTTTCACTTTATTTTTGTTGATTTCCCTCATGGACAAATTCATAATCATATTCAGAGATTTTTTGGAGTTACTCCGAGATGATATTCAGAAAATAATTCGTAGCAAATTAAACAAGTCAAGAAATTAGCTCACGAAAGGCTATAATGAAAACCAATTTCAAAATATGGAATGCAAAATGGGAAAATATATGCAAATTTTGAGCATGCACATAATTAAAAGATATATTCTATTTCATAATTGCTTACAGTTAAATTTTCATATTCATTCACTTGAGACATTTAGCGCTGCCACATAGAAAAATTGTAATCAAAACATTCCAGGCACCCTTACTAATCACCTCCATGTGTGTTCCTTTAATGAAAATATTTGCCTTCAATTTTGTCATCATTTCTTATAATAAGATATTAGAGCCACTGGTTTTCTGGAGGTGCAAGTGTCATTCAATTAACCTCTCTGGGTTTGATGATTGACAGCTTATTTTAACCAATCACCACACGAATTTGCCTAGCAACAAAATCTGTGTAACTAAGTGGGGGCAAATATCCTACGTGGTACTGGTACAGTACAGCTAGCTAACAGAGCACGCTCATGTAGTCAATGCAACTTACTGTACAAAACAAATTTCTGCCTACACAGACTAAGTAACGGCAAAATGGTGAACAAGAATTGCGCTGCAGGCTTTGTAATTCTGATTGCTGTTACCCAGAACAGTTAGCAAACTGAATTTTGTTTATCCTATTTGCTAAAAACCCCAAAGATCCGGAGAAGTGTCGTAAATGAATCAAAGCTTGCGGCAGGCCTCGCGAACATCTAAATGTCAACGCATTGGTAGTGCACGATTGCGAATTTGAGGTTTGTTTGCCCCACATAGTTACCGCATTGCTATGGTGGGTGTGGCCTATTTGGACACCTGGAAAGGTTAATTGGTACGAAGTTGACCGTGATCAGAAAGTTGGTCTTAGCAATACAAAAGAGAGCTAGTTGCCCATAAATGCATTACAGTGTATCAAATTCTTAAGCAACACAAAAAAGGGACAATACATGGGAAAAACAAATAAGAAAATAACATAAAATCTTATTCAAAATTTAAGCCAATGAGAGAAAGGGTGGACTTTTTAAAAAGATAACAATAAAAAGCTATTACACAGTAAATCAAATGCTTCAAACACTGGATGTCAAAACTAGCTGCAAATGGTGTAGCACAGAATTACAAAAAGCTCCACTGTGCCAAATGAACCATGACCAGTAGTGGTGCAAGGATTTTGGTCATGGGGGAGGGGGCACGAGAAGGGCAATTTTGTCTCAGGGGTGGGGCAAAAGCTTATAAATCAGGCAAAATATATCACTTTACAACATTCTGTGGGGGTCAAATGTGGGGGGAGGGACAAAGTGACCCCGTACACCCCTTCTCCCCAGTAGTGCAGCCACCGAACATGACTAATAATTTTATGGCAAATGATTTCCATTCTTTGTTGAATATCTACATGTAGTAGTAATGAAAAAAATTTCAGCACACTGTTGCACTTAAGATTTATGCTCTTTTTTATTGGAAATCAAAGAAAACAGAGGTAGGTGAATAAGTGCTGTTAACGATTATCGATTAATAGCTAATTACTCGCAACTCTTCAAAAACTTTTAGTAGAACTTTAAACGATTAATTGCGAAAATGCTACTGTATGTGGGTGGCCTTGTGTATGAGCTAGAACCATGGACACAACTATGAATTCAACAAATTGTTGGTGCACTTCAAAATTTTAACTGGGCTTAGCTGGGTGACAGTCTATCCATAAATTATTTTGTAACAAATCTGTCGAAAACCAGGAAAGTGACACTGCAGCAGTGCAAGTAAGGTTTCAATACCAGCAACATTTTTTGCTGATATTTTAATTCTGCACCTGTTTCTTTGAAGGTCATCTAAATCCAGGATCATTACTTTTAATTAGTTTTATCAGCTTTACGGATAATTTAAGACATGATATTTGCATTTTGATGAGATTCTTGGCTTATTTGTTTTCCAAAAATGCATGGTATATTTGTGGGGAACTGTACCAGTTCCACAAAAATTTCATTAATTTTATTGAATATTTAGAAGTTTGTTCTCCTCCCCGCCCCACCAAAAAAAAAAAAAGGGTAAAGCTTGGTTGCGATTAATTGCTAAATGCTCACAATTTTTAGAGATTCAACATTTAGTGAAATAATTGCAAATCAACAGCACTCGATTAAGGTGAAGAATAAACTGCCGTCATCCATATGAGGAAGGTTTGACAAAAACAATTACATTTAAGCAATTTGGAAGTTAGTGTGACATCATCATTCTCATAAAAGAAGACTTTCAACCCTCACCGTTTTTAGAGAAATTTCTGATCTCTTTAAATTCAATGAATGAGTAAGCTACCAGTCCGGTTTGTACTCCCAATCGGGAGATCTCAGATTTTGCCTGTTTGGGAGATCAAGGCATGTGCGGAAGGAGTCTATTTAATAACGAAGCTAGGCCATAGTTTTGGTGTAGTCGCATTATGTGTGTATTATTCTTAAGTTAACACCCTGCTTTACTGCAATAAAATGACAATACAAAAGTTTGGTTTGACTGTTATAATATTTATTACAATGTTTGTCAAAAATAATTCCCAAACAAAACTTTTCAAAGTTTTTTCAGAAAATCTTGTTAAAGTGCGACTGCTTAATAGTAACACATAATAAGAATTAAGTCACCACTTTTCTTCAAATTTCTCGAAAATTCCACGGTAAATTTTAAAAGTGCACGTAAAAAAATCATTCATACGCCATTATTTCATTTCGTCAATAAAAATTGGAACCCTTTGCAGCAGTCGAGTTCCCCGTGCTCAAAATCTTTCTTGATTTTTACATCAATACTATACAAAAATTTGAATTTGGACAGATGCATTGTGGGATACTACCATAAAGCATCTCACAATAGTGAGACCAAAACTATTTTCCGGATCGGGAATATGAACCGGACTGGTTAATGTAACAGTGAATGACATAAAATGCTGAGTCATACTTCTCTTTGTTCTCTTCTTGTACAAGATTCTGTAACCGCATTCTCTGCATCTCACAGGATCTTTGGGCTTCATGTCATTCTCTGACTGGCACTCTATGAATAACAAAAACAAAGGTAATTAGAATTATAATGATGGTCCACAAATCAGAGTCATCAATCCTGACACTGCCATAAATATGACACTGGCATAAAAATGGCACATGTAGTGATTTATTCATATATCAAATCAGTATTTTCCACATATAACAGGCTTTTATACCGTGCCCTTCCATATTGACCACACCGCCACCAGTCAAGTTCTGGCTGCTGATGAATAAGCACACACGAAAAATGTTTTCACGCTTCTCTTCTTAAAAAGTGTTTAAAGATCCATACAGGTGGTGACTGTCCTGCCATTGGCTGACATCGTAACGTCCACTCAGAAGGACGCCATTCAACCATTGTCACTTCTCTCAACAGCTGAATGGGGAGTAGGAGCTGCAGACGAAATGCTTCTGCTTTGATGTTCAGCGTATCTGTCTGGATAGCTGTGGAAAAATCGAGTTAGACCTGACCAAGCCTTAAACCAGGGACTTCCGTGCACTCTGCCAACTAAGCTACCTGTTCTCATATAAATATATCAAAGATTTATATAGAAAATCAAGTAGAATCCAATAATCTGATAGATAAACAAAAAAACAACTGAAAGTAGAACATAATTAGAGATGTACTGCATGGTCGGAAATGCAACTGCCAGAACTTGCTTAGTAACTGATATTGTATATATAAGAAATCTTTCATATTTAGAGAAAGTAAATTATGGAACATTTTAGAAATGGATTAGAAATGTTGTCATTCCGTAGCCATTTTTAAGAGCCAAATCAAACAGCTGATGCCTATGTTGAAAGTCTTATCCTTATCTTTTTATTTTTCCTTTTATGAATTTTACATACTTTTCACATTTTCACCATTTTGGTTACAATTTTACTAGTCTTTACTTTGTTGTATGTTTTCCTTTTTATGCCATTTGTATGACTTATTCTTTATTTGATATTGCTCCGAACCCTGTGTAGGACCAATCCTCGGACTGAACAGGCTACCCTGATAATAGAACTAAATGGAATGAATGACTGAATGAATGAATAACAGAATGAATGACTGACTGACTGAATGAATGAATGACAGAATGATTGACTGAATGAATGACTGACCGAATGACTGACTGACTGAATGACCAAATGAATGACTGACTGACTAAATAACTGACTGAACAACTGACTGACTGACTGACTGAATGAATGAATCAATCAATCAATCAATCAATCAATCAATCAATCAATCAATCAATAAACAAGCTAGATTGTCATACTTTTCAGCTAAGACACATTGTTTCTAAGATTAGGTTTAATACCTTTACAATGCATACCAAAACAGGCACAACGAAGAGCAAAAGCTTCAACTCGTTAGGGAGAATTATATTTTCGCCAATTCTTTAAACAGTATATCACATCAAGTAACACTTATCCACTTTGTACAGAAAAACAAAAAACAAAGCAAACTATAGCAAAAGAAACTCAAATTGTAACACCTTTTAGAGTGCATACCTCCACCCCCAGTTCATTCAACATCCCCAATAAATCTACCTCCAAAATCCTAGGCCCACCAAGTTCTATCCACAAAAAAACTCTTTCTCACTTTTGATCTGTATTGCCTATTTTCATTCTAAACATTTCAGGATTATCTACCTTCCGATAGATTTCTTCCGAACCTACGAGGTCATATGTTTTCAGATTTTTTGAGGCTAAGCATTCATTGTTTGAGATCCATTCAGGCAAGATATCACACTCCATAATTTTCCTATTGTTTTGATTTTCTTTGACACAATTTAATTTGATTTCCTAGAGTCCAGAAAATTGATTGTTTGGATTTCCTTTCAGGTCATGAATTCATTGATCACCACATTCCATTGGAAAGTTTCCACTTGGGCTTACTAAATATCACCTAATACATCCCACCCCTCAAATTCTGCCCTTCCCCTGTTCCAATGTGCCAACATTTTAAGCATTTTAAAATTCAATCCCAAGTACTTGAGATATGTTGATGACAAAGAAACAAACATACATACAAACAAAACACAACCTCAAAGGTTAAGATTAGAGAGCACTATGTAAAGCAGAGACTGTATGTACGGCACCTGAAAAACTCCATCGTATAATTCATTTCCTAGAGGTCAACAGAATTGGAAAAAACTATCGTTCCAGCAGCTATATTTTTGTTTGTTTGTTTGTTTGATGAGGGCTTAATGGCACCACGACAACAAGGGTCAAATTGTGCCTGAGAGTTCAGATCATTCTAGAGGTACGAAGGAAAGGAAACGGGGAAAATGAGAGAAATTCAAGAACAAAAGTCAGAAAGCTGTGATCGAGAGAGGAGGTGCATGGGTGAAACAAAAACAAAGTAGAGAGAGGGTGGAAGAGGAGAATTAAATATGGTTGTGGAGGGAAGCATGATAAAGGAAGGAGATAATTTTATCCGGAGATTTTTTTTGGAAGAACTCAGCAATTGAGTTGTGGGGAGCGAGGAAAGCTCTGGGAATTTGCGGGAAAGATAATTTCATTTAACATTTTGTATTCATTGTTTTAGATTTCTTGAGTAAACAAGAGTACATGTGGTAAATATGTGCTCTAAAATTGTCCTGCATGTATTTGTGCGATGAAAAGTACATTAAATTGCGAAAGAGGGAAGTATATGAAGATGTATTCACAACATTAATATTATTTTTGCCACAATTTTTTTGTGGGAAGATTTTCGACACCATGATTCAGAACCGTGAGTTTTATACTTAAATCCAACCCTGGAGGTTCATCTTAACTGTATAACCCCAATGGAACATAAAAGTTCCTCTATGTACAGTAATGCTGGAGCTACAAAGAGGCCTTGCTGATTGAAGCAGTGACTGACCTGGTATCGTACCAACATGCATTTCAGGAAATTGCTAACGTATCTGTCCTAAATTTGAAGTGAAGTGGATCTCAAAATGGGAAATGAACTCCCATTTTATGGAAATTTGTGACCAAGAAAATCAGAACATTTTAAATGAGAATATTAGCAATCTGTAGAGTGCATATCTTTCCCTGCTTTGCAATTCCAATAAGCCAAATATATTGTTGAATCTCCCTCCTCCCCCATCTACCTCAGGAATCTTAGACCTACTGAGCTTTATCCCCACATAATCTCTTCCTCACTTTTAATCAGTATAGCCTATTTGCACTCTAAACACTTCAGGGTTATCTACCTTCTGACTGATTTCTTCCAAGGCCATATCATTGTTTTCAGTTTTATTCAGGCTAACCATTCATTGTTTGAGTTCCTTTTAGACAAACTTCACATTTCATCATTTTCTTTTCATTTCAAAAATCCAATTGTTTTGATTTGATACTAAACCACTTGATTTAAGTTTCTTTCCAGAGTGCAGGTAAGAGTCCAGATAATATATTGTGTGGATTTTGATTCAAAGCAGGAATTCATTGTTCGGCACATTCAATTTTGAACTAAGTCTTGACAGATCTCATCCCAAAACATCCCCACCCCTCAATTTCTGCCCTTCCCCTGTTCCATTAAGTCCAAAATTGTAATCACTTCTTCCTGAAACAGTAGCAAAACCACACACCAAATTTACACAGAACCCAATCATCAATTATTGAGATACAGTATCTTGATGACAAACAAACAGACAAACAAACAAATGGTACGATTACATGAGCCTGGGTAGGGCAGGCTAATTCCAATTACATAAGCCCTTTCAGGGGCAGGCTGGCCGGGGGGGCTAGAAGCCGTCTGGAAGTGTTCATGTGGCAGAAACCATGGAAACGTGTAATATAAACATTCACACATGGTATTTTAGAAAACAAACATGACCACATAACTTCATAACATAAACTTCATAAACATACTGTAAGTTCCATCCCAACTTCGTTGTCTGAGTTGAAGAAACGACAAGATAACCTCTGTTCAACTTCATCGGCAGAGGTATAATGATGATACAGAAAATTTAGAAACATGATTTGGAAAATTTGGGATCAAGATTCAGACAATTTGAAGTCTTTGTCCAGGCTGAAAAAAAAAAAAAGATTAGCTATGTAACTTGACTGCCCCTATGTAACTGGACTGCCCCTATGTAATTGGACTGCCCCTATTTACCTGGAGTGCCCCTATGTAACTGAATTGCCCCTATGTAACTGGACTGCCCCTATGTTACTGAATTGCCCCTATGTAACTGGACTACCCCTATGTAACTGGACTGCCCTATGTAACTAGACTGTCCCTATGTAACTGAACTGCTTCTATGTAGCTGGATTGCCTCTATATAACTGGACTACCCCTATGTAACTGGATTGCCCTATATAACTGGATTGCCCTTCCCCCATGTAAAGTGGACTGCCCCTATGTAACTGGACTGCCCTATATAACTGGATTGCCCTTCCCCATGTAACTGGACTATCCCAAATGTAACTGCACTGCCCCTATGTAACTGCACTGCCCCTATGTAACTGGACTGCCCCTATGTAACAGGACTGCTCCTATGTAGCTGGATTGCCTCTATATAACTCGACTGCCCCTATGTAACTGGAATGCCCCATGTAACTGGACTGCCACTATGTAAAGTGGACTGCCCCTATGTAACTGGATTGCCCTATATAACTGGATTGCCCTTCCCCCATGTAACTGGACTGCCCTATGTAACTGGATTGCTCCTATGTAACGGGATTGCCCCTATGCAACTGGACTGCCCCTATGTTACTGGACTGCCCTATGTAACTGGACTGCTCCTATGTAACTGGATTGCCTTTATGTAACTAAACTACTCCTATGTAAATGGACTGCCCCTATATAACTGGATTGCTCCTATGTAACTGGATTGCCCCTATGTAACTGGACTGCCCTTATTATGTAACTGCACTGCCCCATTTGCTTTTATCTTGTTACTTTACCTCCACAGACGTAAATGATGCCTTTGGGTGCAGGGACCTCCTTTGGATTTGCAGCGTTGGGAGTGTCCATCTTCAAGGAGCTGTGACAGGGAGAAAGAAAAGACTCATTATGTTGCAGGATAAGTGTTCAGACAGGCCTATATTGCATCGTAGAGTACAAAATAAATCACTGTGGAGAAAGTAAAGGTATCATCATAAATACAATTCAGAAGTGAGCGCTGCTGTGCTGGTAACAACGTCACTTCCAGTTGTCAATTTTCTCTATCGATCGCAAGAAATCTGTGATGTTCACACATCTGCCGGACCAAACATAGGGGGGTGCATGTGTTATCAATAACATCACAGATTTCTTGCAATCAACTAATCAATAAGTCAAATTGAAAACAGGAAGTGATGTTACCAGCTCAGTGGTGTTTCCTTCTGATTTTATTTAAGGAACGATATTTTTCCTTTAATATCAGACTGCAGAGTTTACAAAATATGCACTGAAGTATTTACGATGTGCCTTGCCTTATTTTTCGCAAATGCACCTTACCATTGTATAGTAAAGGTTCAGACACAAAGGCTAACGTTACTGTGAAAAGCTAAAATAAAAGAGGCTTGTCCGATTGCAATGTTTTTGGCCTAGATTTTTAAGTGTTTATTTTGGCAAAACCCTGCAATAGTATTTAAAAAGTTACCTCCTTGGGTGCAAAATAAGGGAAAATTTGAGACATTTTTTGAGGCTTTAAAAAAATGAAATTCCAGTTTCCACTTTTTGTTTATTGGCAAAATCAAGTTAAATCAAATTATTTACATTTGATCATTAACAAATCTGATATTTGGGATGAAAATACACTCCCAAAAATATATTGAATGTTATTTAGTCATTTATCAATTTAGTTATGTCAATGAATTTGATAGAGGGTTTTGACATTTTTTTAGCAGAGTATGGATTACTATGAAATTTAGGGTTTGTTGATGTTTAACGGCACCGCGATAGTCAGAGTCAAATGTGCCAAGAAGAGTATTTAAAAATTAAGGTGTAAGCGTTAGGGCAGAGAGGAGATGGAGGATTGAGAGGGAGATAAGGGGGAGAAAAGGGGGAAAATAGGGTGAATTTGAAGAAAACTAAGGTGAAAAGAAAGGGTTGTGAAAGGTTATATGTAGAAGGGAAGAGAAAGGAAGATTAGATATGATGTAATACATGTAGGTTGTTGTTGCAGAGGAAGTTGATGTTGGAGGAAGGATTGTTTTTGAATAGATCCGAGATTTGAGGTGAGTGAGAGAAGGGAGACCTAGAGTTCAGGTATAGGGGACAGGTTAAGAGGATATGCTTCATGGAGAGTTTGGTGTTGCAGGTGGGGAGGGGAGCCGGAAATTAGATGCGAGTGGGAGAGAGAGGATTGACCGAGGTGGATGAGGGTGACAACAATGTCTTCCCTTGCGATTGTGACTGTGCAGGGGAGTGTTTGTTCCGACTCTGGGTTTGATGGTTTCGTGATTCCAGGAGTCTTGCCAGGTCTGACTGATGTAATTAGAGATGAAGAGATGGAGGTCTGAGTGCAGATTTGGAAAAGGAGAAATTTTATTTGACAGAGCTTTGTTGGCAGCTCTGCCATTGCCAGGGATGCCGACAAGGATCCAGAAAAAGATAATTTTCTTCCCTAAGGAGGAAAGAGCATGAAGTTTGTTGAGGACTTGTAGATTGAGAGGGTTGGGCTACAGCGTGTTGAGGATACCAGTGAGTACATTTTTAGAGTCAGAGAAGATGACAAAAAGGGGGTGGAAGGAGAGTTCTACAAAGTTTAAGGCCAGGAGGAATCTGTGTCTTGCAGTGAAGGCTAAAGAAACATCCAAAGAAAGTAATAATTGTTTGACAGATTTATATCTCCATGTGCTTTTTCAGGGACAGCCCTGAACTATCTCCAGATTTTCCTAATGAAAGTGTGATTGAGTTGGAAAAACAACTTCCTGTTTGTACCAATCTTTATGCATCAGCTGATATGGTTCTGGTTTTTGTCACTGCAGTAAACTTAAGAAAGGAAAAAGTGATCGTTTATTACACCAACAAAAAGTCTGTACTCATTCTCTGAACTACATTTTATTCGGAAGTGCATATATTATATTTCTGAATAAGTAACTATTTCGGTCAGAGATGTTGAGATTTAGAAGCAAAAAATATTGATTTTATCCATTTTGTTTTAGGTCTCGGAAAATCGGAAAACACATGTGCATGGTTCAAGTAATACTAGAGGCAAGTCAATGGGTGTTGCCACCATGTCTCGGTCAATTACCAAAAGTTTGTAAGGGCAAAGGCCAATTTCACCACAGCATAATGTGTAAAAATACATTTTTTAAATGAATAAATTATTAGATTTAACAATTTATTATACAATTAATAAAATTTCTAAAACTGGTGAGCACATACTTAAGTAAGCATACTTTATTATTTTACATTCAAGCAAACAAGTGTACGTTCTTTTGGCACACCTCTTCTACTTTTGGTGACCTACCAAAGCTTTATTTAGAAGCACCCATGGGTGTGTCACATATTTTTTGAAAATAACGCACCACTCCAGAGGGTCATATGGGGCATCATACAATTGAATTCCTTTTGCCATGCATGTGGGCATATCCCTCTCTAGATACATCCAATATAAAATCTTAAATCCAGAAAGCCTTGCTCCGCTATAGATTGATGTGGAAATCGGCCCCAGTTTACTTTCTGTCCCTGTTACTAACAAGGATTAATCTGGCCCTGGTATTCACAACCTGGAATAACAACTCATTTATGCAACTCTTTGTTTTGCTTTTTAAGAGTTCACTAAAAATCATCTTTATCCTTAAAATTGTGTTAGTAAAAGCAATACAAAAACTTTTTTTTTTTATTGTTTCCACATTATCTATACTTGTTTAACTGAACTTGGAAATAAAATATTATATATATATATATATATATATATACGTTATATATATATAGTTTTATATATATAAACATATATATATCTATCTATCTATCTATATATATATATATATATATCTATATATATATATATATATATATCTATGTGTGTGTATATATATATATATATGTGTGTGTATATATATATATATATATATATATATATATATATATATATATATATATATATATATATATATATATATATATATATGTATATATGTATATATATATATATATATATATATATATATATATACATATATATATATACATATATATATATATATATATATATATATATATATATATATATATATATATATATATATATCTATATCTATATATATATATGTATATATAGGCTATATATAGATAAATTTAGTATATAGGTTGTCATAACGCTAGGGACGCTTGTGCTACCCATTGCATTAAAAAAAAAAATCACTTTAATTCGCGTAACTACTGTATGTAATTTCAAGAGCTTTATTCAACTCTTTATAACTTAAAGGAAGCATTATACTCAGGTTTTGTTCGATTGTTTACAAAAGACATTCATTACTTGGTGTATAAATAACTCCAAAATACTTTATACCGACACTCACCAATTTGTGATGTTGTTAATGGGTCTTTTTTGTCAGTCCAAACGCCAGCACCACGAACCAACGGCGACATGCAGGTACCATATAACTAATTGTTGTCCCAGCCACACAAATTCAGATATAATTTGCAAGTTGTGTGACCAAAACCAAATGGTTAGTACTATATGTCAGGCTGGCATGACGTATAAGGAGTATAAGAGTTTACGTTTATAATCCCTGCAACCCAAACCCTAACCCTAGCCCTGAGCTTTATAAATAGTTACTATCAACTAATCTATGTACGGCCGGGCTGACAAATAGCCACTCCGAAACCAAATTGGTGACGAATTTAACTATTTATTCACATGCAAAGCATTTATTTCTGATAGAAACAAATTCATTAAGATATAATACAGAACTCGCCCAAACACCTTATAAAAAGAGTGTTCTGTTTAAGGCCAATGCAACCGTTCTGAATAATATTTGCAAATTTCTGAATAGTATGAAGGATGAACTAAGTTAAACGTACAGTCTCTTTCTGCTATTGTAAATAGTTGTACAATCATACTATATTTACACTTACATTTAGTTTTGTATGCCTTGAGCTAAGTGTGTTCATGTTATTTGTACTTTTGATAAATTTGCATATTTCTTTGTATCTCTCATATCCTGAAGGAGTCGTTAAAGATGGAAATAGATATACAAAAAAAAAAATCAAAATATTTAAAGAATCAAATATGGAAAAATGGCGATCATTAGCTTCCGTTTTTAAGCACGATCCAATTACACCTGTACATTGTATGAATAAGCAAAAGATACTTAACGACATTACGACCTAGTCTATATTTTATTTTTTGATTTCAGCTATAGAAGTTTCTGGGCTAAAAGTTTATTCCATATCCAATAAACTTGGAATCCTATTTAGACTGTTAATAATGTTTTGTCTTAAATGCTGATTTATGAACCTCTTTTGCCATCATTTTTAATAAGAGTGCGTCAATTTCTATAGTGAATCCACAAAGATGGAGAATTGTGTCTTATTTCCCGAGATGGGATGCAAAATTTGGAAATCATTAAAATAAATTTGAAAAAGTTGGAAAACTTGAAGCAAATTTGGTAAAATTATTGGGAAATTTGTAAAAACTTGGGAGCATTTCCAATAAGTTAAAGAAAATTTGTAAAAAATTTTTTTTTTTTCTTGGGAAATAAAGCATTTCAAAAGTTCCGAAAAAGAAAATTTCCGAAAATTAAACTTTAGAAATTATTTTTTCCTGAAAAGAAATTTCCTGAAAAGAATATTTCCGGGAAATTAAAAGGTTTCCATATAGATTAAGATTTTCCCAATTTTGGGAAATAAAACATTTTTTCTGGATCGGTTCTTAACCAATTTGTCAGATTTTCTGTGTGGAATTGAAAAAAGCCCTTTCCTGAATTTCCCCAAATTTCTACCCAGGGAGGAAATTGCACCCGCCCCTGCTACCGCTACCGCTCTATCCCTACGCCACTTCCACTATTTAGGCCAGGCAATTTAGGAGGAAGAAATTGCACCCTGCCCCTCTTCTACCGCCCTATCCCCACGCAACTCCTTATCCTATGCCACTGCCGCAATTTAAGCCAGGGAGGAAATTGCACCACGCCTCCTCTTACAGCCCTATCCCTACGCTACTACCGCTATTTAGGCCATTTCTTCAAATCAATGAAAATACCCTAAAATGAAAATAATTTGACAAGACAGATATAAACGTGTAATGCAAGAGAAGGAGTTTGGTGTGCTAAGCGACAATCATTCCTATTTCGTTTTCATTCCACATAAATTAAGTTCCACAGTCAAAATGCTATTCATATATAATTCATACCATCGAAAAATGGTTAATTTGTTTGTAACTAGTGTGATAGCCACCCCCATCTCCTCCCTCCTTTCCCGGCAAGACAACACAGACATTCTCTTTCGCTTAAAATACAAATCTAACAATTTCTCCTGCAATAAATTATATTGGATATGTTAGTCCATCATACATTGCTATTTCTATAAAATTAATAGTATTTACATCAACGATTCTAACGGTGTAAGGCTCAAAGCTGTCTACTTTCGAATGCATCAATAATTGGGACCAAATTGCTCCCTATCATATTCGGTGTAGCAATGTTAGCATACACGTACATATGACGTATTCTAGGTGGCACAAATTAAAAATCAGCCACTGTCCATGGTGTAGAAGACCCTACAGGTCGCCAAGCATCGTTTAGGGGCCATAATCTATTGACACTTTCTTACTCGCAAAACCAACAATTGTGACATATTTGGCCTTGAAACTCAAACTTAATTTAATTCTGAGGTTGGTATCATTGTTTCTTCCCAGCGTCATCACCTTTACTGATCAATTATATTCTTAACTTTGACAGACAGACAGAAGATTTGTGTTTGCTGCCCAGCGCTTTCCAGTCCAAAAACACTTCTTTCCATTTGTATAAAAGTATCAGATTGTTTTAACTCCACTATTCCTTCGTCTATCATATCAGGCTCATCATCTACAGTTTCAATAAAGCTCAACTTTTTTGCCGAACTTGTTAAAGCCCCATAGAGAAAAATGGGAGATGTGTGAATTCTGTACCACCACAATCCAAATGGATATAGTAGCTTTTGTTGAAAAATATTTGGTTGATTGTTAGGATAAAGAAGATTCGGTATACTTTCAATTGTTCAATCCTTTCCAAAAATTCTAAAGGAAGTAAATCTTCCACAAATTTGTGGTTACTTAGAACTGTGTTGTATTTTGTCTGCCAAATCCCGCAAAACAACACCTTTGAAGCAGTAAGGTTTATGTAATCTTCACTTAGCGCTTTCATTACATGAAATGTTTTACCGCTGCCGGTAGGACCGGTGTAAAAGTAAATTTTGGCACCCGGCCCTTATTTCCCAGGAAAATTGGCCCCCAGACAATTAAGCCGTAGCCATCCAGTAAATTTGATCCCCCTCCGTTTGTAGTAAAAACAGTCCGCTAGGAAATTTGGGCCCCGGTCCTTCTTTCCTATAAAATTTGGAGACAACAACTTGTCCCCCCTTTTGCAAGAAAAAACCTTTTCTCCCTTATACTAAATCTCACTGCCGTTTTGCGTAAATCACGCCTTTTTTCTTTAGTGTATTAGCTTAACACTTCTTATCATTTTTTAGCTTATCACTTCGGTACACAAAATTAATTGAAGAAACCGTACAGGCACACCAGTAAAGTACCTAGTAAAATCAGTCCAGAGGGGACCAACGCACTAGACATTCCTTAGGAAATCAGGTCCGGGGGGGCCCAAATTTACGGGAGGCAAAATTTACTATTACACCGGCAACTATTCATGTGAAAGGTGCTTGTAATCGAGCGTCTATAAACTCCATATTATTCTCCGCAATGTTCAGTTCTATTACAAATGATCAATTAAATTCACCTTAGTATACACTGTGCTTTTATTATTATTATTTTACTTATAAGTACAGATACATATAAAACATCTAAAACAACCAACCATCCAAATTGGCTATGCCGTTTTCTGTAACCTCCGTTACATAACATTTGCAAGGGAAAACTTGCCGACACCCCGGGAACAAGAACATGCATTCCCCAAATCTATGCATGCCTTAACAAGAAAACTAAAATGTTTAGTGCTTCCGATGTATTATGACATTTAACAAATTCTTACATTGTGTTGAAAAGTGACTGGTGCAGTAAGTCTAATTGAACAGTGTGATGTCAAGTACACTTTCAAGGCAATTTGTATGTACTTCTTTCGAAATTTACAACCTCTTCCTAAACTATTGGAAACAGTTTTTCATATCGTGTACATAAGCTCAAAAACATGCAGGTGTGCCCGCTTTCCTCCTTGCTATGAGAACACTCTTTATATATTAGCTGTGCTTATTGTTCACATATAAATTAGTTCTGCAAAACAATTGGTCCACCCAATATTTGTATTTACTGTGCATGAGTGACATTAAAGGTCAATGGTGGTCAAGTGCTTTTTACTTAACCGCCGAAAATAGCCAAAAGCGGCGGTTGGGGAATAAAGGAGATGTACGCAACATGTTTAATAATTGAAATGGGGTATAGGGCCCGACATGCACTCTACGAGAAAATGCTTTACCTAGATGTTCTTGTACCTTACACTTTAAATAAGGGGGGAAAATAAATGAAACTTTCTTTTCATAGAATTGCAGAAATGTTGTCTTGGACAGTTGGATCTGCAACTGTATCATGACATCACACTGTATACTAAAACGGTCCTTGTTAATACATTGGTATACACTGTATACTGCATACTACAACATTGGTCATGTTGAAATGTAACAAACAGATACATCAACGTGATTTTCGGACAATTAAAAAAAAAAAATAGTCCGCTATCAAAAAGTGCACGTGAAAATTAATCGGAATATTCCTTTAATTCCGAGATTAGGAGCCACAATTGCATTAACAGGTTGACCGTAGTGACCTTACATAGACCCACCAAACTATTAATAATCACATTTCTATTCGCACACCTGAGTGGTCAATGTTTCTCCCACGGAAAAAGGAAGTCGCGAGTAAGTGAGCAAATATCGTTAGAGGTGAACGCCGGAACAGATTTGCAGTTTTCATAAGAATCATTTAGACTTTTTTTTTAAACTAAAAATAATAAAATGTACGTTAGAAATTTCATTCCCGAAATTCACAACTACTTTATATGCTAAACTGTTTTTAGTCGAGCACAGTGAGCACGGCTCTCATATCTATTACGAAGCCGTGTATACAATTTCAGCCGTGATTTTGTGACATTTGCCGTGCAAAATACGACTATACGGCTAGCTGGATGAAACCTTGGACTTTACATCTCACAAACCAAACCTTAGATAATGTCTCCCCTACTACATCTTCCTTTTAGATTTTAATTTACTGGGATAGGTTAACTTCCATGGTCACTCGCCCATGCACGACGACGAGTGAACACTCAATTGCAATGACGGGATCGTCGCCTGCCTATTCGGTTATGATAGTAACAATGCTATCACGAAACGCTTAATACGACCCGAACGAGAACACAGGTACGACTTACGGACATACATAAGATCGGCAACCAAGTCAATGTCCACGGCCTTCGATATTTAGTTGTGGTGAACTGGCGTGTCTACCCAACACAGGCTTGAACCTAGGGCCTCGTGGTCTCTAGACATGTAAGATAACCGCTACACCACAGTTGGTATGCAGAGAGAGAGAGAGTTGAACACTCAATTACAATGACGGGGTCGTCGCCTGCGTATTCGGTTATGATAGTACTAATGCTATCACGAAACGCTTAATACGACCCAGACGAGAACACAGGTACGACGTACGGACAGACATAACATCGACAACCAAGTCAATGTCCACGGCCTTTGATAACCAGTTGTGGTGCACTGGCGTGTCTACCCACCCCAGGATTGAACCCGGGGCCTCGTGGCTTGTAGACAGGTATGATAACCGCTACACCACAGTAGGTAGATAGGGTATGCACTGCCGGTGCATGCCTTATATAGTCATTTTACCTTTCTGACCTTTCTGCTTTCTGACTTATAAGAAAGGTTTAGTTGTTGAGTAGAATGGCGATATTATTGCTTCACGGTTTGAACTTTCAAAAATGAAAGAAAATATATGCGGTTGAAAAATTAGTACCAATAAGTATTAAGTTTTTAATACTTTAAATTAGTTAGCTTAGTTTACACTTAAGACACTCGTAAGCCACATTTGACTTGAATACTAAAGTATTTCATTTGAATATTGAATTCAAGTTGCATTACAATGGGCCATCGGAAATGTTGGACATTGCTGAGTGTCAAGGCTGCATGGATCATGTAGACAAACCACTGAACAGCTGAATACACCAAAGTTCAATGTCATCATGCACATTTTTTTGAAAATTCTATTAGTCAATAATTTAATCAAATATTGCTTTAAAGTTAGTCAATTAGACATTGACCCACCCTCGATAAAGTTACTTTGGTTGTGGTTTTTTCAATAGTTTTTTTTTTTTGCATATCGGCCCTTGTCCTTCCTAAATCAAAATTTGTCTGAACTCTGAACAAATCAAAAAAGACGGTACGATTTATGATATCTAAAACGATGTTCTTTTTTGCTTGAGTATGGTTAAAACCAATTATTACAATTTCCGATTAGCAGGTACAGTTTCATTATGACTTTGCTTAGAAATATGAGCTGGGGTATATCTTATAACACGGAAATCCACACGTGCACGAAAAGATGTGGATCTTTATCAAATACAAAAACGCAAAACTATACATTATACTTCAAAACATAAAATACACTTTAAATTTGTATCTTTAACTTAATAATGTTTTTACCACAATAATTTTAAAAGCAAAATTTATGACAAAAATTTGTGGGAAGAAAATAGGCTTCTGGTAGTTGTATTTCACTGACTTAGATGGATCCAAGACTCTAAAAAAAGTTAGCCTACGTAGAATGCATAAGCCTCATACAGAAAAACAAAAGTCTTGTCTATGTTGTTGGCAAGCTTCTGTTGTCTCTGGGAATGCTGGATTTTTAATATGCATGAAATTTATGACATGACTAGTATGAAAATAAATAAAATCTGGCGACTTTGTTCTCCACTTGCTCCAGTGGTCCCTCATCTTGACCAGAGCTCGATTAAAGCGGGGGCTGAGGGGCTTGCAGCCCCACC
Source organism: Chiridota heheva (assembly GCA_020152595.1). Taxonomy (NCBI): domain Eukaryota; kingdom Metazoa; phylum Echinodermata; class Holothuroidea; order Apodida; family Chiridotidae; genus Chiridota; species Chiridota heheva. Next base: position 753,899 of record JAIGNY010003794.1, read on the forward strand.
TCTGAAAAAAAATCGGCCTGCATATACGGTTGTAAAGGTTTTGAAACTTCAATGACGATGAAAAGTACTGCTTAGGCAAAAGGGGTTTGTATTAGTAAGGCGCACCCTTGGCTTTTTAGATATTGACGTAAATATATTATTACACAGCGCCATAATGCCATTAATTAAAAGTTTGGCAATATCAGCGAAATGAAACTTTCATTTAATTTCAAAAGTTGTTCTCCTAGATTTCTGATCAGAGCTCAGCCCCAGGCCCATCAATTTCTTAATCCGACTCTGACCTCGACTGTCAAGTACTAAGCCAGCATATATACGCCATATATATAATAATAATAATAATAATAATAATAATAATAGTAATAATAATACATTTTTATATAGCGCATTATACCAAACGGTCTCAATGCGCTTTACATAAACAAATATAACATGAGAAAACCTTTAGATACAAACAGTAAGAGAACAATAAACCATACTTAAAAAGATACAAGCAGGATAAAGTTACAAGGTCCAATAAGGGGAACTCATGAAAAGGTGTGTTTTCAATACACTCTTAAATATAGAAGGCATAGGGACACTCCCCGCGGGGGGAAGGGGGTGGGGGATGAGTACCCATCCAATAAAAAAAAAAACATAGGCCTAAAAGCCCATGCCTGCAGTTCCCTTTTTTGCTTTGACATATCTTTAAGAAAAGCAAATTTGTTCAAAATCTATATACTGCAAAATAAAGTTACGATATACAAAGAATACCATTATACATAAGCTATTTCGATATGCTCTATATTTAGTTTGGTGTTTGAGACGTATGTTCAATGCAGACAGGCGATGGTGCCATTTAAATTGGTGGGCCAATTGATTGTGCAAATCGGTAGACAGTGAGGGCACAAAAGCAGAACCGCAACCGCGTGACTGCTGGAGTTTTGGGAGATACTGCAAATCCTCCACTATTTAATAAGAAATTTACGACAACAAATTGGATACGTACCACTAGAAAGTTAAATTTCCCCTCCAAATTGTTTGAAATATAGGCCTAAATCTAATAAAGAAATGAGGAGGCTGAAATTTCCTAGCTGAAAAATTCTTTTGAGTCCCTTTAAGATTGCCAATGCAACTCAAATGGTCCCAAAGGGGTTTAAAGGGTTTCTAAAAGGACCACTTACTTCAAAGGGTTTTTAAACAGTCGGGTCCACGCTCCAGAACAAGAAATCTGTCGATCGGGAGATTTTTGTCATTATAACTCACAATGCATCTTTCCAAATTCAAATCGCTCTAAACAGTTCGGAAGCATGCCTATTATTAGGAACATTTATTACAAACGAGAATATTGAAGTCATGCAGCCATATTGTTCAGATGTTGTGATGCAATGTCATAGTTTCTAATTTATGTACATGAAACATTAAAAATCATTGTGTTGAAAAATATTTGAATTTTCAAAATGGCGGTTTCGCGCCTAAAAGCCTAACTATATTGTATATCTTTTCTAATGTTACGAAAGCGGCGTGGTGAACATATCAAATGGGAGTGGAAAAGTAGCCATGACAGTAATAAGGCTATTTTCATGAGTTTTAAGTTTCCCCTAGCAAAGATATTTTCCCCAGACGTATTTCAAATTTGAAATATGTAACATTGCATAAGTCTTTAACTTTAGGATAGCAAAGGATCATAAGAAATATCACAAAATGGCGGTTTCCACGTAGCAAAATGCTCCCATTTTTAGGAACATTTATGTTCCCATTAATAGGCATGATACCGGACTGCTAAAGAAATACATAACGCTTAAATAGGTTTAATCCAAAGGTAGGAAAATACATGCGAAATATTCAAATCTTATTTGTGTAACAGAACGATGAAATCATGTTCTCCATCTTCACCACCGCAAATTTGACTGTAGCTAAGGAATTTTAGCGTAATCTTTAGAAATTTTAATATTTTTTTGAAAGAGAAAATTTTAACATTTTAATCACCAGCAACAGCTGAAATTATGCAGAAATTTTATTCCAATATCATTTCCAACGTATACAACTTTAGAATTACAGAATTTGACAAGCAAAAAGATAAATAAAAATAACGGCTGAACCTATTACCAACAATTTAAATTGTTGTTACTGCGCATGTCTCGATTCCTAATCGGAAGATCTCCCGATAGTGAGCGTGGACCGGACTTTAAAAGGGTTCCCATTGTAAAAAGTACTCAAAAGACTCAAAAGCGATTCAAAACGTCCACAAACTTAAAAGGGATTTCAAAGGGACCACAAACAGCAAAGACTTTTTAAAGGGTTATCTTAGTTACATGTCAGAAGGATTTCAAAGGGACCACAGATTTCAAAGGGACCACAGATTTCAAAGGATTCCTTTTGTAACATATCAAAGGGTTTTAAACTTTAAATGGTATCTAAAGGATTCCTCTTTGTAACATGTGAAAGGAAATTTCAAAGAACCACAAACTTCAAAGGTCTGAAAGAATCCCTTTGGAGAATTTTCTAGTGTGACAATTCACATATATAAATTTATACAAAGAATAAAAAAGTAATTTCAAGATTAAAAAACAAATATGATTTAATACAGTGTGATTCCGCATGCAGATCTGGAGGCTCGTGCTTTTTGTGTGGCTCTGTATTGACTGGAATTATTCCATAGGCATCTATGAACAAAATATGAATAATGTTATGGGCGGAGTCACATTGATTGACACTAATAAATGTCCTTTGAAAAATAGAGATCAATAACCGTATTAATATTTCTATTTTACAAATTCGTAAGATCATTGTAGTGTGCATTTACTTAATCCTTGTGGTTTCATTCACTAAAATCGTAATGGTTAAATTTCAACAAGAATAAGTTTCAATTTGACCAGGATCCTACCCTGATCAAGTCACAGATTAAACAACACATTCCTGGTTATTTTCACTAAGATATCTTGGTCAATCATATTAACCACTTGTCCTGGTCAAAATGACCAGGAAATTCCATGTCAATTTTAACAATAAATGGGGTTAATTTTAACTTTAAATTTGTAGGTTTAATTTACTTCAACGAAGAAGAAAATTGTGGCACTCACGGTCCCGGAGTTTATAATGGCTGTTCGGGTTTGGACCGTGTCCTACCCAAAGGGAATTGATTAGTACCGAGCTTGAGGATTTGGCGTTGAATTGATACAAGACGTGGTGGTAAATTGTTTATATAGGTAAAAACAAGTATCTAAATTTGTTTTGAAAGGAAAGTTATCATTCCATAAATAAATCTAGAAGTGAACGCCATCGTGATTGCAACGTCTCTTCCGGTTTTTGAATTCTTTCTATTGATTGCGGGAAGTCTGCAATTATCGATCACACATCCGCAGGAACGATTATAGAGGCCTACATTTGTTATCGATAACATGACAGGTTTCTCGCAATCAGTAAGGAAATTTGCAAACCTGAAGTGACGTTAGCAGCACGGTGGCATTAGAGGCGTTCACTTCCATATTTATTCATGAGACGATACCTTTCCTTCAACAGTTTAAGAGATGCTGCTATAGCATTGGTTAATGCTGTGATAAAGATCAAGTAAACGAAATTAATTTTTGAGCCCATTATTTTAAGAAGGGACGAAAAAGAATGGT
>JAIGNY010003794.1:760000-767500 GCA_020152595.1 Chiridota heheva
CTATTTGGTATTGTTCTCAGTAAATACTTTCTGGAATGCCTACATGTCGACATTAATTCAGACCTTTTGTTTAATGTTGACTTCGTAGGTTGGTATATAAGAAGATATTTTTCAGTTAAACACAAATTGCAGCGCTTGGTTGCGTTGGTATAGGGTCTTGCGTGCTTGAGAATGTTCCATCTGATTTTGAATTCTATGTTTTTGTCTTTGAGTGACCATATGTATTACTTAATTCAGTTTCTTTCCTTTTGTGTGAGTGCACAAAAGAAGATTTGTGGTCATTGTATCTTGTTTTGAAGTCTGTTGCACAGAGTCCGACATAAGATTCTATTTTGTCATTGTCTTTCGTAGTTGCAGTTGCTTGATAGATTAAACATTCTTCTTTGCATCTACCATCCACCGGGCATTGTTCTTTAACTCTGCAATTGCATTTTTTGGTTGAAGGTTTCTTTTCAGTATCGATTATTGATTTGTTGTGAGCGTCGATGATGCAATTCAGATTGGGCATGCAGCTGTAGCTTTATTTGACAGTGTTCCTATTAAAGATTTTGTGCAGGGTATTGTTAGGGGGAAATTCCTCATCTAAAATTTTGAGGAATTGTTTACCAATATTGGTTTCGACGTTTTTACTGTATGGGGGATTATACCAAATGATTTTTCTGCTTCGGTTTCTTCTTTTAATTCCGGGTGCTGCTCTGTCTGTGAATTCGAGTTTATGTTTGTATCCACTCTTGGCGAGGGCTTCCTGATATTCTGCTGATGTGTCATCGAATGCTGTACTGCAGGATGAAATTTCTGATAGTCTTTTGTTTTTCTCAGATTTGGTTGGATTTATTAAGCGGCACGTGGGTTTGTTATTGAAGCTAGGTTTATGGTTCTTAAGAGTTATGAAGGCGTCTTTCATAGCTATTGATTCGATACGAATCAAGTTTCAGTTTATTAGCAATTTCAAAAGCTTCCTATTGATTGGCTGAACTTCATCGTGACTGAGATAGGAGTAATAAGCAAAGCAAAACTGGAGAAAATAAACAAAGCCATCATTGATGCTACCGGAATAAACCAATGGAAGAACACGACTGCAGTCCTGGATGGTTTCAAAAACTACCAAACAAACAAAATTTCACATTCATATCGTTCGACGTGATAGACTTCTACCCTTCCATCAACGAAAAATTGCTGAACGATGCATTAGATTTTGCGTCACAGTTCATCAACATTACAGAGAACGACAAAAAGATAATACTACCCGCCAAAAAATCTATAATGTATAGCCAGCATACACCGTGGTCGAAAACGTCATCGGATAACTTCTTTGACGTCGCAATGGGGGCATTCGATGGCGCCGAGTCATGTGAACTAGTAGGAGCGTTCATGCTGGCCGAATTGACACAAAAATTCGGTAAGAACATAAGACTCTACAGAGACGATGTTCTGGCCGCATTGAAGATTCACCTCGCAAAGTTGAAAAAATGAAACAAGAAATTAATAAGATCTTCAACAAACTGGACTCAAAATAACAATTGTAGCAAATGTCAAAGTAGTCGACTTTCTGGACGTTAACCTTATTCTAACAACAGGCACCCACAAACCCTACATGAAACAAAACAACAACCCCAGTGTATACATATCAAATCGAACCACCCGCCGTGCATAATTAAAAATATCCCCATATATATATATATAAATAAAATATATATATATATATATATATATATATATATATATATATATATATATATATATATATATATATATATATATATATATATATATATATATATATATATATATATATATATATATATATATATATATATATATATATATATATATATATATATATATATATATATATATATATATATATATATATATATATATATATTATATATATATATATATATATATATATATATATGTTTATATATATATATATATATATATATATATATATATATATATATATATATATATATATATATATATATATATATATATATATATATATATATATATATATATATATATATATATATATATATATATATATATATATATATATATATATATATATATATATATATATATATATATATATATATATATATATATATATATATATATATATTGGGTTGGGGGAGCAGAGGCCTTGTCCTACCCTACTCTTTTCCAAATGTAAACTTTGATAGGGTGAATGTTTGTATCTAAGCATGATGTTGTGATTCCCCACACACTTTTGATTCATTTGAAATCATCGGTGGTCATCCCCCTACCCGCCACCGCCCTCGTTGCCGGGCCCCTAGTATATGACATAATTTAAATATGGTAATTTGCTGGCACTTTTTCAACTGCAGCTTATTGGTTGGGTTGGAAAAAAAAAAAAAACTTCCCGCAACAGTTGATTGATTAAAGTACTGACAAAATCACGTTCGGCTAGAGTCGGTTGCAAAAGGTCTGTAGAAATCAGTTGGCCTACCATTCGAACACTGAAAAAGTCGTTCGGTAAACACACAAATTCTGAATGCTCGGGACAGTTGCGTTTATATGAAAAAAGATTATCCTCATGTTCATGACCATAGAATAATAAACCCTCACTATTGGTCGAAAGTTTAGTCTATGTTTATTCATATTTGGGGGATTTGCATACTAAAACCTGAATATTTTAAAGAAAAGTTTAACAAATTGTTTGGATTTTGATATCGAAATTTTGTTCAAAATATTTTCAAGTAAATTTGTGATTTTTTTACATTCACGCTGAATAGTAATATAAAACATTAAAAAGTCGTGTTTGTGCTTTGGCCAGCATTTAAATATTGACTTTTGTTGTATAAATATTGTCTAAATACAAATGCAATGATTTTTTGTTTCAAACTTCCTATCTGCTGTTCGGTTACTTCCAACATGTGTGTGTATCAGGTTCAGTATCCGGTAAAAGACACCCCAAAACGTACGATATCAAATAGATGTGTCGTGACATTTTTCCAGGACAATTGATTTTTTTGTTTTGTATTTGTACTCCTAGCATCTGTTTAGGAAGAAAGCTCCACATTCTCATTGTCGAAGTTATTCTTGCCGAATGTAGACAAGCATCTTCTACGCAGAAACAGTGAAATTAATTTTCAGCTTGGTCACATTGCATATTTAGGTTGGGTTTTGAGACCGCATTCGGTAAGTACCATGCAAATAAGTTTTACTGACTACAAATTAACAAAAATATCTTCAAAATTTCAGGATTTTAATTCTCGGTGTTGGGCTACAGGAGTTGTTTTTAATCTTACGTTCAAACGGGGGCTAAACTAGTGCATATGTTTTGAAAGCAAAATGGCATTGGAGTAAAAAATTACTTTAAGTCAGGGTTGCCATGACAAGTTTGGCCGTTTTAAAACATGTTTGGCCGGTAAAATTTGTTCAGTACCGGCCTAACGATATTTGGGCCATTTTGGCCGTTTTGAATATTTTGCTAAACTAAACTCATTCTTTTCTTAATTTTACTGTTAACTTATACAAAAATTACTCACATTTAGCATTTGTGATATCAGAGCGTTGAACCTCCGTATATACAGTCAAATAATATTTATTTCCATTTTAATTTGTGAAACTTGTTATGTGAAATGAAAACAATTATACCTTGTATTTTACATCGTTTGTACTTCTTTCAATGATTTAGTTCTTTGGAAACTAATTGGGCCGTTTTTTACCTGACTTGACCGATTTTTAATAGATATTTGGCCAGTGAATGTGTGGCAGACCTGACAATTTTGCTCCAAGTGAAACATGCTTATATTGGTTAAAGGAGAATTACACCGAAGACGACCAAGTTTGTATGAAAACGACTTGTGTAAAAATTGTACTACAGTGACGTCACATTTGAATATTCTTTGTTTTAATATTTTTTTGGTCTTTTTTGTATTTACAAACATGTTTACAATTTTTCATTAGTCCGGTCTACGCTCCCGATAGGGAGATCTCCCGATTGGGAGATCGAAACATGGGCAGTGATCATAATTTAAATTGTTGCTAATATTAATAAGTTCAACCGTTATTTTATTTTACTTTTTGTGCTTGTCAGCTTTTGTAATTCTAAAATTGTATACTTTTGGAAATGATTTTGGAATGAATATTTCTGTATAATTTGAGTTTTGCTGGTGATTAAAATGTTAAAATCTGCTTTTTCAAAAATATTGAAATTATTAATTAAATTAGTTAAATTAAAGATTGCGTTAAAATTCCTGGTGAAAACCAAATTTGCGCTGGTGAAAATGGAGCAAATAATTTCATTGTTCTGTTTACCTCAATGAAATGAGAATGTTTTGCTTCCCTTTTTCCTACCTTTGGCTTAAACCTTTTTAACCAGTTTGTATCTTATTAGAGCAATTTGAAACTGGAAAGATCGTTCGGGAGCGTGGACCAGACTGTTCATTATAATCTGAAAATTGATATAATGACAATGCACGATATTGCAAATATAATACATAAAATCCGTATACTCTCATCATACCTCATTTTACGATGTGATTTCACGAAATTAATTGAAAACAAATTTCCAGACCAACCTATCATCATCGAACAGGGAGGCAGATAGCTCAGTTGGCTGAGCGTACAACTGATATGCTGGAGGTTCCAGGTTCGAGTCCAACGGCGATTGAAGCAGATCGACATCAAGCGCAGAGGTTCGTCTTCTGCATCACACCTTCTCACTCACCCGACCTTTATCAAAAGTGGCCAATGGTTGGGTGGAACTCACCGTTCTTCGGAGGGGACATAAAATCGTCGGTCCCGATGGCAGGAGTTTCACCTCTTGCCTGGTTCTCTGAACACTTCTCAAAAAGAGCAGGGTGTTAACCCGATGTTCATCCGCTTTCCATCCTGGCAAATTCATTGGTACACACTGAAACTAGTCACCGTGCTTTCCCTGGCATATGCCTAAAAGTGAAATACAAATACAAACTTGCTTTTTAGAGAATTTATAGTAGCAATGTACTTTTGAATTGTGTAATAACTTTTTATAAACTTTTTTTTACCACGCAGATCGACCCTATTCACAAATTTGGTTAGCAACATAATACAATGCAGAATCTTATCACAATGAATACCAAATAATACATTGTTAAAATTTAGAATTTATAGGCAAGACATTCAAAGAGTAAAGCTTTCCCAGACTGAAAACAACATTAAAATTATAAAAGAGATGGTCTAACGTTTCATCTTCGGTGAGGTAACAGGAACACATATCGATATTCTTTACGTTTATTTAACTGTTGCTATTAAGCAGTTAAGGATGCGGTTGGCATAAACCGATATTGGAACCACTGGAGCTTAGAGCCACGAAGGGGCATAATTAAATATCAGACCAAATGTTTCTAGTAAATATTAGAGATTACTTTGTCATTCCATTTCTTCTTTGACAGTGAATCAAACTCACTGTTTTTGGTTAAATAATCGTAAAATCTTTTGCTGCCAGATTTAAACTGTTTGACTGCTTTAAAAAGTACAAGCGTGTAAACATCAAATTTAATAGTTTGTTTAAGTTTGAGTGTTTGTTGGAACCTATTTAATAGAGTAAAAATGCCGCACCCATGTGACCAAAACAATCCGTTTTTGAGGCTGTTTTTATTCAAGCTTGGAACATTGCATGTGTACAGACAGACAGAGACTAAGATGATAAATAAAAAAAAATTCTAAGAAAGAGAGGAGGGGCAGATTGATAACGTCACCTCCTGTTTTCAATTTTCGGAATTGATTGCGAGAAATTTTTGTTTTCGAAGAGCAACAATATAGGCCTCTATGTCCAAGCATAACCCCTACGAGAACCTAAAGAAAATTAAAATACATTCAAACAATCAAATCTTCAATTTAATACAATCTTCATTTGCGTTAAACAAATTAATTATTCGTTGAAACTTCAGAACAGACTTACTTAGTTTGCTAATACTGAATTCCAATCATACAAATTGAACATCATTCTTTGTACCACGGGCTTTCACCACATATGAGATAAACAAGGTGATGGTTATGAAAGTGCATTCATGTATATAGTGAGCAAAGGATTTTAAACATTGATAAGCAGAATTGGACGAGTTTTTTTTTATGTATTTGATTATTTACGTACTTCTACGTTGTTTAAATTTGGTAAATATGTTAGAACCTTACGTTATTTATCTTCATAGTTATAAACAAAGGACTGAAGGAAATGTTTGGCTATGTTCTGTTGTGGCTATATTGATGTGAACAAGGTGCGCATGCACAATATTGAGTGAACTTAAAGAGTCTGCTCATTTTGTAGTAGGGGATATTAATGATGAGTTTTGTATTAGTTTGTCCATTTCATTCATATATGCACTCAAAATACATTCTTTGCTAATATTCAACCCATCCTGACTTGGAATAAATGGTATTCTTTACTATATACTCCAATCTGTTTGTCTGTCTCATTTAAATTTTGCAATGCATTTAATGAAGCCCCGTAAACCAGCCTAACATGCAGACATGTCAGCATATGTACCCTCTTTGATTCTTAAGTCAAGCATTATATATGCATCTCAAACGTCGTGTTTGAAACTTATACACAGTTGTTTCAAAAGTTCAAGTAAACAAAAGTATTAATATTTTCATATGAATACTCATAGTTCAGTAGTTATAATGCTTACTTTGGGAATGTAATCATACTGCATATGTTTCCTAATGATATTATTTCATTACTTATTTACGTTAAGTACCATTCTTCTATTTGACAATATGCGCACCTCATGTAATTCCAGAATTCAGGGACGTAGGCTGGTCTGATCAGGTGGGGTGCGATTTTCAGGAAAGTGGAACTCAATTTTGTAATGTGTACGATGGGGGTTTGCCATGTTTGACAACAAAATTAGGAGACGTCGTCGTACGAATAATTCGTGCGGAGCTCAGGCTGCTGTGGGGGCGCATTAATTTCATTTGATTAAAATAACTTGTGTATGTACAATTTCTAAAGGTAAGAAGGGCCCGATGGCCTAGAGCACCAAATAAATGAAGGATTACATAAATAATTAAATTTAATGTAGACTCTTAGTGGAGGTGATGTGGCTCAGTTGTTAAGGAGTCATGCTCGTATTTGAAAGGGAACGAGTTCGACTCCCATCATGAGTGCTGCACTTTACTCTACTCACTTCAGTCCACTCATCTGTAAAATGAGTACCAGCAATGGGGAGTTAATTTGCGATGAACTGGCGTCCCGTTCTTGGGGAGTAATGTATTCTCAGACGCTTGCGCTATGAAAATCGGGTATAAGCACATAATGGTTCGGATTGATTTAGCGTTCTTTTATATTCCAGAAATTCTGACATGTTTATTGTCAAATATAACCTGAAATCTTAAAATGTTTCTTCATAAAGTTGTTTTATTATTGACGAAAGAACCAATTCTTTCGATTTCAATCACTTTACAGGCGTCACCATGAGGACTGCCGTATACTTCATCGTGATAATTGCATCGAGTGTTGCCCGAATGGTTGGCGGTATGTCA
>JAIGNY010003794.1:772500-775000 GCA_020152595.1 Chiridota heheva
ATGGAAGGGATTAAGATAAATTTATTAATTAGTTGGTCATAGCTGAGAAAAGTAGAATCTGACACAAATTATTTATCCTAATGATATCCTTAGTATGTTATTCTTTATAATAAAAAGATAAATTATCAATTTTAATGAAATGATTATTCCAAATAATCTGATTCATAAAATTATTATTGGGAATACTACTAAAATACATGTGACCATGCTGAACAGATATCTCTAATAAATACATTTGAAATAATAATATCATCAGATTTAAAGTTACATTTAAAAATAAATTTGTTATAATTTCAAATAGAGTCAAAAAATAGTTTCCAGTTAGCATTTGTATCATTAATATATCTATAAAACCCATGAGCATTTTAAAGAACGAATAAAGGAAAGAATATGTGGCCTCTAAGCCTCCCCTGTGATAAGGAGAAATTAAAGTATTATGGCGAATTTGATCGGCTTACCATTCCAAATGAATTTGAAAATTAGGCTCAAGATCTTTAACAAAAGAGGCAGGGGATTAGGAAGGATTTTGAAACAAGTAAACAAACTAAGAAATCTCAAATGTCTTGACAATAGTAATTTTTCCTAAAGGGTTAAATTCTAGAAGACCATATATTTAAAAGTCTCTTCATACGGGATAGTTTAGGAGGAAAGTTTAACCGAAATAAATTATCGAGACAATAATCAAACGTTACCCCAAGTACAGTTACTGGACCAGTGGGTTATAAAAAAAAATCAAAATTATTATAAAAAAACACGTGGCTTATTAGAAGTAAGTGGAACAAAGGGGAAAATATTGGATTTATCATAATTAACTTTTAAACCAGATGCTTTCTCAAACTTAAAAAGAGCATCAACAGTAGTACGAAGGCTATCTTGAGACCCATCAAGAAAAATACAGGTATCATCAGCGTATTGTGACATTTTAAATTCATTATTAAATAAAGATAAACCATGGATAGCTAAAGATGAGGTTATATAAATAGATAGAATCTCAGAACATATAATTAAATGTATGGGCTAAGTGGGCAACCTGGACGAACTCCCCTGGTAATCTTAAAAAAAGAGGAGGAATAACCATTATTGCATACACAAGCAGAAGCATTATTATATATGGTGTGTATCCGATTAATGAAACTATTATTGAAATTAAAAAAACTTAAGACATTTAAAAACAAACTTCCATTGAAGACGGTCAAACGCTTTCTCAAAATCAATCAATAATACAAAAAACAGGAATGTCATTGTTATTGCAATAATCGATAGTATCAAGGATAAAACGAATGTTCTCTCCTATAAACCTGTTTTTAAGGAAACCGGTTTGATTTAAATTATTAATCTTATCAATAACATTTTTAACTCTTAAAGCAAGGACTTTGGAACCAATTTTATAATCAACATTTAAAATAGATAAAGGGCATTAGCTTTTTACAAAAAGATGATCTTTATTAGGTTTTGGTATTAAGGAGAAAAAGGCACGACCCTGTTCATTTGATAAACGAGAAATATCATAAGCATAATTAAGCGAATAAACAACAAGTGTGTTTATCTGTGGCCAAAAAAACTTATCAAATTCGGCAGTGAGACCGTCAGTCCCAGGGCATTTATTATTGGCAAAAGAACTTATAGATACATGGCACTCCTCGGGCGTTAAGTAACCGTCGCAGCTGAACAAAAGAATTTTAGATCAGACTCCTCCACATGAGCAAAAGAACTTATAGATACATGGCACTCATCGGAGGTTAAGTAACCGTCGCAGCTGAGCAAAAGAATGTATAGATACATGGCACTCCTCGGGGGTTAAAGAGGTGAAATCGTCATATGTGCACAATATTTAGAATTCCTTTCAAATTTGTTGATTGGTTAAAATTTTGCTGCGCGATTCGTTGTCTCGTCATTCGTATTGGAAGGTATATACTTATTTAAAACGCCTTAAAGGTCATTACACGAGTTAGCCCAGTAGGTTACGGCGATCGGAAGCAATTTTTTTTTCTTATCAACAGTCGTGAGTTCGCAGCTGAGCGAATCGTCCTGAGATAAAAAAAAAAAAACGGTTACAAGGAATGTTGTCAAGCAAGGAATCGGGATCACAGTTATTACTAGTATTCAATGATTTATAAAAGAAATGGAGTTCAGATAAAATATTAGTACTATTAGATATCAACACATTATTATCATTTTTTAATTTACAAATAACACTGTTAGCTTTGTTTCTAGTTTCTAGGTTTAAAAAATACTTCGTAGTGCGCTCCCCTTGCTCCACCCACCTTGCCCAGGATCTGATTATAATGCCTTGAAGTTTAAACTCGTAAAGTTGTTCTAATTCATTACGTGCCAATAATAAAGCGTTAAAAACCTCAGGCGAATTTGTTAGATAATAAGATTGCTCAAAGGAGGAAATGTCACGGGAAAGGTTATTCTCCCGACATCTCCTCTCTTTAGCCTTTCGTTTACTCTAAGATATACTGATATTACGTATACGATATTTAATAAATTCCCAGCG
>JAIGNY010003794.1:782500-807302 GCA_020152595.1 Chiridota heheva
TCAGAACAATATATATAAGAGGACAGCCTTGTCGTATGATACCTGAAAATATAGTACAATGACCATTGTTGATTACACATGAAGTAGCTCTTGCATAAAGGGTAGAAACCCCATTGTATGAAATCCAAAATTATATATTTTGTTAATAAATGATGAGTCGAACGCTTTCTCAAAATCGAGAAAGATTAATGAATAAATTATTATATATATAGTATTAACATAAACGAATATCCCCGATATATATATCGGACTGATAAGATCAACTAAAATACATTTTAAACGGTTGGCCAGGATTTAGCTGCTATTTTGTAATCACATTAATAGAGCGATAGGTCTCCAGTTTTAAGAATGATGGGTTTTGCCAGGCTTAAGAATTACAGAAATCACTGCCTGTGATTGTTGTTTGATATATATATAAGAAAAATTTAGAGCGTTAACAACGAATATTTTATCCCAAAATGTTTATAAAGTCAGAAGTTAAGCCATCGGTACCTGGGGATTTATTATAGAAAAATATCATCTTTATATATGGCCTTCTATAGAAACCGAATCATTCGAAATACGTTTGTTACTGTTAATGGAATTGAAAGCGTAGAGGGGTCATAACAGGATGGAATAAAGAGAACGGTAAAAATATTATATGCTTATTATATAGTGAACCAGTACCATTTATTAATTTAGTAATACAGTTGGAGGCCTTATTTCTATACGTTCTAAATTAAGGAAATACCTGGTGTTTTTCCCACCTCAACCCACTTTGCCCTGGAACGAATAAAATACCTTTAAGTTTATATATATCAAATCGAGCTCATTCTTGAAACCTTTTAGTTTAAATCAGTGGGAGATATTCATTGCTCCAATATTTAATATCACTGTGGGTAGAATAGTCTCTATAAAAACAATTAAAAAAATGATTGTGAAAAAAGGTAAAATATTTTCTCCTTTTCTTACAGTCTCTGATGCCCCGTGTATTGAAAGAGGCAATTTTTATAGTAGTCATTTCAAATTAATCAATAAAATAGTGTGGAGCATATACATTATCCGCATGATAAATAAAACAAGCTATTGCTAGTAAATATTGATGAGGTAATAATTATGGAGGATAAACATTGGAAATTGATAAAGACATATATCTAAAAACCAAGTAGAATATACGAGTTTGAAAGTTAGGTAAAAGTAAAAAATAATAATAAAATAATAAAGAAAAAATACTCTCACAGGAAGAGTTTACTGAAACTTCCTGAAAAGGTCCACAAGTCATCAAAGTGGACCAAATGAACAAACCTTTGGTCAGCATAAAGGCGGCTCATTTAGATAAACATTATAGTGAATGCTCACGAAAATCTAAGTCAATTTTAACTTGAATATAATCAACAAGATTATTTTAACACCTTGAAGGCGTAATCATGTAAATGATATAATCCACAAAATATTACAACTTTATTGAACGTGTGTAAGCATGTAAAATCCATGTAAATTTATTTGATTAATAGTAAATCAGATATCATTTTTAAAAGAATTGTAACTTTGTGGAATATGTAAATAACCTTGTAAACTTGAACTAGAATTTTACAGGTAAGCTGGGATTCTATAACTATGTAAACTTAAACTTGTTTCATTTGGGTTGGACTTGACTCTTTAAATATGTTTAAAACAACTAATCTAAAGGTTATTTCTGCAGGGAAAACCGTTCATTTTTGTTTGAGGAGGCATGATATGAATCCTTCTCCTCTAACTTAATTACCCGATCTTCAAGAGACTTACATTTTGTTTTTCAAAGATTCATTTGCTATTGTGAGTTCGGTTACAGATTTTCTCAGTTCCAGGATGGCTTTATTAAATTCTTCCTCAAGGTTCGAGAGCTCAGTGCTTATGTTTCTCCTGATTTTGTCTATAGAAAGCTTGAATTCTTTAGATAGCATACTCTCCTCGGTTTCTGAATTGGATTCCTCCGGGATTGCATATTGCGTAATGTCGGCATCATGGCGTATATTTTCGCACTTTACTGGTAGAGCCCTTAGGTCTACCTCTTTTATTCTTTTATGCTGTAAATCCATCGTAAAATCGCAAGAAAGTCACCAATAATACAATAAAGGATGCAAAATAATCTTAAAACATAAAATCCAGAGAGTTTACGGTTCTGAAATAAGTCAAAATCAGGAGAAATTGAAGAGCCAAGAAAAAGAGCTTCTTACTCCGCTGACATGACAGGCTCGTATATATATATATATATGTTTATATATATATATATATATATATATATATATATATATATATATATATATATATATATATATATATATATATATATATATATATATATATATATATATATATATATATATATATATATCTATGTTTATATATATATATATTTACAGTATATATATATATATATATATATATATATATATATATATATATCTATATATGTATATATATATATATATATATATATATATATATATATATATATATATATATACGTGTATGTATATATAGTTATATGATTTATAATATATATATATATATATATATATATATATATATTATATATATATATATATATATATATATATATATATATATATATATATATATATATATATATATATATATATATATATATATATATATATACATTTATATATATATACATATTTATATATATTTATATATATATATATATATATATATTTTTAAATATATCTATACATATATATATATATATATGAATATATATATATATATATATATATATATATATATATATATATATATATATATATGTATATTTATAAAATATACATATATATATATATCTACTATATATATATATATATATATATATATATATATATATATATATACATATATATATATAAATATGTATATATATATATTTATAAATATTTATGAAATATATATATATATATAGATAAAGATATATCTATAATATTTCTATACACATATATATTTACATATATATATATATATATATATTTATATATATAGATATATATATATATAAATACAAATATATATATATATATATATATATATATATATATATATATATATATATATATATATATATATATATATATACATATATATATATATATATATATATATATATATATATATTTACATATATTTAATATATATATATATATATATATATATATATATATATAAATATGTATATATTCATATTTTATAATTCTTAAAATATATATATATATAATAAATGAATATATATATATATATATATATATATATATATATATATTTATATATATATATATATATATATATATATATATACATACCTAATATATATATATATATATATATATATATATCTACTATATATATATATATATATATATATATATATATATGTATATTTAAATATATATATATATTTATATATGTGTATAAAGATGTATATATATATATGTTTATAATATTTGAATTATATATATTTATAATTATAATATATATCTAATATATATCTAATATATATATATATAATATATATATATTTACATACATATATATATATATATATATATATATATATATATATATATATATATACATATATACATATATATATATATATATATATATATATTTATATATATAAATATATATATATATATATTCATATATATATATATATATATATATATATATATATATATATTTATATATATATATATATATATATATATATATATACATATATATATATATATATATATATATATATATATATATATATATATATATATCTATATATATATATATATATATATATATATATATATATATATATATATATATATATATATATATATATATATATATATATATAATATCTTGACGAATAAATTCATACATTGGTGAAGCATGTGGATCAATAACAATCTTGCTTACAAATTTGATTTTGTTCTATGTAAAGAAACAGTTGTTTAATAAGCTGACAATTAGAGTCTGGATTTTGGTGCCCTTTGTTCATGAGAGGGCGGCATTACATCATGCTACTTTGGAGATTGTAAATATCCAATATTTTAACCGTGTAGTAATACTATCTATACTGACGAAAAATATTATCCAAACTGTAATTCATTTCCTTTGTTTGTGCGTGTAATTATAATGTCAATTTTTTTGGTCTGCATCGTCAGATATGTCAAACATGGATTTAATAGCAATCCAGCTGTGCAAAAATTGATACGAGCTGTAAAAAGGTGTTTTTAGATTGATAACTTCGTTAATTCTGTTGTACGGGTTTTTTGTTATGTAAAAGATCATACCACAACAACGACCACACCGACATCTATACCGTGGACATCTCCAACGTGGAAGAGCAACGTGGCCATTTCAACCAACAACACCACCACGGTCGAAAACATCAACCACAACACTAGATGAAACCACATCAAAATTAACACGATCACCATCGCCAACATGGCACCCAACTACTAACGGTTGTGAGGGGGCATGGTGAGGGCGACTACTGGAGTGAGGGTTTGTGTACTGGATGTTCTTGCGATGGCGGCAGTAAATGGTGTTACGTTGCAGATTGTTTATATGAAATGTTTGAGCCGTGTGATAATCTTATCTATACGGACGGAATATGTTGTCCAGAATGTGGTGGTATGTAGCACTATATTTTATTGGTTTTTGTTTGTCACTCTGATATCAATTTTTTAAGTCTTGACGAATAAATTCACTTGGTGAAGCATGTGGATCAATAACAATCTTGCCGTACAAAATTGATTTTATTCGATGTAAAGAAACAGTTGTTCAATAAGTTGACGAATAGAGTCCAGATTTTGGTGCCCTTTGTTTATGAGAGGGCGGCATTACGGCATGCTACGTTGGAGATTGTAGATATCTAATGTTCGAACCGTATGGTAATATTATCTATACCGACGAAAATTATTATCCAAATTGTTATTTCATTTCATTTTTTTGTGCGTGTAACCCTAATGTCAATTTTTTTGGTGTGCATTGTCAGATATGTCAAACATGTGATTTAATAGCAATCCAGCCGTGCAAAAATTGATTCGAGCTACCAAAAGGTGACTGTAGATTAATTAATTCGTTAATTCTGTTTGTACGGTTTTTTGTTATGTAAAGATCATAGCACAACACAGACCACACCGACATCTATACCGTGGACATCTCCAACGTGGAAATTTCCAACAACAGCACCGTGGACATTTCCACCAACAACACCACCACGGTCGACAACATCATCCACAACACCAACGCCAGAGGAAACCACACCAAAATTAACACGATCACCATCGCCAACTTGGCTCCGAACTACTAATGATTGTGATGGGTATTGTGAGGGCGACTACTGGAGTGAGGATTTGTGTACTGCATGTTCTTGCGATGGCGACAGTAAATGGTGTCACGTTGCAGAATGTTTATATCTAGTGTTTGAACCGTGTGATAATCTTATCTATACGGACGGAATATGTTGTCCAGAATGTGGTGATATGTAGCACTATATTCTATTGGTTTTCGTTTGTCACTCTGATATCAATTTTTTAAGTCTTAACGTATGAATTCACACGTGTGAAGCATGTGGATCAATAACAATCTTGCCGTACAAAATTGATTTTATTCTATGTAAAGAAACACTTGTTTGATAGGCTGACGAATAGAGTCTGGATGTTGGTGCCCTTTGTTCATGAGAGGGCAACATTACATCGTGCTACGTTGGAGATTGTAGATATCTAATGTTCGAACCATGTGGTAATATTATCTATACCGACGAAAAATATTGTCCAAATTGTGATTTCATGTCATTTGTTTGTGCGTGTAACTATAATGTAAATATTTTTGGTGTGCATTGTCAGATATGTCAAACATGTGACCTAATAGCAATCCAGGCTTGCAAAAATCAAAAGGAGCTTTTGAAAGCGTTGTTTGTAGACTTCGTGCCTCGCTAATCCTGTTCGTACGATTTTTTGTTATGTAAAAGATCAGACAACAACGACCACACCATGGGTAACACCATCATTGGGGAAAATGACACCGTCGACAACAACACCCGGCTGGATTGGTGGTATGTACATATTTATTTTATTTGTTTGTTTGTCTGCCGGGCAATCGGATAATATTCCTTTAAGTCTTGACGAATAGATAAACACTCAAACATGTGACTCATTAACAATCCAGTTGTGTAAAATTGATTGAATTCT
This sequence comes from Chiridota heheva, assembly GCA_020152595.1. Classification (NCBI taxonomy): domain Eukaryota; kingdom Metazoa; phylum Echinodermata; class Holothuroidea; order Apodida; family Chiridotidae; genus Chiridota; species Chiridota heheva. The sequence goes on from JAIGNY010003794.1 coordinate 788,728, forward strand.
ATGTAGAGAAGCAGCTATTTAAAAAAGCTGACGAATGGAGTTTAAATTTTGTCAAACATGATTTCTTCAGTACTTCGACCAATCATATACTGGGGGAACTTTTCCTTTGTTTCCCAACCAATCAGGTGCAGGTTTGAAAATGTAAGCAGCGTATATACGCGAGCGTATTTCCTTAATGTATAACGCACGTATGATACGTGCGCTTGAAAACATTTTTTCATACGCTAAGTCTCATACCGTGCGTGAATTATGCAGACGGCCAAGATTCCTTCAGTGTTTGATTGCTCAATAAGATTCCCCCAGTATACAATTGGTCCATTATGGACACGTGAATCTCGGCCATGTGACATTACTTAAATTGGTTATCCGGAAATTACCGATTAAGATTTAAAATAGTATATAGTTTATCGTTTACGTTGAACTTTCCTTTAGTTTATCATAAATTCGAGTTCACACTATTTCTATTGAGTTTATGATATTGCTACATTACCTATATTCACCTTTTTCGTTATCTAAGTGTATAAATTCCTTAAAGTAAGTCTCTAATCTCTACTCGTAATAGTCTGAGTGCAATGGGGGCTTCTTTAAAATAGAGTTAAAGATATTTACTTTTTATTTTCAAAAGGAAATATATCGTCACCTAAAGACAATCAGAAGTGAACGCCGCCGTGCTTCATACGTCGCTTCCGGTTTTTAATTCTTTTATATTGATCGCGAGAAATCTGCGATATCATCAATCACACATCCGCCGGTCTGAACATAGTCGCCTGAAAACATTTGTTATCGTTAAAAACACGACAGATTTCTCGCAATTACTAAGGATGATTGAAAACCGGAAGTGTCCAGCACGGCAGTGTTTACTTCCGGCGTTAACTTATTGATAGCAACGGTACATTTCTTATAATATAGAAATAGATAAATAGGCAAAATAGTTTCATATTAAGACTTTTGAAATTTGCTAAAAATAGATATAAATTCACTTGGTTGGTGCATTGTCATTTTTTCCGTCACATCCGGGAGATAATGTCATTTTCTGGAGTGAAAACAATCCTTTGCATATATATATATATATATATATATATATATATATATATATATATATATATATATATATATATATATATATATATATATATATATATATATATATATATATATATATATATATATATATATATATATATATATATATATATATATATATATATATATATATATATATATATATATATATATATATATATATATATATATATATATATATATATATATATATATATATATATATATATATATATATATATATATATATATATATATATATATATATATATATATATATATATATATATATATATATATATATATATATATAAATATGAATATAAGTTATTATATATATATATAATCTGAAACTCCTGTTTCTTTTTCTTCAGTGGTTGAAGTTAACTCATACCACTGAAGAAGAAACAGACGAAATATTTGGATTTTAAAATAAGTTGGCTAGAGACATTGCCATTTTTTCCTATTTTGTTTTATATATATATATATATATATATATATATATATATATATAATATATAATATATATATATATATATATATATATATATATATATATATATATATATATATATATATATATATATATATATATATATATATATATATATATATATATATATATATATATATATATATATATATATATATATATATATACATATATATATATATATATATATATATATATATATATATATATATATATATATATATATATATATATATACATATATATATATATATATATATATATATATATATATATATTTATATTATATATATATACATATATATATGTATATATATTTTTATATATATATGTATGTATATATATATATATAAATATATATAAATATATATACATATGTATATATGTATATATATATATATATATATATATATATATATATATATATATATATATATATATATATATATATATATATATATATATATATATATATATATATATATATATATATATATATATATATATATATATATATATACACAAATTTTTCTTAATAATTTCAACAACAAAAAAATAGATGTACAATTGTCACTTAATGGCAAAAAGTGTCTCTACATGTCACTTATTAACCAATTTATACAAGTGGAGTGTACGGCTACATCTCAAGATTGTATCTCATGGATTTTCAGTTTTTATTGACGATCTGGTTGAAGTATGTGATAATGAATTATATCTGTATGCTAATGATTACGCCCCTTTTGCACCAATTCCATCAGGTGGGGTGACTTAGCATCTTTCAACTTGAACATGGATCTTAATAAAATCTTGCGAAGACAAATGGAAGGTAACGTTTGAACCTTCAAAATGTAAGGTCATTGCAATTTCTAGGAAGAGGGAACATGCCAACACTATTTTGTTCTTTGGAATTGCAAGATAGATATTAAGAAAGAGCTCAACATTCTTAGTGTTACAATAGACAGCAACCTCTCGTGGTCCAAACATCTTTCCAAAACTGCAAATGAAGCTCTTTAAAGGCTAGGAACTCTGTGTAAAGTTGCTAATTAAGTTGACACTGTATAGGTGGAGCTATTGTCTATAAAGTTTAGGTTCGAAGTATCATGGAATATACATGCTTAACATGGACGAATGCATCCCTACAATGCTGGGCCTTCTCAACACCATGCAAAGGAAGGTACTGGAAATCGCAGATGTGGACGAATCTACTGCCACAAACATGCTCTCCATCAATAATCTCCACCACAGAAGACAGATTGCAGCAGTTACTGTATTGTACAAAATGCACACTAGCCACTGCCCCGCACACCTTTAGTCTTTTCCCCTACACTTTATGTCAAAAGGCGTACCACAAGATCAAGTACGTCTGCACCCGATCATGCTCTCTCCTTGCTTGCTGCTAGGACAAACTTTGTAGACAAAAGTTTCCTGCATACTGCCACTAGAATAAGGAATACCCTTGCAATTGATATTGTTGATAATATAACAGATACCAGCATCCAAGCTTTAAAGACCCGTGTCCATCGTTACCTCCTTTCTGTGAGATGATCAAGGGTTTTAAAAATTGTAGTGGTTGACAGCTAAATTAGTGCACACGGTTGGACTGCCTTGGTTATGTGATTTTTATATTTCCCTTGTTTTTAGCTTTCCGTTTTTGCTATTCCCTCCATTTTGTTTGTGGTCTTGTTTTTTTTTCTTACTGCGGTTCCTGGACCTGTCAAGATCTGTGCAGATTTCAAACCTTTTTCTGCCCATACTTGACATTTCCTGTCCCTCTCTCTAATAATATTTAAAAAAAAGCAATTTAATACTTAATTTTAGTTTCTAAATTTAAGTACCTGAATATTTCTTTTAAATTGTGGACATCTGTTATTTTGCACTGTAACCGTCACCAAAAGAAAATAATAAAAAGTAAACTGCCCCATCTGCGGTATGCCGTATTGAATATATATTGGTACTATACATCCCACTTAATAAGTGTGAAAAGCTTTGCTTGCAATAGCGCATGAACCCGCGTAGAAAACAAAAATTCCACACCTTATCACACCGTGTCCATCGTTACCTCCTATCTGTGAGATGATCAAGGGTTTTAAGCTGTTGTAGTGGTTGACAGCTAAATTAGTGCACACTATGGGACTGCCTTGGTTATGTGATGTTTATATTTCCCTTGTTTTTAGCTTTCCGTTTCTGCTATTCCCTTCATTTTGTTTGTGGTCTTGTGTACTTTTTTTTATTTCTCACTGCGGTTCCTGGACCTGTCGAGATCTGTGCAATTTTCAATCCTTTTTCTGCCCATACTTGACATTTCCCGCCCCTTTCTATAATATTAAAAAAAATCCATTTTAATACTTAATTTTAGTTTCTGAATTTTAGAAGCTGAATATTTCTATTAAATCGTGGACATTCTGTTATTTGCAATGTAACCGTCACCAAAAAAAAAAAAAAAAAAGGAAAAAATAAACTGCCCTATCTGAGGTATGCCGTATTGAATATACATTTATACTATATATCACACGTAATAAGTGTAAAAAGCGTTGCTTGCAATAACGCATGAACCCGTATAGGAAACAAAAACTCCACCCCTTATCACAATTGAAAACCTACTGAAGTGGGAAAATTCTACGGATTTCTCACGTGATCAATTTCACACTTTTCCTCGCATTTTCATTTTCAAAATTGGGCGTGGTTTTTTCCTCTGTGTTTTTATCAAAACTTCGACATCATGTGCTGTGAAAATACGCAATGATCCATTTTAATTATTTCTTTCTTTCTTTGTTTCTGTGTGCAGTTCCTTGCTTTCTGGTATGCGCCAGCCAGACGGAAATTGCCGCCCCTCTTTTTAGTAATACACTCACATCATATATTTGTTGTTTCATTATTGGTATTTTGACAGGACCGACGGGAACCATAACCTCCACTCTATACCGAGACAGTGACTTTACTTCCCCGTACAGCTCAGATGAATTACCAGCGTTATTGGAATTTGGTGAGAGTGTATTCTTTCAGCTGACACTAGAGACTAGTAGCAATTCGTTTGGCATTGTTCCCGAAACATGTTGGGTAGGAAATGAGGATTCTCCTGCAAGTGGAATTGGTCCGAACGACAAAGTTATTATTGAGCATGGGTATGTGAAACTAATATTCCCGTATGGGCATTAAAATTTTACATCATGGAGAACAGTCCTCGAAATATCAGTAAATTCCTGTAATAGTACTGTAAGGAGTAAGCTTGGCGAAGCCGTCTTATTTTTAGTAGATTATGTTTGTTATTAGATATTGGTTAAGACTTTTCGATTACCGGATTATCATTTTTGCTCCGAGGCTTATAATGATCAGTTTCTCTTAGCAGAAAGAGGTATATCTTTCTGGACTTCTGGAGTTAAACGTCTTCACTCCTCTTTGAGTTTTGGAAAAGTATGAATTTGTCAAAGGGTTGTCAATGAAAGAGCTTTCCTTATTCTATTTGAACAAAGATTAAAAGATAGCAATTACCAGAATACTTTTGGGGAATGAAATGTAAATGAAAAGTTATCTACACATTGTTTATCTCAAACTGATATAATTTGTAAAAAATAACCTTGATTGTGTTTTAGTTCCTGAATACCGGAAAAGTCTGTGTAAATTTCGTATTAAATGGTAATCACATCCTTTATGTGGAAATAATATCCCCAGAGAGGAAAGAATCTGCTTAATTTGTAAGTTTGGTTGTATGAGGAAGTTCCTTTTGCTTTTAGGTTGTGCTGTTTATAAAAGTCTACGGGAGAAGAGTATCTCACCTTACTTCATCGTTTATCCTTCTATTGATAAATTAGTTTCGCCGATGTGTTGTAAAAATTCTTCTGCTATGTACAATTAGGTAAATTTCTTTTTCTCTCGTTTAAAGATGCTAAGTGTTTCAAGAAATTTCGTGATTGTCTGTATCATTGCTATGAACTCATCTCCTCATATTTATATATTAACTTGTAAAGTTTTGCATATATTGTACTTCTGTTTGTAAAGAGCAATAAGTTTGTGTATACTTTTGTACTAAGGGCCAGAGGTCTGAAGTTTTTGTTGAATAAAATGAAATGTTCCTGTCTGGGAATTCAAATTTCACAAGATGGGGAGCAATCCTTAAATCAAATGTTAATATCTTCTCCATACTATAAGTTATTCTGGCTAAACAATAAACGGATTTATATACAAACGATAAGTAACGCACTAAGTTTGGCAGTACACCATGCCATCATATTTTTAGATAAGTGTTTGTTTGTTATTATCTTTTGTTGTATGAAAAGATGAACAACATTGCAGCCAATCCGCTCGATCCCAGACGAAATTTGTCCTATCATGGGAGTGGGTATCATTACCATATATAAATTATCATCAGTCCGTTATAAAATGTTAATATTTCTGCTTTCAAATTCAATTTGAAAGCATTTCGTTACGTACAAATATTCTCCATGGCATACAAACCTGTAAAATTTCTAGTCCTATTGCCTAGTTTGAAACTTGTACAAACAGACAAACATATATTAAAGGCTGTAAGAATTAAATAAGGTTGTTTGTGAGAAGGTTCAATTTCCGCTTTTTACAAATACCGTCAAGAAACACATATATAGCGGTAACCTGGAAAGCTTGGGTGCTCGTGGGGGCTATGTAGTAACCAACGTGTACCAACGTACCTGGTTAACTGTCGGCTACAGTAGGTTAAACCATCAACGCATGTAGAATGCCGACCCAACGTGGCACAAATGTACTCAACGTTAACCAATCTTTGACTAGGAGAGGGCCAACTCTTCATGTGAATTTGGTACCACTGCATAAATCAGACTATGTTTAAAATCACATCCTTAAATCTATCGAAACTATTTGTACATAAGTCTATTTTATTGTTTTACGGAATTGTTTTGCTTGCCAACATTGGATTAAACATTAGGAGACAAGTAACATAAAGTTTAATAAAGAAACTGTAACTTTTCACTTGAAGACATATTTAAGCTTTTGACCTATCCGCCAAATTACAAAATACAAAGATCTTTAAAATACTTATAGAATACAGCCGCTCAGGAAAATATGATTTTTTTTTGTTTCAGATGCGTTTTGGATCCATTTAATGACTACCTCTACCTAAAGAAGGACAAGAGAGTGGAGCGCGTAAGGTTTGAGGTAACTGAGGAGATGGTTTTATTTGTAAGTACCTTTTTCAAAAGTGAATACATGAGTGACTGATTAAAACCGCTAAGGAAAAATGGGACTTGAAAATTAAAACATTTAAGAGCAACATAATAATTTCATGAACAGATTAATCAATCTGGTCTACGCTCTCCACCAGGAGCTCTTCCAGTCAGGAAATCTAAGCATTCGTAGTGAACATCCCGGAGATTTCCTAATAGAAGGCGATGAAATATTTTCAAGAAAGTAGGAGATAGAAAAGCTATGGAAGCCGCTCTTACCCGATATTATTCGTAATGCCCTAATGCTCTCCCATAGACTTAGTGTGTGTGTGTTTCAAACTTAAAACGGTTCGGAAATTTGTTCTAGGCCTCGGTACCACATGGGGTATGAGTATTCAGTTACTTTAAGAGTAAATTAACAAAAAATGTGCTGATTCAAGAGTTTTCACCTTTTAAATTACAAGAAAATCGGCTCGGAAATTCATGACCTCGACCCGAATTCTTCCATTATCCACGGTAAAGAGGCTAAATTAGTAGAAGACCACTTGTTAGGCCTATATATGTATCTTTACATGAAGATTGAATAATAATTGCGTTAATTATAAGTTGGAAATTGGATAATAAAAATGTCACGTCCAACAAGTAGAAGATCTCGCACTTTTATGAGATCTCCCGGACTGGTAAATGGAACTCACTTAATTTATTTAAACTGTTTTTTAAATATGTATACCCTAAGTAATAGCGTATTGTATCTTTCTTTGTATTTTTTAAGTGGTGAATGTATTTATCATAAGATTGAGGTTTTTGGTGTATATCACATAAAATATATTTCCTTTTTTTCAAAGCAGAAATGGTATTTTTTTCTATTCCTTATTTTTTGCAACTCTATTATCAGATTTTTAGTCAACTTGATGTCTGCAATTTGATGTTGTATTTGTTTATTTCTATTATGGCTTCTTACTGTTAATTTTGTAAGTGAGTATTCCAACTTGAAAAGACATTGGTTGTATCAGAAATTCCTGTAAAATGCTATATGTATTATACTACATAATTATAAATACCCATTGATATATAGATTGATAATTGACTTTAAACAGTCAGGGTATAAGCAGATAAACAGATAAAAACAAATAATTTATGTAAGAAAATAGATAGTAATGTATTTTCTAAAGTTACAAATAAATATAACATTTCCTATTAAAACTGAAAATGTGCAAAATTTTGACAGACTGTTTTGTAAATGATCTTAAATTGATTTCAAGTAGTTGTTTTAGTTGTTTCTACCTATCCATACCATTAGCAGATATTGGACTTTCCCACGATTTCCTGAACTTTTAAATGATTTTCTTAATTTGTTTGTGCTTCAGGAGACAATGTTTATATCCTGTACCGTGGAGATCTGTACGGGGACCTGCAGTCATGATGTATGTCGTCTTAAAAGAAACGCATCGAGACGAATTTTTCGTCGTAAGAGAAACGCACATATGCTCAAACGTGCCACTTCATCCAGCTTCATTGTAACACGCAATTCATTTTAAAAGGGATCGTCTCGACGCCAAACGATGACCGAGTGTACATGAAAAAATGACTATCAATGATGATATAAGTATCACATAGCAGTCGTAGCCTTTAAAACAACATTGCATAATGAAATTGTTAATAATGATACTTTCTTCTAACTTTCTTTGCCTAGAGTTTTGCACCGTGGTAATGGTGAATTTGAGGGAGACGGATTCACACGTATTTTAATTAGGTATTTGTCAACGCCCATCGTCACACCCAGGCTTCTTTTACGTGTATTTTGCATGCATTACAGTTAAATTGTTTAGTTTTCAATTCATTGTTCAAACTTTGGCAAATACTGTTTTGTTTGCACGAATGTCTCTCGAAATACACTATGCAGTAAGACCTGACATATGTAATTTTCAAAATAACACTATATAATAATATACCCTGGCTTTTACAATCCAAAATATTATTTTCTTACTAATTTAAGTAATTTGCCAATTAAATTATTTATATAATTCTGATAAATGGCGACATTACCAAAGATATATAAACAATATCTGACGATGTTTTGTCGAAGTTATTAGGTAAATACTGGATCTTGTCACACAATATCTTTAATCGAGTTTAACAGCCAATTAGAGTATTTTTGTCAGATTATACTCAATACGACACTTTGTAAATGACCATAATTTTGATACGTAACAATACGACGGTGCTCCGAAATACCCACGAGCAGACGAAGTTTTTCAAAATGAGCACAACTCTCCTCCAAATAATCACGGAGTACTCCGGAATGTGACGAATGTACTTCGGAAAAATTACACTGATAATTCCATTTGGCTCTTATTTTGTAAAAGCACCCACTGTAAGAAATTATGGCAGAAATTTAATTCTTAGCAGAATAAATTCGCATGTGCCCCGAAAAAGCTTTAAATAATCTGATACCCCTCATGGCATGGTTGATAAGAAAAATTCTTGTTTAGTAGCATGTTTTTCGAATTTTATGACGGGAAGAATATACTTCTACCACACTGCACATTGTACTCTACACTGCACACTGCATGCACTGTCAGCATTATGAGATATTTGTGGCTCTCAATAGAAGAAGTTTAAACTTGCCGAAGCTGCAATCCCTGTAAGCCCCCAATGAAACGATTAGAGACTCGAATCCTGAAAAAACTTAATATACTAGGTACACCGACAGTTTGGTTTATGTCCTTGTTTTATGTGTGTATATATCAGCCTATACTCGCCTGACTGATCCAGCAAACCCGACAATTAAAAATCCCATAAGTTTAGTAAAACAAAATATTGTCCGAAAAATTCAATGTCGCTCAAGACCTACGAGCTACGAACATATTGGTCGCTGATTTGCCGACTGATCTATATCTCAGGTGGTGTCACACCCCCTTACACCCCTTATAGTCACGCACCCGCATATGTCCTGCCGCAAGCTTTGATCCATTTACATCTCTTCTCTGGATCTTTAGAGTTTTTAGCAAAAGTAATACTCAAAATTCCGTTTGCTAGCTGTTGTGGGTAACGAGAATCAGGTATACAAAGCCGATAGCGGGCTCGTAGGCGCAATATTTTCACTATCTTGTCGTTACTCAGTTTGTGTGTACAGACATTCCTTTTGTGCATTATACAATATATTAGATTGGTGCATGAGCGCACGCTGCTAGCTAGCTATACTGTACCAGTACCGCGTAGGATTTTTAGCTCACTTAGTTACACAAAGTTTTGTTGCTAGGCAAATTCTTGTGGTGATTGCTTGAAAAAGCTGTTTATCATCTAACTTAGAGATGTTAATTGCAACTACTTGTGAATAACGTGACAAAATTACTTATGCTACCTAGTTTTAGGAAAAACTTTGCTCTCTTTTAAAAGCCTCTATTTTAATAAATAGCAAAATGCATAGATTTTCGTACAATTGTGCTGAGTATATAGCCTAGTCCAGTTTTTCATCCTCGGAAATGTATAATACCGCTAATACCCTTCAGCTTACCGCATTTCTTTACATTTTTTCCTGATTCATACATTTTTTACCATATATCATTTTCAGAAAACTAAGTCATAAACTTATTTGTCTTTAAACGTACTTCACGAATAATGTTATTTCTATCGTAAATTATTGATTTAGACCTTTCTCAGTTCAGATCATTTTAAACAGGCGTAGCTTTTCAAGCAAGAATATTATCATCAATATTATTATTTTTGAATAAAGGAGCTTAGGGTCCAAAATTGAAGGCGTTTTCTCTGCTCATGGAAATTTAATGATAATGCATGTCTAGTTTGAAATACTCGTGTAGAAAAATTATCTTAAGTATTTAAGTATTCACTAGAAAACTTATATTTGTTTGGAATATTCGTGTAAGGTCTACTGTACCATCACTTGCATAAAAAGCGTGTTTGTATATTCTAGAGACTCCATTTCGGCCGAGTTCTCCTTTAACATCGAGTAAAATATAGCTATGAGTTAATCCATCCTTTCGATAACACATGTCTTTTTCTTTATTTTATGGAATTGGAATTATTTCATACATACCCATGACTCTAGATTCGATTCGGGGAAGTGATGCTTGAATCAGTCCTGGAGAAAGTATAAGGATTGCTCACATCCTTAAAATGAAGAAATTGCGATATAACTAAGGCCGTCTTATGTTAAAAAGTGTTTTCATGTTGATTATGAGAAAATATGGGCTTCATGGCTATATTCGTATAGCAAGATCTCTCGCGTGGTGTGAAAATTACGATACTTAAAACTGTTACAGATTTTATCGTTTGTGAAGTGGGTTTGTAATACATGTAATAATGTAAATTATCTGGGAAAATAAGTCTTTAGCCACATTAAACTGTCCGGTTTGTACCCCTCCCCACTCCCTCCCTACTACCTCCATCGGGAGAACAGTTTTGTTCTCCTGATGGTGGATTCTTTACAGAAGTATCCCACAGTGCATCTATACAAATTCAAAGTTTGTGTAGGAATCATATAAGAATCCCACAAATTTCGAGCGCAGAGAACACAAGCACTGCGCGATGGTTCTAAATCATCTTCACGATTTGAAATAATGGCATATGAATTATCCTTTCACCGTTTAAAAAATTTACTGTGGAAATTTCGAGAATTTTGAGGAAAAGTGGTGACTTCTTATTATGTATTACCGATGGGCAGTCGCGTTCCCCGCGCTCGAAATTTGTGGGATACTTATATGATTCCTATTAAATTTAGATAGATGCATTGTGGGATAAAAACAAAACTGTTCTCCCAATCAGAGGTACGAATTGGACTGCTAAGGCTCTTAATTTGAGGAAAATAAACTGATGTACGCTCTATAATTGTTCTAGATCCTAAAAGTAGGTAATGTTGTGACTGCCCCTTTAAGCAAGTCTTGTCAGGTGACATGTCATATGACCAGCTGTCCAGAATGGAAGCTATTTAAAGGGATAACATGTGAGTTTTCCCATCTTTTTCTTCATCAAATATCTAACAGGTATTATTCATTCATCCTGAACCTGTTTTAATCTTAAGAAAAAACACTTCTTCAAGATTTCCTGCAGACTACTTGGAACATTCTATACCTGTATAAGTGATTTCCAAAAGAGATGCTCCGGAACATCGGGGAACAATATCTAATACTCTGACTTAAACTACTTCTTTGTGAAAGAAGAATACAACCCGTTTTATTGCGGAAGTTTTCAAAATGTTTTTTCCTATTCTTTTATGTAGGGTATTCCCTTAAACACGCGTCATACCGAACCTGCCATAATCATTTGTGGGATTTGAAGTGTATTATATTTAATGTAGGTTCTGGATGCATGATGTTTCTACAATTCAATGTTTAAAACTAAATGTCGATGAAGAAACGTTTGCGATAAGGATAAGCTTAGTGGTTGAACAATTCTATCTTGTTTTACACGAAAACAAAACACAAATATAACTGTAAACAAACCATAGCTGCGTTTAGGAGGTATTGAATTATATAGATACCGCACATCTGTTTAAGTTTGAAATCGACTCGCATACATTATTGTTTTCTAAATGTGACAAAGTATTTATTATAATACTGTAGCGAAATGTCTGAAAGTTGTTTTTGCGAATATATGTGAATATAAGCGGCGGAATCGGGGGACACAGGGGCAAGTTTCCCTCACACTTTTCTCAAAAGTTTAAAAAGTGTACTTTTTAAGAGATGAAAAGTGCCTTTTTTTGAGAGAAAAATGCCCTTTTGTAGAAAAAAAATGTCCTTTCAAAGAAGACAAGTGCCTTTTTAAAGAAAGAACATGCCATTTCAAATATTGACAACCTTTTTTTTAATATATATCTAATTTTCATTTAAAAAAGTAACACAAATATTGCCCTAAAAAGATTAAAAATGTGAAATTCTACGCGCTTTGCGCGCATACACCATTCTGAATGTTTCCTTAGAAAAACAGCGGGAGCCCAATAGCCCTATACATATTTGAAAATATTGGACTTTTGCATACTTAAAAAGCCTTCGCCTCTTTCTACTTTTGTTTTCCCAGCTTATAATTTGTGCAAACATTTTCAAATAGGGTCTATTTTGAGTATGCGATATACTCCAAATGGGATATCTTTGAAATGGGCCATGCAGGGCAAAACCTATTTCTTGGACCCGGGTCATTGTAATGACATAAACTGACGTGACCTCTCCCCATCTTGTAAAGTTTAAAAGTTGGCCCTTTACAGGCTGACAGAGTTTTAAAAAAGGTTATTCAAAATATTGAAATACATTCAAATCTTCGATCTTTTGATTGACAGATTAAAGAAAGTAATACTGGCATCAAGCAAAATATCCCAAATTTTGCTCGCAGAGCGCCTTTAATTTGGATTCTAGAAAAAAACATACAATGCGGACACTTGCTACTGATTTGCTGAAAACTGGGTGTGAATTTGGACTATGTGATCTAATTTATACTAAAAATAATTACATATTTTATTCTCAGCAGCAAAAAAAATGATGGCCTCCAAGGACCCTTTTGCTTTTCACATTATCTTAGACATTAAGTATTCCGATTCATAAACCATACAATTGGTTAATTATGATCTCTAAGTCTAAATCCTGCCGATTTCAAGACTAATGATCTATACATTTTTCCAAATCAGCAATTGTAGATTTCATAGATTTCAAAACAATTGTTATATTTTACCTAAAATAAAATTGTTATAATTTTGGACCACAATATCTTGAATGTATGAAGCTGTGAAATAAAAAAAAAGAAGGAAAAATGGGTAATCAGTAATGTTGAAAGTTATAATTTTTTAATTTTTCGTAGAGTTGAGGGAGGGTGTTAGAGGGTTAACCATATAAAGGTATATCTTCATGCTTTAAAAACACGATAGTTGGAAAGTGCCTGTCAGGTCCTGTGGACCCCCTCCCCCACAGTTTCAAAAATCATCCTCTGCATCTGTATGTGGATGTACAAAGACACACATCTCGTCTGCCATTCTGATTGTTATTGTTATTGATCTGTTCTTTGCAACTAGCCCCTTGAACGTAGCATAAAATCATTGGCCTAACCTTAACTCTCCAGTCAGAAATGGAACATTTACATTGCCAACATGATTAACAAATCCACTTAAACTCTCATTAGTTGGCCTGCTACTCTCTAAAAGACTGCCCAAACCTCTCAAACTGTTCCCCCTACCTTAATACGCTCACACCGTCTGGGACCCTTACAACCCCACTAATATAAAATGCCTGGAAAAAAGTTCAAAAGCGAGCATTAGATTCAAAACTAAAAACTACGACTGGGCCAAAGCATCACTGACTTACAAACTTCACTTAACCTTCTAGCCCTGCAAAATAGTAAGGAAAATTTAATTACGTTTCTTTGCAAGATAACCTACGAAGTTCCAGTAACGTTTTTAACCCCCCCCCCCCCCCCGCACACTCGCACTCGGAGTAAATCTAACCCCAGCCTCAGAAGATATTCAAAAAGGACCGAGACATTGAAATATTTTTCGCTTTTTTAGTTATCACAGCTTGTAGATAACAAATCCTGTTTGTAATGATAGTAGCATTAGCATCTTTAAAAGGTGTCTTGGTTTCATTTTTTTATATTTCAACTCGTTTACACAACAGTGCTCAGTTATACCATCTTAGGTGGTCCATTGATTTAAATAAGTCAAAATACAAACCTACTATATCAAGTTCTTTTAAATTTTGTGAAAGTGAATTGGTAAACACAGAAATTCCGAGTATTCATGACCATGACATTGGTTGGACTGAGTACCGTTACATGGAAAACAACGATTACCGTAAGGACCCTAGATTAATACACCCTCGCGGTTTGGTAGTCTTTCAAATTAAGAGTTTTGCCAATTCATATTTTAGGAATTTGAACACAAAAACATAATATTAATACAGATTTCAAAAAATTGTTGTTGGCTGTAGATATTAAATAGATCATTTCCTGGTGTTTTAGTAAACTATTGTTTTTACTTTCTTTACAGGGAGTAAGACAAAACTGTCAAAAGTTGTATTTTGTACAGCTGTGCCAACATTTAAGTATTTGATTTGGTTATCTAAATATTGCCATAATACAATGCAATGATTTTATGCTTCAAAAGTCCTAATCCACAGCATAGATGTTTTAAAATCTGTGTTTCAGGTTTTATCCCGGGTGAAGGATTAAAAACAGGTATAGTATCAATTAAATGCTTCTAGAAAGTTTTCTTGAGAAATAATTTTTTTGCTGCTTGCTTATTTGTGTTACTAGCATTTGTTTAAAAATCAAGTTTAATTCCGTGTTCCGTTTTTTCTTCTGTTTTCCGTGTTCAATTTTATTGTGGAAATTTTTCTTGCTGAATGTAGACAATTTTAGTTGACCATTTCCAAGATGAACAGGAGAGCGTTTTAAGCTTGCTTACAATTGCAAAATTGAACTGAATTAGGAGACTTTGGTAAGTGCGACATCTTCTAAAAAATTACAATTTTTTTCATTACTGCACTAAATACAAAAGACGTGTTATTGTAAAACTCTTATAAATGAGCGCAAACTAAACAGTCACTTTTTAATCGAGAGCCCCATTAAAGGCGAGTTATATATGTAGAAATATTTCGGTCAATCATTTGTTTCTTTTATATTATAGAACAAACAGCTTCTATTTTCAAAATAGATTTCTATTGTCACAATGGACTGGAATAAAGCCTTCAAATTACCATTATACTCATTTTTGGTACTTATAAACTTTTTAACAGAATAGCAAACAACATTTTTGTTTGCTGTTCTGGTACATAGTTAATTAAGTACCACAAATGAGCATGATGGTAATGTGGAAGCTTTATTCCAGTCTATTTTGACAATATAAATCTATTTTGAAAATAGAAGCTCTTAATGCATCAGTAATCAGAATTGGTGAAAAACCAACTTAATATCTTATTCCGTAATGAAGTTATTGAATACGGAGATACCACCATTGTATTAAACAGTGACATGGCAGTAGGCTAGTGAAAGGCGATCAAAAACAATTTGTATGCATTTTATGCATGCTTTGGAAAATGATTGTCTGATTCTAAATCAATGTAACATTTTTATTCCATCTTTGATTAAGGGCAAAACATACATTTTACAATAAAATTCTTTGCCCATCTAATCGTGCATCTTACACTTTAAATAATAGGAAACCAGAAGCACATCTTTTTAAATATGGAAAATATGTACATATATACATCTACAATAGGTTTTTTAAATTACGGTGACATAACAAATTTCATTCTTTTTAGACCTGAAAGCTCAGCAGTTATACATATTCAGATATTTATGCAAAGTTAGCCGTCTCTTTGTTGGTAAAGGAAGAATGATTATACTAGGTTATTGCATGTGACAGAGAGCAATAGCTCGTCTAATTAACTATCCCTTATAAACAATCATAAAACGTTAATGGAGCATTTGCACTGTCATAACCCGTGCATTAAATGCCCGTAATGCACGATTTTAAGTATTTGGTTGACTTCATTTTAACAACAGGTGAATTTTGTAAGAAAGCAAGAAAATGGATGTAAACTTTTCTCGTTTTTAGTTTTTTAGTCATGCATCTTAAACAATATAACGCGGACATTTTTATAAAACGATTGATGTTTTGGCATTGTGTTTATATGTGTATTTATTCACGGTTCAGTAAGGCTTTGCACAATATCGAATGACCTTTTTAAAATCGGGTCAATTTATTCAAGCCAAAGTTACTTGTTCTGTGTATTAGATACGCAATGCTATGTAATATAAACACTCCGCCTCAATATTAATCATGGTGTGTTAACTGTGTTGTAGACCAATTACACGTCTGTTGGTCATAATACGTGGTAAAAGATTAGTTTACCGGTCAAGCATAGTTATCCTACATAGAAAGAGTTAAGTTTCATTTGCGTAGAAAGCACTGAAATCAAACTATCAGATCTTCAGATTCTTTAAAATTTTCTATGTATTCTGTCACATTATTGCTGCGATTGTTTGGATGTCAGAAAATAATCTCTGTAACAAAGTAAGATATTGAAGTATTTTTTCATCCTTATGTTTCTGTTACAATTCGTTATTATATTTAAAGACTTGTTTTACCATTGAATTTATCATTTAATGTATTGTGCTTAAAATTGACGTACTATAAAAATAAAAATATGAAAACATAATTTTTCTCAAAAACTCTTTATCAATCGAAAGGTGTTTGATGTTTGCAAATCCTTCTACAACCTTTTAAATGCATGAGAATAAATGGATATAGCCAACAGACTTTTAATTTCAATCCTAATCCCCAATCTAATTATTTAGTAGGAGAAACAAATGTATTTTCAATTACTGATATGCAAGACATAATTTTGAAGAATATACTTTACAGATTCTGTGCTTATTTCTCTTTCATATATCGAAATTTTTGCAATGCATACACTAAATAAGAAAGCCATCCATGGAGTTGATGATCTCATCACTTTAGGCATACAGCATATCACTTAAGCTATGTGACTTTTAATGGATTGCACTGCCCATAAGAGCTCGAGTACAAGCAGATGTTGAGACAGGCTTGGCTATCTTTCTTTAGGCATGTTGATGGAATGTACTGCCCATGCGAGTACAAACAGACACTACATGAGGTTTGGCGACAGAAATCGATATGATCATCGAAAAAAAGTCTAGTAAGTTATTTGGTGGGGTTCATCATATTGGGAGGTCATTGGGAAAAGGTTTTATTATCTACACTTGTTTTTTCCAATTAGTTACTACTACTCAGCCCGTACGCGTATTGGCCCTTCACTGGGTAGGCGTGTGCCTAGTGTTATAATACACGGGAGTGTTAATAATAATATAATAAGCGGGTGTTATATCAATGTCAATAACACTAGGCATGATGCTGACCTGTGGTATGAGCATACTTATGGACGTTGACCTTCTACAACTTAACAACATTGAGTCACTGATTGGACTTGAACTTGTTAATTCAAAGTTATTATAGGGCACAGTATGCCCATGGCTTCCACTTGGAGGGGTCAGTTATCAATTCCATTAGAACATACAGTCAATGGGAGAACAAATTATTTTGTGAATTAAAAAAAAATACCGGGCAGAATTAATTTTTCTTCAAATGTGTTTGGCAACACTACTTAATAGCCTGCATCATTTAAATACGAATTATATGAAGAAAACAATGGCCCAAAAACAGAAGAAAAAGGCGGAAGTTCAGAGAGCAACAGCTTAATTTAAGGCTTTAAAATGTATGATTCTAATGTTTTTTTAGATGTTTTCATATGCAATGTTGACCTAACGAAAAAATCAACAATACATTTAAAAGTTATTTACACTGTTTGACTAACTGGTAAATTGCAAACAAAAAATCGGGAAAACCGAAAGGTTTCTCATTGACATTAATGATAAATTAGCGAAATAGCCTAACATCGGTTTGTAAATTGCATTTTTTTCCAAACGCAGGAAGATATCATTAAGCTAATTAAATGACGTCACAATAAGTGTTGGGAGAATATGAAAAGTGATCAAAATAAATTGCCCTTTTCTTTCTATATTTTCACTCCCCAAAATAAATATCTATTTGACGTTATCGTAGGGCCAGAGGACCTCGGCTATCGCCTCGGTCCGCTCAAACCCTGCGACGACGTCATCCTTGGTCTCAAATGCCATTTGAGACCCGCGATCTTCGCATCTATTCCCTAATTCGAATTTTTTTTGCCTACGAAGTCAGACGGAGGTTATGGTTTTGCCTCTATTTGTTTGTTTGTCTGTTTGTCATCAACATATCCCAAGATGATTGGATTTGTATTAAATTTGCTATGTGATTTTGTCAATGCTTAAGAAAAAGTGATTATTTTTTTTAAACATACTTAAGCAGG
>JAIGNY010003790.1:0-35531 GCA_020152595.1 Chiridota heheva
TGCTTCAGAAATCAAACTCGATAAAATAATATTCTGCTTCAAAAATCAACTCGCTAGAAATATTCTACTTCAAAAAGCAACTAAGTCAAACTCGGCTTCATAAACTTACAGACTTCAAAATCAACTCTCAAAAATATTCACTCCCAAAATACACCACTATTTCAACTCATTTTTGGCATACTGAGTTTGTACACTGCACATTATCACGTGCAGAAAACCGTGCAATCACAGATGTGCAAGAACATCTCACTGCCACCTTGCTGTGAACTAGAATCTAAAGTGAAAGCCTGGGCGGAGAACTATGATCTCAGCCGAAGCTTTCACTTTTGAATGGAAAACTATGATACTTCCGCGTTTGGGTGGACAACTATGATGGCCGCCCAAACCAGGAAGTTTGGGTGGACAACTATGATGGCCGCCCAAACCAGGAAACTTAGGTGGAGAACTATGATGTCCACCCAAACCCGGAAGCTTGGGCGGAGAACTATGATGGCTGCCCAAACCAGGAAACTTGGGTGGAGAACTATGATGTCCACCCAAACCAGGAAGCTTGGGCGGAGAACTATGATGGCTGCCCAAACCAGGAAACTTGGGTGGAGAATTATGATGTCCACCCAAACCCGGAAGCTTGGGTGGAGAACTATGATGGCTGCCCAAACCAGGAAACTTGGGTGGAGAACTATGATGTCCACCCAAACCCGGAAGCTTGGTTGGAGAACTATGATGTCCACAAACCCGGAAGCTTGGGTGAGAACTATGATGGCTGCCCAAACCAGGAAGCTTGGGTGGAGAACTATGATGTCCACCCAAACCCGGAAACTTGGGTGGAGAACTATGATGTCCACCCAAATCGGAAGCTTGGGTGGACAACTAAGATGGCTGCCCAAACCAGAAAACTTGGGTGGAGAACTATGATGTCCACCCAAACCCGGAAGCTTGGGTGGAGAACTATGATGTCCACCCAAACCCGGAAGCTTGGGCGGAGAACTATGATGGCTGCCCAAACCAGGAAACTTGGGTGGAGAACTATGATGTCCACCCAAACCCGGAATCTTGGGCGGAGAACTATGATGGCTGCCCAAACCAGGAAACTTGGGTGGAGAACTATGATGTCCACCCAAACCCGGAAGCTTGGGTGGAGAACTATGATGGCTGCCCAAACCAGGAAACTTGGGTGGAGAACTATGATGTCCACCCAAACCCGGAAGCTCGGTTGGAGAACTATGATGTCCACCCAAACCCGGAAGCTTGGGTGGAGAACTATGATGGCTGCCCAAACCAGGAAGCTTGGGTGGAGAACTATGATGTCCACCCAAACCCGGAAACTTGGGTGGAGAACTATGATGGCTGCCAAAACCAGGAAGCTTGGGTGGACAACTAAGATGGCTGCCCAAACCAGAAAACTTGGGTGGAGAACTATGATGTCCACCCAAACCCGGAAGCTTGGGTGGAGAACTATGATGTCCACCCAAACCCGGAAGCTTGGGCGGAGAACTATGTTCTTGTACACTTGGAAAAGTCATGGATGGCAAGAACAGCAAATTAATAATTCTATTTCCGGTTTAATCTCTGTATAAACGAGATAGCACCCGGATGGCTGCTGAAAGCTCACTCAATGGCTTTCAGTACAGCAAGTGCTGCTATATGCAATTACGCTATCTTCATATGCAATAACACTAGGCCCCCAAACTATGATTGGGCGGAGAACTATGATTGGGCGGAGTTATATTACTAATTTCTCGAAAATTGTCCGCAATGAAGGAAATTTCTCCGAAATTGCCTGCAAATGAGGGAAATTTTCAGAAAATTGCCTGAAAATGGAAAAAAATTCCCCGAAATTAAACTTGTAGATTTCTGGATAAGCAGCAACTTTTGATGGAACCTTACTACTTTTCAGCGCAAGACAAATCGGCCCGACTAGTCTAAAATTTGCACTTGCCCCACTTATCTATAAACATGCAGGGTTGCAGTGGCGTATTCAGTGAGGGGTCAGGGGGTAACTGGCCCCCTCCTGGCGAAATTCCGTAAGTAAAATGTAGTAGCGTGATATATCAATATACAATATGCTGTACATATTCGGGAAATATTATATAAGTATAAATATCGCCAAAACTTCTTTATTTTCGGAAAATTTTCTTCGTTTTCTGGCAATTTTTGTCAATTTTTTTTCATTTTCAGGCATTTTTTCGATGTTCAGGGAATTTTCTTCAATTTTCGGAAAATTTCATTCTTTTTTGGGAAATGTTTTTAGATTTGATCAAAATTTCCAATAATTTGACGAAGATTTCCAATAATGTCACTATAATGTCACTGCATGTCCTAGTATGCGTAAACATAGGACCCCAAACGCTGATATTACCGCTGACAGTTTAAATGTTTAACCTCATAATCTAAACATCTTCGTGCACTCTATATACATGCTGCATGCATTGGGCTATTTGTCTTCAGGCGCAAATCCAGGGGTATGCGCGTGACGCCCCTCCCCACCCCTTTATACCCTCCGCACTTAGTCTCTAGCTTTTTGTCAAAAGTTCCCATTCTAATTCAAATTATGGTTGCTCTCTGCGTAAGTTTGGAGCTAGCCTGAGAAGAATAACGTCTTTGCAAGTCATACATTGCAAAGAGTATCAAACCTCATGCACAACAGAACAATAGTTAGTCAGAACAGATGTCTGCGCCCCCTCCCCACCCCCTTTCGGAAATGCCTGGTCTTCGTCCGATTTTCGTCATGGCATATTTCTTCACCGTGAACATGGACATGCAGAGGCAACATTATAACTAATTTAATAGTTCAGCAGTCAAGCAAGTCTATCTTATATGGAAGAGGACTTAAAAAAAAAAAACTAAGTGAAGAAAGCATTACATTTTATTCCGTTCAAATTTTATTCCCTTAAAGAGAAATCTAAGTTTAAAGTTTGCTATCATTTGTATAGAAACGACTCAATTCAGACTAGTTGTGGTATCATAGCCTCAGATTCCTCAAAGTCTTAATGCCTTAGTGGCCTAAAAACCATGTGATATGTTTAAAATACTAAAACTGAATCTGGGAAGGGTATTTCTGTATTTATAACATGCAACCTGAAGAAGGTTCAAGAAAAATAATTTGAATAGTGAAAATATTAAATAAACTTTCTTTAAAATATATCAACAATTGCTAAGATAGTGAGAATGAAGACACAAACTTTCCATAGACTTACTACACCAGTAATTTCTACACAGATAAGATTTATGAACGCTTTCTTCACCATTTAAATTCTCTTTTATGTAAAATGGACATGTTTGACTACTGAAATAGACCTTTAAAAACTATGGAAATAACAAAAACTTTACAGCAGTAACAATGATCGGTTGAAAATTCACCATTTTTTCAGTGTTTTGATCCGAGTCAGGCAAATCTGTGATGTACAAGCGACCTTGGTATTTCATTTCTTAAGTTTATTATAAGTACATCAGTATTCTTTTTTAGAACTAACCATATCCCCCCACCCCCTTCCCCACCTCCCAAATCCCATCAAAGTTTATCACAAACTAGACTATGCCTTTTCAGTGTCTCACTGAGACGTATATCAGAAAGAAATTGCATACAGATTTGGAAAAACTTTGAAGGCCCTTAGAATCATTTAGTGGCGTAGTCAGGATTGCTTTGTAAGGGGACATACTATCCTCTCTAGGGGAACAGTTATAAAGGTACAATTTTTTGCGGGTACCAGCCCCCGGGCCGGGAGTATAGGAAGGGTCACCTTTCAGGGGAAAGAATAAAGTTTTCAGTCTGCCAATTACAAATGGGAAAATCGCACTGCATGGTAAATTAAGTTTCCATAATCCGTTGCTGCTATAATTGGGAAATCTCGTTAATTTTTTGCGAATATCGTTCTATTTTCTGGAAATATTCTTTATTTTCGCGATAATTTCTTTATTTTCGGGAAATCAATGTGCGGAAATTTCCGTCAATTTTCGGAAAATGTTGCCAAAATTTCCAACAATTTTACCGAAATTTCCAACAATAATACAACTTTTTAAAGAATATGTAACTGGCCCTCACCCCTGGCCCTCTTCTGGCCATGCCACTGTTTAATTATCCGTTTAAAAATTTCACCAAATACACAATACATGTAAGGTTAATCATTCTTTTCCAAGTTTGGGGATCACAGTTAATAGACGGATGCTACCGGAAGAAGGAAGTAGGCTTAAAAAACCTCAGTTTGTGGAAGAGTGGAACTGGAAAACTCGAACGAGGAAGTTGAATAGTATGTCGGAAAGTTGAAAAGTTTAAGTTTGTATTTGAATGGAAATACATTCTTACGGCCGACTTAATTTTTGACATCAAAGAATTATATCGTTAATCGGAAGGAAAACGTGAAAATTCTTTACAATTACAGAGGCCGAGCGTAGGCTACCGTTTTCAAATATTAGGTAGGCCTACATTTTTGCCGAAAATTTACCCATTTATGAAAAAAATATTACTAGAAATTTGTATGGCTAACTAAAGATATAGAAACATAACATGTATCTGTTTCAGCAGAATTCAAGGTGTAAAAATAATTTTAAAAAGTTATCAAAACAGCGCACAACAATTTGGTGCGCCTAACGTATGTCCATAGTCTATGTAGGCTAGGGCCTATAGGCCTAAGGCCAGGGTCGTAACTGACTTTGTGAGGCTGGCAAGAGAAACGTGAGGCTTCAAACACACTTAGGCCTGCTGCGAAGTTGACTAGGATTGTTTTGTGCACAGGATACGAGGTTAGTTTGTTCTGACTTAACTTAAGAATGTACAACACAGTGTGGATGTCTCAGGAGGTTTTGCAGGCTGTTTGGAAAAAGAAGAAATTGTGGTGTTGTTTAAACACAGTGGGTGTCCTGCGGAGCTTGCTAGGTATACTATAACTTATAAGGAACATGAACAGTTCACAAAGGTTTTGATAAGAGATACTAAAGTGCTTTTTGAAAAACGTTTGTCCAAAGAGGTTAAGATTAATCCTAAGTCGTTTCATTCCTATGTTCGCTCAAAGCAAAAAACCAAGGAGGTTGATGGTCCCCCATGGTGTTACTATCAATAGTGGTAAGGATATGGCTGAGGTTTTGAATGACTACTTTGTGTCTGTTTTTACTAAGGAGTCCCCTGCTGATGATGTTGTGGATTATCTTAGTGTGCACTCTCCAGTATCCATTAAGAATGTTGATTTTCAGTTGATGTTGTGTTTAAGAAGTTAAAGGGTTTGAATTCAAATAAAGCACCCGGTTCAGGTGGTATATATCCTGCTGTCTTAAGTGAGTGTTCTGATGTATTATCTTTTCAAAGTGCTTTGGTGTTGTTTCTAGTGATTTGAGAATTGCTAATGTCACTCCTATTTTTGGTTCGCATGTGAAGCATAATGCGAACCTATGTAATGGCGATTACGTCCGTCCGGCTGTCCGTCTGGCCATCCACAGAGTTTTCCTGAGATTTCCTCAGAAATGTTAAAGTTTTTTGAGAATTCCTCAGAAAAAGTTAAAGTTTCTTCAGATATCCTTATGGAAGGTTAGAATTTCCTTACAAAATGTTAAAGTTTTTCAGAGACATTGAAGACAGGATTGAAGACTAGTTTCCTTAAAAAGTCTACAAAATATTTGATATTTTTTTAGAAGATAACTGTAAAATGGTATAATTTTCCAATATTCTTCAGAGATCCTTAAGTCTCTCTTGTATAGCACTGGAGATTTAAAATCCTTAAAATTCTTCAAAATATTTGGGCCCCAACAGTTGTGTCAGGCATGATTTTTAAGCTCCACCTTTATTATTGTGGTCATTTGCATAAAGTTGCTACAGTATATGAACTGACCAGACTCTTTAATTTAGTATGCTTAGTCAGGGAGTGTGACAGAATGTGATTGCATATGGACATAGGGAGGGATGCCATCTGGGACATGGATGGGGGCCATGAGGGACATATGATATAATATATGTCATGTGGTGTACACCAAGGGCTATATCAGGCATAGTTATTTGACTCCACCTTTTTTTCTTATTCAACAACCCATTTGGATATAAGTTTTATTTGAACTGACACTTTCATACATAGTATGCTCAATCAGGGACTGATAGCTAGGATGAGACTTCTTATGGAGCCTAGGGGGATGTCATGTGGGATGGGACATAGTGGGAGGTAGTGGGACATGGGGTGGGATGCCATGTGGGACATGGGTGGGATGCCATGTGGAACATGGGGTGGGATGCCATGTGGGACATGGGGTGGGATGCCATGTGGGACATGGGGTGTGGATGCCATGATGGGGACATGGGATGGGGATATCATGTGGGACATGGTATGGTGGGATGAGACCATGCTTATGGGATGGGACATGGGGTGGGATGCCATGTGGGACATGGGGTGGGATGCCATGTGGGACATGGGGTGGGATGCCATGTGGGACATGGGGTGGGATGCCATGTGGGACATGGGGTGGGATGCCATGTGGGACATGGGGTGGGATGCCATGTGGGACATGGGGTGGGATGCCATGTGGGACATGGGGTGGGATGCCATGTGGGACATGGGGTGGGATGCCATATGGGGACATGCAGGGTGTGGATGCCATGTGGGACATGGGGTGGGATGCCATGTGGGACATGGGGTGTGATGCCACATTGGACATAGGATGAGGGTGGGATGCCATGTGTGACATGGGGTGGGATGCCATGTGGGACATGGGGTGGTATGCCATGTGGGACATGGGGTGGGATGCCACATGGGACATGGGGTGGGATGCCACATTGGACATGGGGTGGGATGCCATGTGGGACATGGGGTGGGAGGCCATGTGGGACATAGGGTGGGATGCCATGGGGTGGGTGGGACATGGGGTGGGATGCCATGTGGAACGGTGGATTGCCATGTGGGACATGATGGGATGCCACGAGTAACACAGAGTGTGACATAGGTTGGTAAGCCATGTGTGACATAGGGTAGGATGCCATGTGTGACATAGGGTAGGAGGCTATGTGGGACATAGGGTAGGAGGCCATGGGGACATGGGGTGATGCCATGTGGGACATGGGATGTGACGCCATGTGGGACATAAAGTAGGATGTCATTGGGACATTGGAAGGATACCATGTGGAACATATGGTGGGACATAAGGTGGGATGCCATGTGGGACATCGGGTGCGAAGCCACTGATACAGGACACAGGGAGGGATGCCATGTGCGACATAGGGAGGGATGTCATGTGGTATATATGGTTGGATTAATGTGGGACATACATGTAGGATGGGATCCATGTGGGACATAGGGTAGGATGCCATGTGGGACATATGGTAGAATGCCATGTGAGACATACTGTATGGTGTAATGCTATGTGGGAGATATGGTCGAATGCCATGTGGGACAAGGCATGGGATTGGATGTCATGTGGGACAAGGCATGGGATTTGATGTCATGTGGGACATGAGGTGGGATGTTATTTTGGACATGGGATGTGATCCATGTGGGACATAGGGTGAAATGCCATGTGAGTCATAGGATGGGATGCCCTGTGGGACATGATGGAATGCCACGTGGGACATATGATGGAATGCCATCTGGGACATATGATGGAATACCATATGGGACATGTGATGGGATGCCATGTGGGACATGGGATGCCAAGTGGGACTTAGTGTGAGATGCCATTTTTATAATTGGCCGGGTAATACGATATGGGTGTCAATTTGCATGGGCATGCGAACCATGACGGTATGTACCGTTCTAGTTAATTTACAGTTTGTGTACCAAGTAAGTATATTTGATCTTATGAAATCAAATACTGTATGCTGTGGAAAAATGCCATAACAGCCCCTATTCCCAAAATTAAGACACCTCAAACTGCAAATGATTATAGGCCGATAGATTTAGCAAGTATTGCTTTTAACAGCCTTCAGAAAATTATATTGCCCCGTTTGATGGAGAGAGTTGAAGAAGTAGGTGATGCGTATCAGTTTGCCTATAAAAAGGGTGTTTCATGTGTAGATGCTATACTGGTTCTGGTTAACGATATTGTTACTCATTTGAATTGCAAGGAAACCACTATATCAAAGGTTCTTTTCCTTGATTTCTCAAGTGCGTTTAACACGGCGTTGCCAAACTATCTACTCAAGGACTTAACTAAATTTGTAAAAGATCCGTGGCTTATCCATCTGATAGCCCAATTTCTTGAAGGGTGGACCCGACAAATACGATTAGACAAAGGATTATCAGAAAAAGCTAAAATAGATGTGGGTGTACCTCAGGGAGGCCCTCTCTCTGCAATACTTTTCACTATATACACAGATGAAATCTGGTCGGGAGAAAACATTTGTGTGACTAAGTATGCTGATGATACTGCCATTTCATGCAAAATTGCCAAAAAATCTGTAATTTGGGACCAAATGGAGTATCAAACCTTTGTCAATGATGTCGTATCCAAATGTGATGATAAAAACTTGTTGCTGAACCAAAAGAAATCAAAGGAAATGTGTTTTGTAAACAAAAACATAAAACACACGGGCCTTCTACAGTGTAAGTCTGAAAGCATAATTATCAATGGATCTGAGGTTGCACAAACTGTCTTTACCCCACACATATCAAAAATGCTAAGTAAAGTTTACTATATTGTGTCAAGCTTATTGTATATTTGATCTCTTTGTAATTTTAATACCAGAATGAATCTTTTTAAATCTGTAATTATATCCCAGCTCCTTTATGCCGTACCAGTTTGGTATCATCACTTACTAGAAAAAGACAGACAGAATTATGAAATTTTTAACATATACGTCAAAGATTTTTAACTTGGACTATTTTACCCTTATTTGTATTCTCAACGACAGAGCCAAATCAGATTTTAGTGCAATAGCAAGAAAAATAAATTCAACTGAAAGTCATCCATTACATAATGTTTTACAAAGCCTTCTTGCCAAAACCAATAGAAATGTTCGCAATCCAAACACAGTGCCAAAATTCAGAATACAACTATACAAACATTCTTTTATTTACCAGGCGGCTCTTTATATACAAAATGGACAGCTACGGTCACTTCTTTAATTATTTTTTAATCCTTTAACTTATTTTACCAGGTTATATATACCAGGTCTTATATATATATATATTATATTATATTTTTTTTTTTTTGCATCTATAGATTTATCATTTTATATCATAACTATATGTTTTATGTAATTTTATTTTCTTTATTATATGTATGTTATTAAATGTTAATCCTTTTACAAATGTACATTTGTACTGGAAGCAATGAATTGAATTAAATTGAATGCTACAATAATGACATCACTGAATCCAGACAGTTTTCAAATATATTCAATGTATGACATTACAAAGAAACTGGAGAAATAGATCTTCTGTTAATGTTTGTAAAATGAATATAGAACATTAATTGATGTGTGATACAGGCGTAGTTAAATACAGTAGGCTGATGGTACATTAATTCACTTTCAGTATGCTAATTAGCAAGTGATCATATTTTCTACAGCATTTATCTAAACATGACCATCTGAGAAGGGAAATGGCTTCCACACACTGCATACTTCTAGCTATTTTGATGTTCTGTGTTTCA
The DNA here is from genome assembly GCA_020152595.1 of Chiridota heheva. Taxonomy (NCBI): domain Eukaryota; kingdom Metazoa; phylum Echinodermata; class Holothuroidea; order Apodida; family Chiridotidae; genus Chiridota; species Chiridota heheva. Next base: position 9,565 of record JAIGNY010003790.1, read on the forward strand.
TCTACAGTATTTGCTCAAGGACTAGGTGAGTACAGTAGAGTATATATATATATATATATATATGCCACATATGTACTAAAATGGGTATTGTGATGTTTTTGAAGCATACAGTTTTTAAAGTAATAAATTGTTGGGTGAAACCAAACAATTACATCTTACATTATATAATTTATATGCTACTATAGGAGAGCTAATGTTTATGAATTTTTCCTTTCAAGAAAACCCACTTAAACCTTTTGTAGAAGCAGTGAGCCCACTTTGTGCTTGCATAAGCTTGCAGGCAACCCATACATGGTAGCAGCCCATACTGTCGCTTAACAATTTTGAATCAAGTGGAACCATTACTTGCTGATTGAACAAAAATATGCTGTTTTCTGGTCTAATGGCCTTGCTCCCAGCAGATCATAGCTCAATGCAAGCTGGAATCAGCCAAAGTTAAGCACGCAGGAACTAAACAAATTTTTGTAATGCAAAATAATGAAGTTTTCTGATAGGAAATTAGACAAGGATTGTTTTTATTGTCATTTATTTTTAGCTCCACCCATACACAGAGTGTATGAGTGGAGATTATCAAATCGTACGTGACCTCTCATATGTGCCTGTACTAAGTTTTGCTTGAAAATGCATCTCCTAGGTTTCTACAGTTTTGCTCTTGAGATTCTGGCTCAAGCGAGATTTTTGTATCAATGATAACCCTTGTATTTTGTTAAGAGATATTCCATGTATTTTTTTAATTAAAGCTCTCGAAAGGTTTTAACAAGGTATTAGATTTCATGCGTAATTTCGCTAAAAATAGCTCTATCCTATTCGCGTTTCGTACCGGTACCGCTCCGGGCTATATTATTGGTCAGTTGGTATACACGCATGTCAATTAGTTACATGTATGGACATATATGTTTAATCATATCGCAGTATTTTCCAATCAGAATTCGGACATTCTGCTATGAATATGCAAATTCTTGTAATCTTATTCAGGTCACGCTGTATCGGATTGGATTACCGAGTTGTATAATAGGTTATGACATAGCCCAGAAGATAACGTGTGAAGTTGTTGTTTGATCATTTTCGCTTGTCGTACAGTATTAGTCTCAAGTGTCAGTAAGTTTTGTGCTACATTGCATCGCGGGGCTAGAGCGTTTATACTTAAATCCACTAACGTTAAGGATGAGGTTTTGTTGGGTTGGTGAATGCAGCGGCATTGCGTAAGCCGTAATTTGCCGTATGGGCAGCAGATTGCCAGAAATAAAAGTTTGTTTCCAAACCTATAAGTTTTCGTGGACACGTGGAAGAATCATCGCTGGGTACGGTAGTATTCAATGGGGCATCCCAGGGCTGCTAATAAGGTTGTGAAGTTTAACCGTTTAGGAAATCATGCTACGTGTAAACAAATGTTAATTCAATTTTTATGTTTGCTTTTTCAAGTTTGCATTTTCAAGTTTGCATAAATTCACGAAACCATCTAACCAACCTTATCATTTCAATCTTTACCCACTATGTCATTGCCTTCACATTTTTCACCAGGGGCTATATGCATATCACTAATTATTTCCACGGTACTTGGGATGGGATGCATGGAATGTAGCTAGCTTGTGCTCATGAGGAAGGCGCTAGGCCCAGGCTAGCACTCATTAACATAACCCGTCAAATACACACAAGAAATTTCCGCCCATATCTATTCATTATCAAATCACAATACACATCACCCAACCACTGATCGGTGTAAAAGTAAATTCTACCCCCCAGTAAATTTTGGCCCCCCGGCTCTTATTTCCTTGGAAATGTGGGCCCCCAGACAATTAAGCCGTAGCCATCCAGTAAATTTGTTCCCCTCTCATAGTAAAAACGGTCCGCTAGGAAATTTGGGCCCGTCCCTTCTTTCCTATGAAATATGGAGACAACAACTTAATTCTTTTCCAATCTACCTATTCCTAAAGTTGGCCCAGAAGAATTTGGGTTAAAGGTTAGAAACACACAAGTCATGAATCAAACCACGGTAGCGATGCAAAGAAATCAAAATTCATACGCATCGATGTCCTTTGGCTTATCGTTGAAAGTATTCCAGCTTTTAAGAGTTCTAATGTGCAGTGAAAACATTGAAGAAATTCTCGTTCCACATCATTTGTGATAAAATTACAGATTAATTCGTGTCTTTTAACATTTACTTCAAAGAGTAACAAATATTTCAAAACTAATAATTGTATTTACGGACGGATTAAATGTTTGCCTGGGTATTGTTATTGTTTTTACGACCGGATTACCAGGGAGTTGTTGCTTGGATTACGAATCACAAAATCAGCACGTGTCGACATAAATTAATGCGGTAATAGCCTGCTCATGCCCAAAACTCGGTAATATTCTCACGCCGTGTGATCTGTCATCCCCAGTTGCGGAAGTCACATGTGGTCGCTATAGCGTCTCTCAACATGAGTAGTTACGGACAACAAACAATCATTCTCGGTTTTGGGGGAAAAAACTTCAAACACTTGAATATTTATTGCTATATAACAGCCCCATTAGTGCTGATTTGGGTGAAAATACATTGGCTAAATCATTCAAAAAACTATTCCAAGTGCACTAAATTATACAGTGCAGCAGATTAGACCGCATCACTGCTCTAAACGCATTTTGGCAGTGACCCAGATTTTTCTCGAAGCAGTAGCGACATCAAAGGGGAATTTTGTAATCCCGATGATTATCATTACACGGATAGGATGAATGTTAAATATAATATTTCAAGTGTTTCCTTAAGTTTGAACAAACAGAAAAACGGGGAAGAACCAATTTCAATTTCATATTAAAGTAGCCATGCTAATTACGCGAAACTTACATTATGCGTTCATATCAAGGTTTTTATTTAGGTCCTATCATCAATGATGACTTGCAATCGACAGAGGCGGCGGAGCTGGGAAGGGAAATGTGCGGGCTTCAGCCCAATAATTTTAGGTGAACGTATCACATGTCACCTTATCTCATTAAATCCCCCTAATATTTTGAACGCTCCGCCACCCCTGATAAGAGAATTGAATTCTGAGATGGCATGGGGTGGATGAGATGCAGAAACGCATTTTCATACAATGAATCTTTGACACTTCAGGGCCGTCAATTCACATCTTCAACGTGAAGAAGCATGCTTGGCTTCTTATCCAAACTTGGGGTCATAAGATACGAATTGAAACTCAAACAAATCCCCCCCTCCCCCCTCCCAATTGTGTACTATTTTTTATATTTTTTTATTCTATAGGCCTATACTTGAAAAGTAGGGGAATATGTATCCCGGGAATCACGGCAGTACGCTTTTTCCGTAGCGAAACTAAAACTAAACAAATTGGAACTCCTATGCAGAAAAAATCAAACATGCAAACGTCATAGCCTAACCTGTTTTTTTTTAAACATGTTGATGGTCGCTAATGTTTGTAATTTTGTTTTTAAAATGTATTGTTGCAGAATATGCTGCACTCAAAGTGACCTTTGCTCTCCGATAACGTCGGTAATCGACCGTTACATAGTGGAAACCTCCATTAACTCCTACATTAAAATTAATACAAAACGGCTTACAACTTTTGTTAGAAGCATATTTTTTCAAGTGTCACTATTCTTAAATAAAAGAGGTAGTATGCTGCATATACCCGGCCCTAAGTTCGCGAATACCGAGGGCCATGAAATCAGGTGCATTATTATTTTTTTTAAAGAAGTATTAAGTATTTCTCTCGTTTCTTTCTTTTTAGTGAGATAAGTATATTTTATCCTTGTATTATCTATTTTATTTCTTTACTGTTAAGTATGCAACAGTAGTGTCTTATTTTTCATTTGCCTTATGTTTACTTTAATAAGCTTCTTTTTTCATTCTGCGCGATTTTGAAATTTTTAGTTCTTGTTCCTCGCATTTCAGATACTGTCATGTCTGGCATAGGAATAAAAAAGATTTTTCTTCTATTCAAATTGTTTACCTAAATCAAAGGAGACATATTCTTGCTTGTATGACCCTGGGATTACCATTATCAAACACTAAGGGCCGTAATTATTGGAAAGTTTCCCCTGCCCCCTGGCCATGCACCACTATATACCCAAAATTGAGATAAAAATGTGTTTTAAAAACATGTTAGCCTCAGATGTGTGTTAGGGTGTGGTGCGTTAAGCCTGTCCCCACTTTGTGAGTAAGAACTCCGACGTAGCATGATAATTTTGAAGTTTATGTTGTACGTCCCAGGAAGAAGTTACACAATATCCTACAGCAGCAACTACTACAAACTGACAAAACGATATATAAATACAACATTTATAGGCCTACCCTCCGTGTTCCTCCCCCCCCTGCCATTATGAAGGAATACTCCCACAATGGGGGTATTCCCCCTCTCTACCCTATTTAACAATTTTCTTTGTCTCCTGTTGTATAAATAAAATTCGTTCTCTACATGACCGTGGCAGTTACACTTGTAGTTAGCTATTGATCCCATCCAATATTTTAGTCTATTTGCCTACTGGGGACAAGAAATACTAATAAAAAAAGATACGTTGGACGAAATTTACCATCCCATTCCCTGTAGCCACAACTGCCTCTGCCCAACGCTGTTTCTCCCCTCCCCCAACCCTCCCCCTCCACCCTCCCACTCCACCCTCCCGTTCCACCCTCCCCTCCACCCTCCACCCTCCTGCTCCACCCTCCCTCCTCCTCCACCCTCCCCTTCACCCTCTCCCTCCACCCTCCTGCTTCACTTTCCCCCTCCCCTACCCCCACCCTCCCCTACCCCCACCCTCCCCCTCCACCTCTCCCTCCACCCTCCCATTTCACCCCTCCCTCCACCCTCCTGTTCCATCCTACCGCTTCCCTCCCCTCCCCTACCCCCCCCACCCTCCCCCTCCACCCTCCCGTTTCACCCTACCGCTCCACCTCCCCTCCACCCTCCCGTTCCACCTTACCGCTCCACCCTCCTCCTCCACCCTCCCCTCCACCCTCCCCTTCATCCTTCTCCTCCACCCTTCCCTCCATCCTCCCCCCCTCCACCCTCCCCTCCACCCTCCCCTCAACCTCCACCCTCCCTCCACCCTCTCCCTCCACCCTCTCCCTCCCCCCACCCTCCACCCTCCCCTCTACCCTCTCCTCCACCCTCATGGAAGGTACTACCATGACTACTGAATATAATAGGACGTGATGTTTATACTTAATAAAGTACACATTCAAGTGATATTTTTTTTTTTAATAATAATATACGGACAAGTGTAAAGAACTATTCAAAAGAAAAAAATAACCAAAATTATGTACTTTTAAGAAAGGAATTTGAGATATACTTACGAGTTTTCCACTTTCAATCCCATTGTACAATGAAACTTTCTTCTTCGCGGCTAGAGCTGACAGTCATTCACAACTAACCTCAGGCACATATAACCTGACTGTTAAGGTGCCATTACACCCAAACAAACAAACTGAATACAACTCATACGGGAAAGTTGAAACTCTTGAATTTTTAACATGATGAATAATTGCCTACAAATGGAATGCACCTCAAATCAAACTTTAAAAACATCATAAAAGTACATATGACTAAAATAAAATCAATGAAAGCAATCAATTCTTCTTGAATTGTAATGGGTTGAGCTATAACATCATTGATGTCTAGTTTGGTGAGGGGTGGCGGTGGGGGTTGTATCTAGCCAGATACAGTATGGGCTCTCTGTGCTTGATTGATTTTGCTAGAATGAGGCAGTAGAAATTGAATTGATAGGAGGGAGAAAAACCAGAATCTTAAAGGTCCACACCAAAAATTTATTTTGCATAGTTTTGCACTGTAATTATTGGGATCTTGGAGGCATATAAAAAGTTGGCATCTGAGATTGTACCTTTACTTAGATCAATATAATACTGAGAGCTTCAGTATCCCTTCTTATAATTTCTCCCATTATTTAAGTTCGCTTATGTCTGATGTATCATATAGAGGGATTTCATCACGTGACTTTAACTCAACTGGACTCCATTTTGCAGGGCAGCGTTGTCGGTGCATTTTACGCATCTTCACACAGCTCAGTTACATCACACGTACAGTACAACAAACATACTACATGCTATCGTACGAGTTCAGCGAATTTTATTAATTGCAAATTTTTGATCGCTTCTGATTTTACTTCATATTCTATTTAAGTTTTCAACAAGTATACGATAACGTTAATGCCGGCTGATTATTCGTTATACTCAGACAAAGCAATATAAAGTGCTCGCTGCAAATCCTAGTGTAGGTTGAAGCCGTTGCGCCCTACAGCAGAAATCTACTTCGAATATCGGAACAAGATCAGATGGAACTCGACAAAATGTCTTTTTATTCCCCAGCACACATCTATTAATTCAGCCAAGATTCCAGCATAATCATAATACAAAAATAATCTTATATAACCACATGCAAACGTATGTAAATTTAATTAAGTGTACAGCAGATGACAGAAATATTTCCTGACAAAATGGCGATGTTACCAAAGTCATGTGACCTCGTGACGTCAGCTGAAACACCCTTATACCCAATATGGAAAGTACTTGGACAACATTCCATTGTCCCAACTGCAAGAACCTTGACTTGCAGTATATAGTATATAGACGAGTTGAACCTTCAAGGGTTTGGAGGCTGCTTTTCACTTGAAAGAGGGGTACTGCATTAATTGCTCCTCCTTGGTAAAGAAGTATACACCCCTCCAGGAATTATGTTCGTATTATTCATTCTAGAAATTTAAGGTGATTGAGTTAGCCTTTATATCCCAGAACCTTTAGTTTAACAAACAAAGAAACAGACCATTTGAAAATGTTCAAATATAAAACATATTATGAAATAGAGCAGTTCTTGTACATGTATGTATGTTGTTAAGCTATTACCTAGAGCGTCCACAAAGAATGTATATAAACCAGCTACAGTTCGAACCAATGAAATCATTTTTAGCTAGTCTCCCTAGCGATAAACACATGAAACGTCCAATACATGTGACAGCAATGGAAGTTTTCATCGCTAGCACTTACAGTAATAGGCAATGAATGGCAGAGCTTTTCAAAAGCTAATGGTTTAACATTGTAAATAGGGTCGAAATGTGTATTTCTATATTTGAACAGTTTTGACTGGGTTCAGTGGTTTAGAAATACAGTATATTATACACATGTAAATGTCACCGGGGGATGGAATTCATATTTTTGAGAGAATTAATTACCATGGACCCACACTAAAAATTTGAGTGATTTGGTGAGGGTGTATAACACCTCTTCACTTCAGCCTGAAAAAGGGCAAAACCCTCTGGTGACCCCCTATTGACCCTCCTCTGAGAGATATTAGATGGTACTTTTTGGAAAACATCACAAAAGATCCCAAATCTATAACATTCTGGTACAAAAAGGGCCCCGAACTTGACTCTTTCATCATAGGCTTCAATGGGGCAAATAATTAGTTCCGTGCTACCTGTAGCGAGACTGGGTATATGTATATTACATGTAGGCCTAAGACGGAAAGTGTGGCAATTTTAAAATATTTGATAAACTTTTGATTAAATGAGCACAAAAAGTTACATTTCTGGCTCAGATGACAGAGATTGAGGAGAAAATTGGCCATTTCATTGGTCCACTTGATCAATTCTGCAAATGTTGACAGGTATACATGGTAAAGTAAGCTTCAAAAGCATGTTAAGTAATTAAGGCCTAAATCATTTAGCCAATATGTGATTATTCATGCAAAGAACTATTATATTTCACCTAAAGTAATGTGCTTGAGGAAATTGAGGAGGGACTGGGGTGGAAGGGGGATGGAAAACAGTATTTTTTCTCTGGGTCTGATTTTAAAGCTATTAACTTTCCTTCATGAGAATAGGCATTTGCTGAGGAAAACTGACTCTAGATTTCATTGAAAGACTGAATTGATTCACTTTTTGTACAAAAAATGGTATTTTCCTTGAAAATTTGTCCTTTTTGATGTAATTTAAAACAGATTCTATTTTCAAAATGGACTGAATAAATCCTTCACATTACCATTATACTCCTTTTTTGGTACTTAATAAACTCTGTACCAGAACAGCAAGCAAAAATTGTGTTAGCTATTCTGGTAGAGAGTTTATTAAATACCAAAAACAGAGTATAATGGTAATGTGAAGGCTTTATACCAGTCCATATTGACAATAGAAATCCATTTTGAAAATAGAAGCTGTTTTAAGTTTTTTGCAGTAGCATGTGATTTTCATGACAATGTATTTGATTGGACTGATAAATATTCATATCTTCTTTTGGGCTGAACTCTGTCATTCAGATTGACATAGGTCATCACAGGTCACTAAATTACATTGTTTTAATTGACAAGGGTCATGACTTTGCACTTAAAAGTTGTCATAAAAGTTAGATAACAGTCATTTTTCATGGTCCAGCAAAGCAGATAGACTAAATTTGCACTAAATAGGCTTGTTTTGGGGGGTATAGCATACTTGTTGCTGGTTTTTAGAAATTTCTGTTTGCTTTAAAAATATTTACCTCAATTGAATGGCAAAAGGCTATTTTTCAGTGGGAAAATGTGCTTCCATGCTATAGAATAGTGTATTTAATGGATCTGATCATATTACAATCATATTTTCATGCAAATTTGCTAATTTCTTGATTATTAGCTATATTCCCAAGGGTACGCTTCAAAGTTAGCCCTCTTAACATACGTAAATGTTTGTAGGAACCACCGCCTATAAAATCATTTCCCAAGAGAATAGTATTTTCTTAATGTTTTTCTTGGTTTTAATGATAGACCATTATGAACATATCATACTTGTGCATTTTTCCTATGTTTGATACTCATCACACAGTCAAATGCTAGCTGTTTTTTTGGGACCCAAATGGCCCAGTGGAATTTTGGGTCATACAAGGTTGGTGGGAATTTAGTACCGGATGCAGTGATATAAGTCTTAAAGAGATAGGAAGAAGTTTGTGCTACTATAGGTAGCATGGAACTAATAAGGTATCACTCCGCCATCCAAAAATGAGAACCCTCAGAGAAAAGGCTAATAAAAATATTATCAAGAGGTCCCATTTCATGGGACAGGAAGATGAGAAGTTGAAAATTTCAGGAATGATAGAGAAAGGATAGGACTTGAATATGCATATCCAAACTTGACGAGATTTGTTTCAGTAAAAGTTTCATGGAGAACTATTTTACCGTGGACCCATACCAAACTTTGAGTGATTTGGTGAGGGTGTATTACATCTCTTCACTTCAGCCTAAAAAAAAAAGGGCCAAAACCTCTGGGGACCCCCTATTGAAAGTACCCTCATCCGAGAGATATTAGATGGTGCTTTTTGGAAAACATAACAAAGATCCCAAATCTATAACATTCTGGTACAAAAAGGACCCCGAACATGACCCTTGCATCGTAAGCTTCAATGGGTCAAATAATTACCTGTAGGGGTTTACTATAGTCATGGAGGTACAGTTGGTTTCGTAAGTGCATAAATTTCAATCTTTTTTGCGTTTCTGTTTTTTTTTTTTTTCTGTAATTTTTATTTGTGACATTGTAAACCTTAACCAAAAAGTATTTTGTTCAGAGAGGCGGTGAAATGATGTTTTTATATTGCCAATGCCCCCATGTACTAAATGTTTTAGTCTTTGTGTGTACAGTGGGCCTATATGGTATTTTAATACTCAATTTGAAAAACAGTTCTCATTGGATAAATATGATGTGTGTGTTTTAGACCTCGTGGCTTGTCCCAGGGTTGCATTTTCTGGGAAGTTGAATCCAACCAGGAATACTGTATCTGCGTTATCGCATTGATGTTTGGATAAAAACTTGCGTAGTGGGTTATGTTTTTAAATAATATACACTAGATCTTTGCTTTCTGTTTTTATTTCTTTTGCATTCAACAAACATTGATACAATCATACATCAGTTTAATAAATAGAACACGTTTTCAATAACAAAAAACGTACATTTTAGGGAAGGAAAATATCAACTTCTTGGATTTTCATGATTTTTTGGTTTTTGAAAAAATGTAAAACCAAGTATATCTATAAACATAAGTAGCCGGTTAAAACTGGAAAACTGGTCTACCGTGAAACTTTACATCCAGTTCTGTTTTTTTGTTTGTCGACTATCATACAAGGTAGTCAAATTTGACCACTGACCTACAGTAATCTATCTCTTGGTCTGGATTATTACTGTATGTCAGCATTGCCAATGTTGGGAATTAATACTAGTTGTTGCATGAAGGGGTGATTAATGTGCAGTGCATTTTTGTTCTAATTTGTCGCATTGATATACTGTAAGATGGAGTTCATCAAGGGATTTGGTATGTATTAAATTGATAGCAGAAGAACTAGTAATATACTGTAACATTCATCCTTTTTCTTTGTAGAACCTGTAAAGCTTACAATCCGTACTTTGAAGCCTTTTGGAGGAATTGATGCTGGTCCTCATTATGAATGTTACATAAGTGAACCAGATCTGAGCAGTGATTCACTTGAGTTTAAGCGTCTAGTTGATACTCGACCAGATGCTGCAGACAATCCTCAACCCCGAACTAATGGAATAAAAGATCATCCAACTATTGGCAATGTGAAACAGATTTTCCTCTATGGGACTAGAAATAATCGGAATGCTTTTGGAGTTTTTACCTGTAAGGCCAGCAAAAGTGGTCGAAGGGATACAACACTTGTCACAATTATTCTCAGAGAAGCAGCTGATAATGGTAAGTTGCACCAATCATGTATGTGTTGAAGATAATCTTGTCTCACAAAATCACAGCCAATATTATGACTATGACTCATAACCTGCATGGCATTTGAGAATAAGCTTTTTGTGAATGACACTTTCTTAGATTTGTCAATGGCGTTCGACACCCTGGATATCAAAATTCTTTTAGCTAAACTAGATAATTATGGTATCAGAGGTACCCCGTATAATTGGTTTAAGAACTATTTAAAATATGAGAGTACAGTTTGTAACTGTTAGCAATCACAATTCTGATAGAAAGAAAGTAAAATGTGGAGTGCCCCAGGGTTCAATCCTCGGACCGCTCCTTTTTGTAATATCAATAACGTTAACAGATCCTGTTGTGCGACGAGAGCAACGTGACAACTGCTTCTTTTCTCTGATACTATTTCGCTCCGTTTTCTCTTCAATTTGCACCATTTTGTTTTATAACTTCATTTTCGGATTTTTCTCGGTGGATGGGCTTTTATTCTTGGTGAGATCGTTTCTTTTCTTTTTTTCTTTTATATTTTCCTTTTCGTTCTGACCTGACTTTTTGCGTCCTTCGTTACTAGTACAGCGGTTCCCATATAGTGGTTCCGCGACTTTTTTTCTAGCTGCCTCGGGTCTCTCGGCCCTTGGTTTTTTCTTTCATTATGATGAAGCGCTTATGCAGTGACCTTGACCCCCCTCCCCTCCCCTTCCCGTGACCCACCTGCTACCATAATTGACCATTCTACAACCCCAATCCCAAAAATCTTAATTATTCATGCCACCAACAAGCAAGAAAGCTTTAAAAAAGTGTTTCCCTTTCTCATTCATAAAGCACTCTATGGCCTTGTTGGTACCCTCCCCAAGGTCTCTACCCATAGATCCGGCAGTCTCCTGGTGCACTGCACCAGGGACACACAAGCCACCACCCTCCTTTCCACCAAAACCCTAGCCAACTTTGGAATCAACATCACAGTCACCCCCCATCGTTCCCTAAACTCCAGCAAAGGCGTCATACGAACCCGAGATCTTGCGTACTTGACCGATGACGACCTCAAAGAAGAACTGGCAAGCCAACACGTAATTGAAGCCCGTCGTCTCGTTCTAAAGAGAGACGGAGCCGAAACACCCACCAATACCATCTTTCTTACTTTCGCCACACCAACTCTCCCCTCCCACATCATTGCCTGCTACTTAAGAATCCAAGTCGCCCCTTACATTCCCAACCCTCTACGTTGTTATAATTGTCAGAGGTATGGCCACGGGAAAAAACTCCTGCCACAGCCAAGCGCGCTGTGGTAACTGCGGAGCCCCAGACCATGACAACACCTCTTGCACCAATACCCCACTCTGCACAAATTGTGACGGTAATCACCCAGCCAACCATCCCTCCTTCTCGAAAGACTGCCCCACCTGGCTTCAGGAAAAACAAATCACTAAACTTAAAACCCTTAACCCCAACATAACTTACCCAGAGGCCAGGAAGCAATTCCTCGCTTCTCTTAACACCAAGCCTTCCTACTCAAACGTAGTCTCCTCTAACTCCAATTCCACCCCCTAACATAACTAACACAACAAAAACTAACTCCCATGCCCAAATCGACCTCACCTGGCTCTTCTTACCTAGTCCTAAGCCCATCACCATTTCCAACAACCCAACCACACCCAATACCCACACCACCTCCACCACCACTTCTCTCCTCAACCTCCCTTCCTACTCTTAAGCCCCCACCGCCCCCTACACCAACACCATGAATAACATCATACATCAAACTAAAACCAACCAAGCAAACAATCAACAAACCAACCAACAAACAACCAACCAAAAAACAACCAATCAACAAACAACCAATCAACAAACAGCCCGCCACCCAAACCCACATTCATGACACTGAAGAGAATATGGATTGTTCGATTACCAAACACACCGATCATACTTCTCGTCCAATTTTCAAACACAATTGCTCCCAAAGAAACAGATCCAAAGAAAAAACAAGCCAACTCAGACCCAACAGATCTTCCTCCAGATAACCCCCTGCCTCCTTATGGCGTACACCACAAACAATTACAATAACACTCACAACATCATACAATGGAACACTAGGAGCCTTAAGGCCAATTCTGAAGAAATTGACCTTCTGGCCTCCACCTTCAATCCGGTCGTCTTCTGCCTACAAGAAACTTTTTTGAAAACCACCGACCATTACTCCTCAACAACTTTGCTTGCTATCACAAACATCAAGTGGACGCCGACAGGGCCTGTGGTGGCGTCTCCATTCTCGTTAGACACGATATCTCACACAGCCCTGTTTGTGTGCACACCGACCTTCAGGCCATCTGTATTTCTATCTCCCTCCACAAAACTTTCACTCTTTGCAATATCTATCTCCCTCCCAACACCAACATTCAACCAACCAGCCTTAACAACCTCATCTCTCAGCTTCCCACCCCCTTCATCCTTCTTGGTGACTTCAACGCTTACAACCCTCTGTGGGGCTCTAATACCACCACCCCTAGAGGCAAGCTCATCGAAATTGCTCTTCGTCAGCACAGCCTGTCCCTACTCAACACTAACTCCCCGACCTACTGTATCTTCATCCTGCCACAGGCTCTCTCACCTGTATTGACCTGTCTATCTGTTCCCCTAACCTCCTCCCTGATTTTAGATGGAGAGTCACTGCTGACCTCTGTGGTAGTGATCATTACCCTCTTCTTATATACTCCAATCTTCAAATCCCCACTGACCACACCCCCAATTGGAACCTCGAGAAGGCTGACTGGCCCCTTTTTGAAACCCTCTGTGACTCACACCTCTCCCCCCATCTCCTCGAGGATGAGGATCCCATATCTAACTTCAGTAATATCCTTATCAACATCGCCACCTGCTCAATTCCCAAAACCTCCAAACCCCCTAATCATCCCCCCCCCAACCCTCGGTTCTCTGATGACCGTACTGCAAAACTGCCATCAAGAACAGGAAAAGAGCCCTCAGGAACTTCAAAACTAACCCGACCACCTACAACCTCAACCTCTTTGGCATCAGCTGTGCCAAGGCCAGCCATCAGCTGTATCAAGGACAGTAAAACCAACACTTGGAACAACTTCATCTCTTCTCTCACCACTAAGAAGATTTGGAGAATGGTTAACAGCTTCCACGGCAGGGTGGGCAAGTCTCCCATCTCCCATCTCTCCTGGAATGGTGACCTTCTCACCACAAAAAAAGGACATTGATAACCACCTCGCCGCCTCTTTCAGCAACATCTCGTCCTTGACCAACTACTCCAATGCCTTCAAAACCAAAAAAACTCGCGATGAAGCCCGGAGTATCACCTTTCCTTCCGACAACTCTGAGAGTTACAACACCCCTCTCACTCTTTTTGAATTAAACCAAGCCATCCATGATGCTGGCTGCACCTCCAATGGCCCAGAGAACATCCCCTGCTAGGTCCTGAAACACCTCCCCAACAAGGTCACTACTACCCTACTCACCATCCTCAACCATATTCGGTCCTCACACTCCTTTCCCCCTATCTGGAGAACAGCTATTGTCACCCCCGTCCTTACACTGGGGAAGGACAGTACCGACTTCTCCAGCTACCGCCTCCATCGCCCTCACCTGCTGTCTCTGTAAAATTATGGAAAGGATCAATAATCAGAGACTAAACTGGTTCCTTGAGACCAATAGAATCCTCTCCCCTCACCAAAGTGGCTTCCGGAAACAACTCAATACCCTAGACTAGTTAATTATGCTCGACACCGCTATCCGGGAATTCTTTGCAAAAAAGGAACACCTCATTGCCATTTTTTTTGACCTTCAGAAAGCTTTCGACACTACTTGGAAATACAACATTATCCGCAAACTTCACACCATCGGCCTCAGAGGCCACCTCCCCATCTTTATTCAAAACTTCCTCTCACCCAGGCAGTTCCAAGTTCGTATTGGCCGCACCCTCTCCAACCCTCACCCCCGACAAGAAGGCGTCCCCCAAGGAAGCATCTTCTCTCCCACTCTCTTCAACCTGAGCATTAATGACATCCTGGACAACCTTGGCCCCAACAACAAACGTAGTTTCTACGTGGACGACTTCAACATCCTTTACTCCTCCCCTAGCTTTCCTCTTGTTGAAAATAGACTCCAATTCAGCCTCAACCAGCTGCAAATCTGGTGCAACAATAACGGTTTTAAATTCTTGAAAGACAAGACAGTCTGCATGCACTTCTGTCATTTCAACAACCTCCACCCCAACCCGAACCTCGTGCTCATATTGCAATTGCATCCCTAAAGTTGAACACACGAAGTTCCTGGGTTTAACTCTAGACCCCAAGCTCTCCTACAAGCAACACATCACCAACCTGAAACTAAAATGCAACAGCTTCTTCAACATTTTCCGCCTCCTCTCCAACACCACTTGGGGTGCGAACCGCCATGCTCTCCTCAAAATCTTCAGGCTCACCATTCGTGCCAAGCGTGACTACGGCAATATTGTCTACTGTGTCGCTCACAACTCAGACCTCAACCACATCAACACCATCCAAAATGAAGCCCTCAGGCTTTGTCTAGGTGCCTACAGGACCTCCCCAATTACCAGCCTTCATGTTGAAGCCAACGAACCTTCCTTTCTACTTAGATGTAGAAAGCTTAGCCTCTCCTATGCTTTTAGAGTCCTCACCAACACCCAGAACCCTGTTTACAACCTCATTAGGTACCCCAATTTCTACACCCTCTTAGATAGGACTAAAACCCTATCCCCTCCCTTTAGCTTACGCATAAAATCAGACCTCTTCCATCTCAGCATCAACCCCACCACTCTTGGCACCTTCTTCTGGCCCACTTTTCCTCCTTGGGCCACCCCCTCCCTTCTATCCACCTGGGCCTCTCCACTCATCACAAAACCCAAACCCACCCTAACCTTTTCATCAATCTCCACAACCAAATCAAAGACCAACTCTCAAATTACACCTCCATCTATACTGATGGCTCCAAGGAAGGCAACAAGACAGCTGCTGCTGCCGTCATCCAAGACATCACCCTCACTAGCAGACTTCCCGACTACTCATCCATCTTTTCAGCCGAGGCAAAGGCCATTCTCCTTGCCCTCAACTTTATTGAGTACTCTCCGCTCAGCCACTTTGCCATTTTCTCCGACTCAGTAAGGCTGTTCTTACTTCTTTACTCAATTTTAAATGGGATAACTTCACATCCCACCTCCTCCTCCGGAAACTCCTTTCGCCCACCCTCTGCAGGAAAAGTGTTCTTTTCTTCTGGATACCCAGCCATGTTGGCATCCCTGGCAATGACAGGGCTGATGCAGCCGCTAAGCTTGCCCTCAACCTCCCCCCCCTACTCCTTTTCCCAAAACCCTCTTTGTCATCAAACCGCTTATTGCTTCCCTTGTTCGTGACCGCTGGCAAACCTCATGGAACTCTCAAATTGATAATAAACTCCACGTCATCCAGCCCACCATTCCGATCAGACCCACCATCAACAACCTCTCTTATCGACAACGTTCATATTACCTGTCTTAGAATAGGTCACATCCACCTCACTTACTCCCACCTCCTTATTGGCTCCCCCAACTCCTCTGCAACAATTGCCATTGCACCCTCACTATCCATCACGTTCTCCTTGCTTGCCCCCTGTACAACCTTCCCAGAGCTTCCCTCGCTCTCCACAACTGAATTGCTGAGTTCTTCCAGAAAAATCCTTGGGATAAAATTATCTCCTTCCTTCATCATGCTTCCCTCTACAACCATATTTAATTCTCCTCTTCCATCCCCTCTCTCTACTTTGTTTTTGTTTCACCCATGCACCTCCTCTCTCAATCACAGCTTTCTGACTTTTTGTTCTTGAATTTCTCTCATTCTCCCCCTGTTTCCTTTCCTTTCTACCTCTAGAATGATATGACCTCTCAGGCACAATTTGACCCTCATTGTTGTGGTGCCGATAAGCCTTCACCAAAGAAACAAACAAACTTAACTGAACGGAACTCAAACAATGAAGCCGGATTGAAATTGAAAACAATGATAAAGCCTTCGAACAAATCAGTCAGAAAATAATCTTCAAGTGTTCAGTATGCAAATGATCCTTACAGATAAAAAACTTTAAAAACTCTAAACTTATTCTACAGTTGGCATGTTGGCATTGCAAGGGGACGGAGGTATGCGCTCTACTGAGTGCTAAGCTAATATTCTAGTTTATAATGCTATTATTCTTCCTTACTTATCGTTGTCACACTCCCCTACTTTTTGTTTTAATGCAAAACACACTGAAAATCTTTGACCTTAACAGAATACAAATTTTAGCTTTTGTTTTTCAACACAACAATAGAACCC
Organism: Chiridota heheva; assembly: GCA_020152595.1. Taxonomy (NCBI): domain Eukaryota; kingdom Metazoa; phylum Echinodermata; class Holothuroidea; order Apodida; family Chiridotidae; genus Chiridota; species Chiridota heheva. The sequence goes on from JAIGNY010003790.1 coordinate 26,566, forward strand.
TTCCAGTGTGCTTTGACAATTTGTTTGAACAATGAAATACTATTTACTCATTAAACAATAGAAATAAAGACGATTTGCATAATGTCAAGGTTCAGATTAAGACTTTCACATCACAACATTCACTTTACAAGTGCAAAACTTTGGTCTCTGTGATAAAACAGTCAGGCATTCTACCGCTCTCATTTCTTTCAAGAATAAAATAGGATAATCAAGTAATAAGGCATATTTTTTAGCATCTCCTTTTTTTCTCTTTGAGGGGAGGAGGGGTTGACCTCTAACTCAGTTTGGGTGGGCTCTGGGCAATAAACTCCCGAGGGGCTCTATTTACTGCAGCCTTGTTTTAAAACTTTCTATACAGTCTCAAACATTTTTTTTTTTTTGCATGCAAGATATGAAAGAGTGCTGTAGTATGTTCACATAAAATTTTTTTAAGGAAATGAAATTTATAGGATACAATTTGCCATTTTAATATTAAAAAGATTTAAAAAAAAAAGATTCTCATTGTCCCAGAAATCTCTTCTGTTGCTCAATTGTAAAGGTAGATCATTGCTTTTGATGGTACGATACCATTCACACTTGGCGAATTGCTGGGTGAAATTAATTGGGGTGGCTTGCACACTCTATAGCAAGACTTAAAAAGAGTTTTTACAAAATTATAAACGCGGAAAATCAAGGTTGGCAGATGTGAATGCCTTGCTTTTCTTTTTAGTACGAAAAAGTCAAATGTATAGGGTTGTTTGGCTTTAACATAACTTTTGAGAAAAGTGTTTTGGGTGTGGGTTGGGGCATGTACCCTCCTGTGTCCCCCCCTCCTTCAGTGATACCACCTCTGATTCAAGTAAAGCGTTCAATGCCTGCAAGGGTACTGAGTTCTTAAGTATGAAGAATTTATTCCTTGATAATGATGTTTCATATAACTTATAAAAGGGAACCTCCTCCTGCCACTGTTTGCCCTGTAGGTCCGACATTGCTGATGTCATTTTTCCACAAGGAATAATTGTGTCTACAGCACACTCTGTAGGGGATCAGAGGAGGTTGCTATGAGTTTTTTTGTTTGATTTATATCAGTGTAGCCATTGGTAGTCAACCAGCGACTACCCTACTATGGGCGGACTGATTAACATCATTTCACCGATCCAGGTGCAGGCCAGACCGCCCCTGCTTATTATTACACAGTGCCATAGACCTTTGATCTTTCTAGAATCATGACATCCATGAAGGGACTTTTGATTTTGATGATTTTTTAAACAAACAAGCAGTAAAATGAACTAAAATCATTTATTTCCATGTCATGTCAATGCTTATAAAGAAGATGAATCTTTAACTACGCTTTCTTCCTCAGCTCAATTGCATCCAATAGGATCTTTCACAAAAACTGCCAATGTGGGTGATTTAAAAAGCCTGTCAGTGAGAACGATCGGCAGCAGAACTGATGAAATACGTTGGAAAAAGAATAATGGACCTGTATACAACAATGATCAAACCAAACTTTCTTTAAGCAATGTGGGGAGTAGTGATACAGCAGTGTATGAAACGTATCGAAATAGTCAAAGAGTCTATGGGCTTCATTCATTGCAGCGTCTTATTGTTAGAGGTAAGACATACTGTAACTACAAAGAAAACAGTACTGCTGAATTTAATTTTCAGTTCTTGTAGTACAAGACATAGTGATTTGATGACAGGTTGTTAACCTTTAATGTACAGTATTGGTTTTTACATTTCTATCACAACTCTTCAAAGAATAGCGGTTCTCCTATAATTACATGTATCCCATTGTCAACAAATTTGTTAACAGGGTTATAGCATCTTTACTGTTTGCCTGTCTGCCTGTTCGCGATTGATTGATTGATTGAGACACTTTATTTTCTCTCCAGAAACTATTTACATTTCAAATAGGTAGACATATTTCAACAGAGGTCTAGGTTTATAGACACACAGCCATTTTAAATTAAACAAACTTGACCTGAAAGGAAAGAAACGTAACTTTTGCCCCAGAATATGCTCATTGCATTAAACCAAAACAAAATTCATTATCAATAATCACAGTAGTTGTATATATTTAGAGGTAACAACATAACCATTATCAATAACACAGTAGTTGAGAAATTGATGATGTCAAAGGTTGATACTGTACAGTGAATCGAATCAAATATATCAGCAAGAATATTTCTGAAGATGTGTCTTAAGAACTATAGACAGGTAGCAACAACTTGAACTTAATTGGAAGAAAGTAGCTATAAAACTGAACATACTGTAGCAAATCATTTTGTTTAAAGTGGTTAGAAATTGACAAGTTTTCAAAAAATTTAATTTTAAAGCCTTTTTATCAATTTAGGCTAATTTTATTTAAATTTTGATATATAACAAAGTGAAAACAACACCAACATTATGAGTTGAATATAACTGAGAGGTTTTGAATCTCCTTCGTATCCTCAAGCACAACGGTGGGAGAGGACAGTTTGATTGTTTTCAGTCACTGAAATTTAAGACAGAAAGTTAAAGAATTCCATTAAAGGTTTTGACCTGTCTTCTTTGTCATGCATCACACCATTGCCGTACAGTCAGTGCCTCGCTTTTCTTTGTGGTTCAATGGATAGAACTAAAAGAGGTGTTCCAGTTATAAAGCGTGCTTTCATATGATTGCTTAGCTACTGGGTGAGATAGTAACCTTGAGCTTCTTTTTTGTCTTAAAATATCTGGGATAACTCAAAGATATTTGGTGGCTTGTAGTAAAATGTTGTGAAAATCTAAAACAAAAGGAAAGGGTAAGAACATCCTTCAAAGCTCGAGTAGTTTGAAATCAACTGCCCGTACTAGCCCCATTACTGTATATACGTCTCTCAATGCTAGCTTTGAATCGTCAAGCATGTTGTCCTTTCCACAGTTCTAGTTTTATTTAGCTCCAAGCTTCCACTTATACCTGTTGGAAAAATTGGATCATCTAAATATAGTAGACCTGTTTGGAGTATTTGGACAAAAATTATACAAAAGGTACCAGATTAATACAAGCTGAAAAGGTTTCTTAAATACAGTTGAGAAAATCTCTTCACCAAAACATAATTTATTTGTGATATTTCACAAGGTTCACATATTGTAAATTAGGCAACTCTTAGATATGCTGGATAAATTATGCATCTTCAGTTGCTGTAATTCCCACAAAATACAACAATTGCTTGAATGGTTTAAGCACAAGAATACCATGTGTTTTGGTACACATGCTGGAAGTGGGTAACATTTACATCATACCAGAGAACATGCCACTTCCGGTGCATGTCACAGAGGTCTGTGTTGAGCACGGGTCTCATAAAATGAACTGTGCATGAAAAGAAGGGGGTATGCTAGTGTTACAGCTTCCACTTGATATGTGAAAATTGTTAATGGTTGTTAATTTGTGCCGACATCACTGAGGAAGACTGTTAGTGGGAGTTTGGGTGATTGTTAGTTGTATAAGTTATTTGGCATGTTATCAATAAGGGGTAAGAGGAATTGTGTTAATTATATATGAGTGGAAGGCATGTTATCAGTAAGGGGTAAGAGGAATTGTGTCATTTTGTGATACATTGTTGAATATATTGCATTTATTTTACATGTTGGTCCAGATCTATCTTTGAATGTAGATACTCTCTTCTTACAGCTTGTTCTGCTGGTTTCTGGGGATCTACTTGTACTAACGTATGTGATGCATGTTATAACGGTGGAATCTGTGATGACCAATCAGGTATCTGCATTTGTCCACCAGGATTCATGGGCAAAAACTGCTTAACAGGTGAGAAAATAAGGAAAAAGAAATAATTAATTTCATTGAAATAATAAATTTTTAAGCCGCATAAGAAGAGAATATATCTCTGGTCCTAAAGTGTTATTTAATCATCCTCAAATATTTGAGACTGTCAGTAAAATGTAAGATTAATCGACAAATCTGGTATCTGGTTGGTAAAACTTTAGGTTTAGAATACGAAACAAGGCAGTTTCAAGTTACTAATTGATATACCTAGTTTGATTAATAGTTGAACTTCTACAATATACAAAAGGATGTTTTGTTTTTTCTTTGATCAAAATCGTGTGATTTAAACAATGGGTATCACACTCAAAATTTACTGTTTCCGTAAAGTGTATGCATAATGTTTAAGTACAGTTCCTGCCCAAGTTATGTGCACTTGGATTAACATATTTGCTGGCATTCTTAAAACCGAAATGTTTCCTACAGTCCTAAGAAGGCTAAGAAGTGCGAGAGCGACGTGACAACTGCTTCTGTTCTCTAATACTATTTCGCTCCGTTTTCTCTCCAATTTGCACCTTTTTGTTTTATAACTTCATTTTCGGATTTTTCTCGGTGGATGGGCTTTTACTCTCGGTGAGATCGTTCCTTTTTCTTTTTTCTTTTATATTTTCCCTTTCATTCTGACCAAACTTTCACGCCCTTCGTTATTAGTACAGTGGTTCCTATATAGTGGTTCTGCGACTTTTTTTCTAGTTGCCTCGGGTCTCTCGGCCCTTGGTTTTTCTTTCAAAATGACGAAGCGCCTATGCAGTGACCTTGACCTTGACCCCTCTCCCCTTCCCCTTCCTGGTTATTAGTACAGTGGTTCCTATATAGTGGTTCCGACTTTTTTTCGAGTTGCCTTAGATCTCTCGGCCCTTGGTTTTTCTTTCAAAATGACGGCGCCTATGCAGTGACCTTGACCCCCTCCCCCGTGACCCACCTGGTACCATCATTGACCATTCTACAACCCCAATCCCCCAAATCCTAATTATTCATGCCACCATCAACAAGCAAGAAAGCTTCAAAAAAGTTTCTCCCTTCCTTATCCATAAAGCACTCTACGGCCTTCTCGGTACCCTCCTCAAGGTCTCTACCTTTAGATCCGGCGATCTCCTGGTGCACTGCACCAGGGACACACAAGCCATCACCCTTCTTTCCTCCAAAACTCTATCCAATTCTGGTATCAACATCACAGTCACCCTCCATCATTCCCTTAACTCCAGCAAAGGTGTCATACGCACCCGAGATCTTGCGTATTTGACCGATGACGACCTCAAAGAGGAACTAGCAAGCCAACACGTCATCGAAGCCCGTCGCCTCGTTCTAAAGAGAGACGGAGCTGAAACACCCACTAATACCATCTTTCTTACTTTCGCTACACCAACTCTTCCCTCCCACATCATTGCTGGCTATTTAAGAATCCAAGTCGCCCCTTACATTCCTAACCTTCTACGATATTATAATTGTCAGAGGTATGGCCACAGCCAAGCACGCTGTGGTAATTGCGGAGCCCCAGACCATGACAACACCTCCTGTACTAACACCCCTCTCTGTACTAATTGTGACGGTAACCACCCAGCCAACCATTCTTTTTTTCTCGAAAGACTGCCCCACCTGGCTTCAGGAAAAACAAATAACCAAACTTAAAACCCTTAATCCTAACATAACATACTTAGAGGCCAGGAAGCAATTCCTCGCTTCTCTTAACACCAAGCCTTTCTACTCAAACGTAGTCTCCTCTAACTCCAATTCCGCTCCCCCTAACACAACTAACACAACAAAAACTAACTCCCATGCCCAAACCGACCTCACCTGGCTCTTCTTACCTAGGCCTAAGCCCATCACCATTTCCAACAACCCAACCACACCCAATACCCACACCACCTCCACCACCACTTCTCTCCTCAACCTCCCTTCCTACTCTAAAGCCCCCACTGCTCCCTACACCAACACCACTAATACCATCACACATCAAACTAAAACCAACCAAGCCAACAATCAACAAACCAACTAACAAACCAGCCAACAAACAACCAACCAAAAAACAACTAAACAACAAACAACCCGCCACCCAAACCCACATGCATGACACTGAAGAGAATATGGATTGTTGACACGAACACACCGATCATACCTCTCGCCCAATTTTCAAAACAATCGCCTCCCAAAGAAACAGATCCAAAGAAAAACAAGCCAACTCAGACCCAACAGATCTTCCTCCAGATAACCCCGCCTCCTTATGGCGACACCACAAACAATTACAATAACACCCACAACATCATACAATGGAACATTAGGAGCCTTAAGGCCAATTCTGAAGAAATTGACCTTCTGGCCTCCACCTTTAACCCGGTCGTCTTTTGCCTACAAGAAACTTTCTTGAAAACTACTGACCATTACTCCTCAACAACTTTGCTTGCTATCACAAACATCAAGTGGACGCCGACAGAGCCTGTGGTGGCGTCTCCATTGTCGTTAGACACGATATCCCACACAGCCCTGTTCGTGTACACACAGACCTTCAGGCCATCTGTATTTCTATCTCCCTCCACAAAACTTTTACTCTTTGCAATATCTATCTCCCTCCCAACACCAACATTGAACCAACTAGCCTTAACAACCTCATCTCTCAGCTTCCCACCCCCTTCATCCTTCTTGGTGACTTCAACGCTCACAACCCTCTGTGGGGCTCTAATACCACCACCCCCAGAGGCAAGCTCATGGGAATCGCATCCCTAAAGTTGAAAACACAAAGTTCCTTGGTCTAACTCTAGACCCCAAGCTCACCTACAAGCCACACATCACCAACCTGAAACTAAAATGCAATAGCTCCCTCAACCGCCTCCGACTGCTCTCCAACACTACTTGGGGAGCGAACCGCTATGCTCTCCTCAAAATTTTCAGGCTCACCATTCGTGCCAAGCTTGACTATGGCAATATTGTTTACTGTGTCGCTCACAACTCATACCTCAACCACATTAACACCATCCAAAATGAAGCCCTCAGGCTTTGTCTAGGAGCCTACAGGACCTCCCCAATTACTAGCCTTCATGTTAAAGCCAACGAACCCCCCTTTCTACTTAGATGTAAAAAGCTTAGCCTCTCCTATGCTTTTAGAGTCCTCACCAACACCCAGAACCCTGTTTACAACCTCATTAGGTACCCCAATTTCTCCTCCCTCTTTGATAGGACTAAAACCCTATCGCCTCCCTTCAGCTTACGATTAAATCAGACCTCTTTCAACTTGGCATCAACCCCGCCACTCTCGGCACCTACTCCTGGCCCACTTTTCCGCCTTTGGGCCACCCTCTTCCTTCTGTCCACCTAGACCTCTCCACTTATAACAAAACTCAAACTCACCCTAATCTCTTCATCAATCTCCACAACCAAATCAAAGACCAACTCTCAAATTACACCTCCATCTATACTGATGGCTCCAAGGAAGGCAACAAGACAGCTGCTGCTGCCATCATCCAAGACATCACCCTCAGTAGCAGACTTCCTGACCACTCATCCATCTTTTCAGCCGAGGCTAAGGCCATTCTCCTCGCCCTCAACTTTATTGAGTACTCTCCTTTTAGTCACTTTGCCATTTTCTCCGACTCAAAGGCTGTTCTTACTTCATTACTTAATCTTAAATGGGATAACCTCACCTGCCACCTCCTCCTGCGGAAACTCTTTTCTCCCACCCTCTGCAGGAAAAGTGTTCTTTCTTCTGGATACCCAGCCATGTTGGCATCCCTGGCAATGACAGGGCTGATACAGCCGCTAAGCTTGCCCTTAACCTCCTCCCTTCCCCTTTTCCCAAAACCCTCTCTGACATCAAACCGCTTTATCGCTTCTCTTGTTCGTGGACCGCTGGCAAACCTTATGGAACTTCCAAATTGATAACAAACTCCATGTTATCCAGCCCACAATCCCGATCAAATCCACCATCAACAACCTTTCTCAGACGACAACGCTCATATTACCCGCCTTAGAATTGGTCACACTCACCTCACTCACTCCCACCTCCTTATTGGTTCCCCCCAACCCCTCTGTAACAATTGCCACTGCATCCTCACAATCCAACACGTTCTCCTTGCTTGCCCCTGTACAACCTTCCCAGAGCTTCCTCGCCCCCACAACTCAATTGCTGAGTTCTTCCAAAAAAATCCTCCAGATAAAATAGTCTCCTTCCTTCAGCATGCATCCCTCTACAACCATATTTAATTCCTCTTCCACCCCCTCTCTACTTTGTTTTTGTTTTACCCATGCACCTCCTCTCTCGATCACAGCTTTCTGGCTTTTGTTCTTGAATTTCTCTCATTCTTCCCCTGGTCTCTTTCCTTACTACCTCTAAAATGATCTGACCTCTCAGGCACAATTTGACCTTCGTTGTCGTGGTGCCGTTAAGACCTCATCAAACAAACAAACTCATCGAAAAGGCTCTTCATCAGTACAGCCTGTCCTTACTCAACACTAACTCCCCGACTTACCTTCATCCTGCCACAGGCTCTCTCACCTGTATTGACCTGTCTATCTGTTCCCCGAACCTCCTCCCTGATTTTAGATGGAGAGTCACTACTGACCTCTGTGGTAGTGATCATTACCCTCTTCCTATACACTCCAACCTTCAAATCCCCACTGACCACACTCCCAATTAGAACCTCGAGAAGGCTGACTGGCCCCTTTTTGAAACCCTCTGTGACTCACATCTCACCCCCCATCTCCTCGAGGATGAGGATCCCATGTCTAACTTCAGTAATATCCTTATCAACATCGCCACCTGTTCAATTCCCAAAACCTCCAAACTTCCAAATCTTCCCCCCAACCCCTGGTTCTCTGATGATTGCAAAAACCGCCATCAAGTACAGGAAAAGAGTCCTCAGAAACTTTAAAACTAACCCGACCACCCATAACCTCAACCTCTTTCGATCAGCCATGCCAAGGCCAGACGCACTATCAAGGACAGTAAAACCAACACTTGGAACAACTTTATCTCTTCTCTCACCACCAACACCCCCACTAAGAAGATTTGGAAAATGGTCAACAGCTTCCACGGCAGAGTGGGAAAATCTCCCATCTCTCTTGGAATGGTGACCTTCTCACCGCAAAAAAGGACATTGTTAACCACCTCGCCGCCTCTTTCAGCAACATTTCAGTCCTCGACCAACTACTCCAATGCTTTCAAAAACCAAAAAGCTTACGATGAAGCCTAGAG
>JAIGNY010003791.1:0-17214 GCA_020152595.1 Chiridota heheva
TATTATTATTTGTATTATTATTGTTATTATTATTATTATTATTATTATTATTATTATTATTATTATTATTATTCCTTAATGTAAATGGAATTTGTTTATTTGCATATTTTGTTTGAGCATAATGTAATGTTGTCAGTTTTCAATTCTTAGATGTTTTGTCAAAAACCATAGAAATAAGCCCTTCGAAAGGCAGCTTTCTGATACTTGGCAGTCATGGAGATTTCCAACTTCTGGGGAATTTTGAAATACCTAACTTTTGAAGATTATTTAGCATTGCACATGCTCAATGACATCACATTTTTTAAGCTTTTCTTGAAATTAAATCCTGAGAAGTTTCCAGATGTCTTTGTTTACGTATGATATCTTGTCAAAGTCTGTTTCTGCCAATTAGTTGGGCAGAAGATTATCATATCATGAACTTAAACAATTTTCAAATAAGAAAATCAATGAAGTATATTCTTTTTGACAATGCATTTTTCTCTGGTAGATGTAAATTGATATATGTAAATATGTTAGCATAATGTAATGACAAAAGGAAAGAAATAAATACAATTGTGAATAAATTGAATGAATAACTCTCAATGTAAGTTGTAAGTTCTGGAAAAAACTGCTTTTGAATTGTTTTTTGTTCATACCTCTAGATCCAGAGTCTAATGTTGAGGTGTTTGAACTAATACAATAAGTATGGCAATCATTTGATGATTTAAAGAGGCGAAATCGTCATATGGACACAATGTTTAGAACTCGATTCAAATCGTGTGATTGGTTGAAATTTCTACCAATTGCTGCACGATTGGTTGGCCCTTATTTCACGATATACGATAGATAAAACCCCAACCTTTATTAATGCTTGATATAGCCCAGTTAGTTCAGGCGATGGACTTCAGATTTTTTTTTAACAGACAGTTGTAACTTTGAATCCCGCCAGAACCATTTTCTTCTTGAATTTTGCTCTTTCTTTTTTTCGCTCATTTTCCTCTGGTGACTGCTATTGTAGTGTTCTCTTACTAATATTTCACTTTCACTTTTTTCTTTCTAACAAATACGTTGAAAAAACAATTTTTCTGAAGATCGTTATAACGTTATGCACTAACGATTGAATCTTCACACTCAACGCTATATGCACATGTACAAACAGACAAGGATCTTGTGCGTTTCTGCAGAACCTCAAGTGATGTAGAAGCTCTGCATCTCCTAATTTTACAGAGACCAAAGATGTACAAACTTAGATGAGCCTCCCTCTGTAACCATAATGCTTGTTTACAACTGAGATGAGCCTCCCTCTGTAACCATAATGCTTGTTTGCAACTGAGATGAGCCTCCCTCTGTAACCATAATGCTTGTTTACAACTGAGATGAGCCTCCCTCTGTAACCTTAATGCTTGTTTGCAACTGAGATGAGCCTCCCTCTGTAACCATAATGCTTTTTTGCAACTGAGATGAGCCTCCCTCTGTAACCATAACACTTGTTTGCAACTGAGATGAGCCTCCCTCTGTAACCATAATGCTTGTTTGCAACTGAGATGAGCCTCCCTCTGTAACCATAATGCTTGTTTACAACTGAGATGAGCCTCCCTCTGTAACCATAATGCTTGTTTGCAACTGAGATGAGCCTCCCTCTGTAAGCATAATGCTTTTTTGCAACTGAGATGAGCCTCCCTCTGTAACCATAATGCTTGTTTGCAACTGAGATGAGCCTCCCTCTGTAACCATAATGCTTGTTTGCCTTACATGCTTTCATCCTTCTGTGTATATACTTTGTGTTCATGTTGCTATTTCTGTGGTTTTTGCATTAAAGAAATTATCAACGCATTAGTAAAGGCACTGTTTAAAAATTTGGCATGCAATTTTGAAGCAACAAACTAACCACATCATTACACAAGATTACCTTTGCATCATAACATTGAGGTAAAAATAGTTCTATGCTCATACAGTAGTTCATTTCACCTTTCCCCAGCAGCAAAGACAAACAATGCCAGCATTGATTATGGTTACTACTTATATTACAAAGGATTGCCATTATCTTCAGATGTGTGTCACTACAAATACCATGTACAGTAAACACTAGTAGGAATAGTTGTTATCTTGAATGAGCCTTGGAGAAGTGAAACTGTATACAGTTTTGTGGTTTGAGAAACAAAGAAATATATAACTTTTACTCGGACCGGCCCTGCTCCATTCGAGGGCAGGTTGAGATGTTCTTGGTTTTAAGCAGAGCCATTTCTAATGAAAAGTGTCACTAAAAATAGCCATCCAAAGGGGCATTAATCATTTTATTAGGTCTTAAGGTACAGAAACTTTGTTTGGTCATAACTTGAAAACTAAATAAGTTTTCCTCCAATTCTAAAAACTATTCCACTCAGATTTTCAGGTTCTTTCACATATCTTAAATCTGGTAGATGTCCATAGTCCTTTAAAGTGACCATTGACATCACTTTGTCTATTTTCAGAGAAGTAGTGGTGTGGAACAAATTAACAGCAAAACCAGTTCAGATACAGAGAATCGATGCGACTGTCACAACCCTTGATGCTAATCTTTCAACATTGATCATTGGAGTGAGGACCAAGGGTGTGTACGTATGGACAAGAGGGGACATTGTGTATAAACCAAGATATCACATACCATCTGAGGACATTGTGTGGACAATAGCAATAGATCCCAATGGGAGGTAAGAATAGGGCATCTTACTCTTTCTCTTGTGGTTATATTGATTTTCTGATTGATGATGATTTTAGTGTAACAACTATATCAATATACCAGGGGTGGGAAAACAGATTACTCTCTGGGACCATAGAAAGTCTTGAAAAAGTGAATGCTTAATTTCTTTCTTACCTTTCCTCCTGCAGTTTCCCCTTTCCTTTTTCCCCCTTTCCTTTCTTTTTTTGTTCTTCTTTTTCTTTTTGGAAAAGTGAAAAGGTCTCTAGGACCATTGGTGTTGTGATGCGCTATATTTTCCACCCCTTCAATATACTTGTGTTGTGATGCGCTATATTTCCCACCCCTTCAATATACTTGTGTTGTGATGCGCTATATTTTCCACCCCTTCAATATACTTGTGTTGTGATGCGCTATATTTTCCACCCCTTCAATATACTTGTGTTGTGATGCGCTATATTTTCCACTTCTTTAATATTTGTCAAAACAGTTTATTAAAGGTACAGTATACAGTATGGACAGTAACCAAAATGTTTGTTTTTATTTTCTATCAAAAAAGAGCATGAAATTCTGAGTAGAAACTTAAATTTTTTTAAATCATATTTGACGTATAAAGCGCCCCTGCTCTAATAAGCACCCACCCAACATTTTTTTGCCTGATAACATAATTTATTTGATTAAGTTAAAGACTGTAAATACTCAAGTTTTGTTACATTCTTTGTCATTAGAAATGGCTCTGCTTAAAACCAGGAACATCTCAACCTGCCCTCGAACGGAGCAGGGCTGGTTGAAGAAAAGGTTATATATTTCTTTGTTTCCCAAACCACAAAACTGTATACAGTTTCACCTCTTCAAGGCTCCTTCAAGATAACAACTACTCCCGCTGGTGTTACATGGTATTTTTAGTGAGACACATCTGAATATGATGGCAATCCTTTGTAATATAAGTAGTAACCGTAATCAATGCTAGCATTGTTTGTGTTTGCTGCTGGGGAAAGGTGAAGTGAACTATAAGCATATAACTATTTTTAACTCAATGTTATGATGCAAAGTTAATCTTGTGGAATGATGTTGTTAATTTGTTGCTTCAAAATTGCAGGCCAAATTTTAAGCAGTACATTTACTAATGGTTTATTTTGCATATGACCCTCATGTTTTTGCTGTGGTCACCAGTTCACATATGTGTGCAATACAGTTCGAATAGCACTCTGTACATGGCCTTGAGCACTGGCATTTATTAGGAAGAAACTTTGGGCCTAAAAAAGTGGTGCAACAATAAACAATATAAGTTCTCTTGAATGTTATTTTCATAAATGCCCTGAGCATTACATTGAACATAGTATAACATATTCTGATTTCTGTTTGATATTTGGTCAAATGCAACATCTTGATGTATGAACAAGCAAAATTTAACATTTTTATGTAAATCTTTATGTAAATGATGTTAAAAAATGAGGCAAAAACAGAAATTTACACAAAAGAAATTTGAGATTTCTGCCATTCAAATATCACAAATTTACATTGAAAATGCAAAAAGCTTCAAACCCCTCAAATTCAATGCTAAATTATGTTCTTTTAGTCTACTGAATTGAAAGAAATTCAGTTATAATTCCCCAACAAATGTTTTAATTGAATCATAAATTATGACGGAAGGAGTTAACTTGTCTCCCTTTTGTCATTCACTTAATCACACGAAGTCAATGTATAACAACTTGCCTTGTGTTATTTGGACTAAGTAATGTTTCATGAATATAAGTTTTCTTGAATGTTATTTGGAAATTTCATGTCTGAAACTGAATGCAAATATTAATCAAATAAAATTCACTTATATAGACAAGTCTTATAGACATAGTAAATGGATAAGGTTGCATGTGTGACTCATTTGATCAATGCTTTGCTTATCTTTCATGATCATTACTCATGCTGATCAAATATACGCCAAAGGGTTTACCACTTTCCTTCCACTTTTCATATATTATATGACTCTCTTTACGTTACCATAGGATTATCATCAACTACATTACCTTTCGTTTGCTTCCCTGCGACCCCAAGCTAATATCGTCAAATTGCAAATCAAACAATGCCATGTTTCTTTCCATCGGGTAAAAACCAAGATTACTAATTTTGCCGCTTGTTTGTTTTCAGCGATTGGGTTAATCAATCAAAGACATGTATAGTTATCTGTCATTAATGAATTGAAAGGGTTATGTACGCATATAGTGACATTTTAATCAAGTTTCACGATCTAGGATTTTCTTTTTGATTACATTCATGTGCCATGCTGGTAATTATATTTGGGTTGAATATTAACTCTTGTAATTGGCTTGCAGTTTATTTTTAACTTACAATTAAAGTTTGTTTTGGTTTTTTAATTTGATGAATTAAGTATCCAGTTTTAAATGCATTTGGTAATAACCTAAGTAATCATATATTATTTCTTTTGATTTATTCAGTGATACAGTAGCTTTACACAATTGTAAGGCTGTGTAGTCATTTGCAATATCAGGCTTTCAGGATTAATGTATTTTCTAACTGTAACCTTTGGAATTGACTATTGAATGTTTGAGATGGACAGGAGGATAGATATATCATTCAAAAAAAGCATAATGATAAATGATCTATGTAGTAATTGAGATAATATTTTATATGGAATATGAATTGTGTCTCTTAGAATCTCTTAGATAAGGAGCAGAAATATTAATCAAAATTTGTTACAAATGACCATTTTACATCGTTTTGAAATCTTAAGCATCAATTATCCAATTTTATTGATGTATTACAGGGTGAACTTTTCATTTCAGTTTCATTTCAAATACTTTATTCCAGCCAAACAGTTACAATTTAAATATACATATACATGGAGTAAAATTAGGTACATCTTGTGAATAATATACTGATTGATTGAAATTTAAATGAGAGTAATATAATATAACAAATTTAAACACAGTGGCTGAGGAAATTTTGCAAAACAACTACCTAAAGCTCATGGGTGCAAAACCCTATTATGCTACAATAACAGTAAATAAGACAATAGATAAGTAATTTAGTATGTATATTCACCCTCCGTCCTATTCCCACCCTTACTAGATCCCACCCTCGCTAGTCCCACCCCTCCCTAGTCCCATCCCTCCCTAGTTCCACCCTCCTACTCCCACCCCTCCCTGGTCCCATCCCTCCCTAGTCCCATCCCTCCCTAGTCCCACCCTACCTAGATCCTACCCTACATAGATCCCATCCTACCTAGATCCCACCCTACCTATATCCCATTCTACCTAGGTCCTACCTACCTAGGTCCCACTCTTACTAGATCCACCCTCCTTATTCCCACCCTCCTTAGTCCCATCCTCCCTAGTCCAACCCTACCTAGAACCCACTCTCGTAGATCCCACCCCACCTAGATCCAACCCCACCTAGAGCCCAGCCCACCTAGATCCCACCCTACCTAGATCCCACTTTACCTAGATCCCACCTACCTAGATACCACCCTACTTAGATCCCACCCTACCTAGGTCCCACCTATCTAGATCCCACCCTACCTAGATCCCACCCTACCTAGATCCCACCCTACTTAGATCCCACCCCACCTAGATCCCATTCTACCTAGGTCCCACCCTACCTAGATCTTACTCCTCTCTAGTCCCACCCTATCTAGATCCCACCCTCACTAGTCCCACCCTACCTAGATCCCACCCTCCCTAGTCCCACCCTACATAAATCCCACCCCTCCCTAGTCCTACCCCTCCCTAGTCCCACTCTACCTAGATCCTATCCTCCTAAGTTGTACTTGATGGACCCCTGAACTAATCCTTTTAATATCAAAATTATCAACAGATATTTTCTAGTTTCCGAGTTGTAGCTGATAAAAGTTTAGGAATTTTCAACATTTGTCAAAATTGTGAGGTGTATCTTGGCATACAGTTCAGCTTCTCATTTACCTTATTCAATGTAATAAACGCCTACCAAGCTTTTTACGAAATAAAAATGCTATAGTTCTTAGGCCCAAAGTTTTTTCCTAATAAGCACCCATGTGCTATTCGAACTGCATTGTGTGAACTGGTTCTATACTAGCCCCACAATAACCATCACAAAAACGTGAGCGTCAGATGCAAAATAAGCAAATAATGTAACAAAACTTATATCAAGTCTTCAAATTAGTCAAATAAATTATATTATTAGTCAAAAAATGTTGGATGGGCGCTTATCAGAGCAGAGGCGGTTAATACATCAAATACGGTATTCTTTACAATTCTTTCTCCCACCGAAAATCTTAAGGACGTCCATTGCACTTCCTCTTATGATCCTAGCTCCATGTCTATTGGCTCTCAACCAATTCTCAGACTCTTCCCCTTACCTTTTTTCCTACCTCTGACATTATCTAACCTCTCGGGCACAATTTGAGCTTTGCTGTCATTGTGCCATTAAGCCTCACCAAACAATGGTCTATTCTGGTTGTAATTTGATTGAGCAAGACTAAAGGCTTTTGAACAGAATTTACTGCATCCTTACAAAGAATTATGATGGACTATTAAAAATAAGATTTTACGTTAGAAAATACCAAGTGTGCACAGTTATACAAATATGCATATTAATCCGTCAAAAGTCAAATTCTGTAAATTTGTCAAGTTTGATCTGATTTTATGAAATTATTTGTGACTTTCATGGTTCTTCATACATTTCAAAACAATTTAACTTATGTTGCCTGAAACTTTACAACCTTATATGTACAGTACTGTATGTAAGGCTTGAAAACTTTAGGCACACAATGTACCTGAAGCTACAAATGGTCATTTATTAAGTGAAAACAAGCCTTATTTACACTTGTTAAAATTTTCAGTGGATTTTGGTAGCATTGTTGTGTGCATGCAGTGTAGAAGGACTACTGAATCAAGATTTTTTTTTTATCAAAATCAAAACTATGTTTCAAAAATGAAGATTGGTGTTGTTTTGCAAGTGGGGCAAAGGTCATACTTTCATTGAGTAGAATTAGGGAAGATTATGAAAGATTTTGATTAAAGGAAGAAATGAGAAGCATTAGCTTCCCACTTAGGTAGAAAACCTCATGCATGTTGATATTGTATGCACTCTCTTATTAAGATATTTCAAAAGATTAAAAATATATATATTTTTTTTTTCTTCCCCACATTCTGCTTTCCCCCTTATCTACCTTACAAACCTTCCATCTTTTCACTATCCTAACTCTTACACCATAATTTATTAACACCCTCTTGGCACATTTGACTCTGACTGTTGCGGTGACGTTAAACATCAACAAACCAAACCAACCATTAAAAATAGAGGGCAGTATTTCAGAATGAGAGTATTATTTTGAAATGTTTTCAAATGAATATACTGAACCATAAGAAGTAAAATCTCTTGCATTTGACTATTTTTGCACTTTTAACTCTACAATATAAAATGATATATATGAAAATAGGGCTGACTCCCTAAATGTTTTGGAATAAGAGAGGGATATTCATTCATTTGTGTGCAACAGGAAGCCTAAATTATACTCCGCCACAGTAAGAAGTAAACTCTCCCATTTCATTACCACATTTTAAAAAACAATTTTGGGTATCTATAAAAAGCGACATTACAATTTAGTTAAATAATTAGGTGATTATTGATTTGTGACCAGCTTTTGTCAGCTTGACCAAGTTTGGAAATGATTTTTAAAAACTTTCCAAAATAATATGTTTTTCTTGTTTCCATCCATATTTTGCATTGGAGGTTGTTTGCCAGAGGCAGTGCATGCAGTCGAGATTTGTCACCACTTAAAGTATATGACATAGAAAGGTAGGTAAAGTAAAATAAACTAAGTATAATTGTATAACACCTACCTATCACTAGAAATGTTAAATGAATTAATTTTGAAGATTGACAAAGAAAAGGAGGAACTATCCGTTGCATTATTCCTGCAAATTAGGGAATAAATATTGGTATCTGTTGTATTATTCCTGCAAATTTAGGAATAAATATTGGTATTTGTTGTATTATTTCTGCAAATTAGGGAATAAATATTGGTGAAAGTCACACATTTCATTTAAGACAGAGTATGACATCATCATGGGGTTTGAGCGAACCGAGGCGATAGCTGAGGCCTGCTGGCCCCATGGTTATGTCTTACATATTTTGTGACATGGGCCCCATGGTTATGTCATACGTATTATGTATTTTGTGACATGGCCCCATGGTTATGTCATACGTATTACGTATTTTGTGACATGGCCCCATGGTTATGTCATATGTATTACATGTGACATATTTTGTGAAAAATTGTAGTATGCCTAGGCCTAGTTTGTCATTTTAAGACTGGATTGTTCAGACTGATATTTACTGGCCCCTGAAAAGTGCAGTTGGTGAACTAAGTGAACGCCTAAGTTGTTTGGTCTACTCTCGCCTACGTTAGGCTTACTAACGGTTCTAACATTAGCGCTGTAGTGAGTCATGGTGCAACTGGCATCATTCTGCATAATTAAAATTGAACATGCGGAGTGTTTCTCAGTCTTGACAAAAGATTTTGCTAGGCTTTGGTTTATACATTTCTTCTGAGCAATGAAGGCATCACTGCAGTCGGATCTAATGATGTCCTCACAACGGTGGCCACTCTGGGTAGCTATGGTGTGGGATCAAAAGCCAGCATTGCTTAAATTTGTGATGGTGGTAGCTCTGATGGGTTGTGTACACTTTGAATAATTGGGCTTCTTTTGATGTGGTTTTCATCAAATTAATGGTTGATCAATTCTCCTTACTTGCCTCACTAGTCATTTTTGGTTCGCATGCGAAGCATTTATGCAAACCTATAATGGCGATTACACAGATTTGTCTTGAGATTTCCTCAGAAATGTTAAAGTTTCTTGAGAATTCCTCAGAATTTCCTTATAAAATGTTAAAGTTTTTCAGAGGTACTTAAGAATGTTCCTTGAATTTTTGTGGAACAGCTCCCACACAAAGAGACCATGCATTTTCAGAAAACAAATAGGCCAAGAATGTCAATAAAATGCAAATATTGTCTTCGAATTACCTGTAAGGCTGATAAAACTTGTTGAAAATAAAGATCCTGGGATTAGATGACCTTTAAACAGGTGTAGAAATGAAGTATCAGCAAGAAATGTTGCTAATTTTTGGTCTGCTGAAGTGTCAGTTCCCTGGCCTGACAGATGCTGTTACAGAATAATTTGTTCGTTTTTGAAGAGCTCCACCAATTAGTTGAATTTAGAGCCGCTCGTGGTTCTAGCTTGTACACTAGGCCACCCATATAGTATGTTTGCGGTTAATCGTTTTAAAGTTTTACTAAACGTTTTGAAGAGTTGTGAGCGATTAATCGCTAATCGTCAACAGCACTATACTATTAACATAGCATAACTTCTTCCCCTCTTACCTCTTAGGGGACACCATATGGGTACCTGCGGGTCATCATACCCTATAGGTGCAGGGCTGAGGGAGGTCAAGTTTCAGACACCGTCAGTTTTGCTTTCTTGCGGGTACGACTCATACCTGCGATGCTGGGATCTTAGAACCAACTGTCTGTAAGTAACTTTTGTTGTTTGGTATGTTTTCTGATGTCTGATAACAGAAATTTGTCATAAGGATGAAACTTTGTATGTATATAACATAACATTATAAGATGATGGACTATTAGAAGGATTAGTCACCATATAAACCTTAGTCACCATATAAACCTAAGTTACCATGTCAACCTTTGTCACCATATAAACCTTAGTCACCATATAAACCCAAGCTAGCACCACCACCACTACAAAAGAAAAATACAGAAACATACACAATATCAAAGACTCCCAGAGTTAGTTAAAAAACTTATCCATGTTGACTTTGAAATTGTGAACAGAATTGGAGCTAACCAACCACTGAGGCAAACCATTTCACTCATTAACAACTCTTTGCAAAAAGCTAAAATGCCAGATAACAATCAGTGAGAATTCTCTGTTCAACTTCAAACTGTAAACACATGTCACATGAGTATCTGAAACATGCAAAAATGACAACAAGTCAAAGCATCAATTACCAGTTAGGAATTTAAAAAGCTGATCCCAAACATTTATATAGCACCTTTTTCCAAAAGGTTACAAAGTGGAAGTTGCAAATTAAGAAATCCAAAAAAAGTATAGGAAATGAAAATAATATCAGGATGAAGGAAACAAGAAGGATTTTTACAGTCTTTTAAATTGTCCAATGGCACATTTCTAGGGATGGAATTCTAAACAAGTGGAGCCACCGGAGATAAGGTGCAGGAGCTAGACCTAGTGCTGTATGGTGCACTGTTCAAATTAGAAGTGGACCATAGAGTACGAACAAAAGTGTATTGTGGGAGATGGTTGGGGATTTGTGCATCAGTGATTGATTTTCATAAAGGATAATTGACTTTACCTCTCCTTTGCCTTTCTTGTCTTCTTCTGTAAAATGGACAATTGGCAGGTAGTTGGTTAACTCTGATTAGTCATGAATCAATATCTTTCCTTAGGAGAAACGGTCCATCAATCATTCACAGTTAATGCACACATCACCTCAGGCAGCTATTTTTATCACCAGTTTATAAACAAATTTCTCCCACTAAGACATATGGCATGGATGAGTGATTTCAATCACAAAAGTGCCCTGATTACTCAACACTGGCTTTCTGTAATCTTATTAACACACAAATAACCTGGGGCTATTTGACTGTGGTGTGCATGGGAATGGCAGATAAACAATCATTGTTTGGAGTGGAAACACAATACACTGAACAGGAAGTCTGGTTGGTAATTGTCATACCTGAGTTTTCAGGATTAACTCAGGTGTCGGGCGCGGGTAGGCTAAAAGAGAAACTTTCGGAATGTTAAAAAAAAAAAAAGTTGCATTTAAAGGAACTTTTAAGAAAGTGGCCTTTTTCACAAATTTCTCTAAATTTTTTACTGTTATAAGTTTATATGAAATGATAAATTATTTTTGTAAGTGTTCAGCTTTGGTGATTTTGTTACAAACAAATGAAAATCCTAAAATAGTTTGAAAGTTCTTCAGGAGTAGTTTTTGCACCGGGTTCAAAAAACGGAGTGTACGAGCGACGTGACAACTGCTTCTATTATCTTAAACTATTTAGAAGCTCCATTTTTCTCTCAATTTGCACCATTTTGTTTTATAACTTCATTTTCGGATTTTCTTCTCGGTGGATGGGCTTTTATTCTCGGTGAGATCGTTTCTTTTCTTTTTTTCTATTATATTTTCCTTCGTTCTGTCCCGACTTTTCACGCCCGCCGTTACTAATACAGCGGTCGATATAGTGGTTCCGCGATTTTTCTAGCTGCCTCGGGTCTCTCGGTCCTTGGTTTTTTCATAATGACGTGAAGCGCCTATGCAGTGACCTTGACCCCCTCCTCCCCGTGACCCACCTGCTACCACCATTGACCATTCTACAACCCCAATCCCAAAAATCCTTATAATCCATGCCACCAACAAGCAGGAAAGCTTTAAAAAAGTTTCTCCTTTCCTCATCCATAAAGCCCTCTTTGGCCTTGTCGGTACCCTCCCCAAAGTCTATACCCTTAGATCCAGTGATCTCCGGGTGCACTGCACCAGGGACACACAAGCCACCACCCTCCTTTCCACCAAAACCCTATCCAACTCTGGTATCGACATCACAGTCACCCCCCCATCATTCCCTAAACTCCAGCAAAGGCGTCATACGCACCCGCGATCTTGCGTACATGACCGATGACGACCTCCAAGAAGAACTAGCTAACCAACATGTAACTGAAGCCCGTCGTCTCGTTCTAAAAGAGAGACGGGCCAAACTTCCACCAACACCATATTTCTTACCGCAGCACCAACTCTCCTCCCACATCATTGCCGGCTACCTGAGAATCCAGGTCGCCCCTTACATTCCTAACCCTTACGTTGCTATAATTGTCAGAGGTATGGCCCACGAGGGAAAAACTCCTGCCACAGCCAAGCGCTGTGGTAACTCGGAGCCCAGGACCATGACAACACCTCCTGCACCAACCCCCACTCTGCACAAATTGTGACGGTAAACACCCAGCAAACCATCCCTCCTTCTCGAAAGACTGTCCCACCTGGCTTCAGGAAAAACAAATAATAAAACTTAAAACCCTTAACCCTTAACATAACCTACCCAGAGGCCAGGAAACAATCCCTCGCTTCTCTTAACTCCAAGCCTTCCTACTCAAACGTGAGTCTCCTCTAACTCTAATTCGCCCCCAAACACAACTAACACAACAAAACTAACTCCCATGCCCAAACCAACCTCACCTGGCTCTTCTTACCTAGTCCTAAGCCCATCACCATTTCCAACAACCCAATCACACCAATACCCACACCCTTCTCTCCTCAACCTCCTTCCTACTCTAAAGCCCTACCGCCCCTACACCAACACCACTAATACCTTCATACATCAAGCTAAAACCAGCCAAGCAAACAATCAACAAACCAACAAATCAACCAACAAACAACCAACCAAAAAACAACCAATCAACAAACAACCAATCAACAAACAACCAATCAACAAACAACCCACCTCCCAAACCCACACTGAAGAGAGTATGGATTGAACGATTACCGAACACACCGATCATACTTCTCGTCCAATTTTCAAAAACAATTGCTCCCAAAGAAACAGATCCAAAGAAAAAACAAGCCAACTCAGACCCAACAAATCTTCCTCCAGATAACCCCCCGCCTCCTTTATGGCATACACCACAAACAATTACAATAACACCCACAACATCATACAATGGAACATTAGGAGCCTAAAGGCCAATTCTGAAGAAATTGACCTTCTGGCCTCCACCTTCAACCCGGTCGTCTTCTGCCTACAAGAAACTTTCTTGAAAACCACCAACCATTACTCCCTCAACAACTTTGCTTGCTATCACAAACATCAAGTGGATGCTGACAGGGCCTGTGGTGGCGTCTCCATTCTCGTTAGACACGATATCCCACACAGCCCTGTTAGGTGTGCACACCGACCTTCAGGCCATCTGTATTTCTATCTCCTCCACAAAACTTTCACTCTCTGCAATATCTATCTCCCTCCCAACACCAACATTCAACCAACCAGCCTTAACAACCTCATCTCTCAGCTTCCCACCCCCTTCATCCTTCTTGGTGACTTCAACGCTCACAACCCTCTGTGGGGCTCTAATACCACCACCCTAGAGGCAAGTTCATCGAAACGCTCTCCGTCAGCACAGCCTGTCCTTACTGAACACTAACTCCCGACCTACCTTCATCCTGCCACAGGCTCTCTCACCTGTATTGACCTGTCTATCTGTTCCCTAACCTCCTCCCTGATTTTAGTTGGAGAGTCACTGCTGACCTCTGTAGTAGTGATCATTACCCTCTTCTTATACACTCCAATCTTCAAATCCCCACTGAGCACACCCCCAATTGGAACCTCGACAAGGCTGACTGGCTCCTTTTTGAAACCCTCTGTGACTCACCTCTCCCCCCATCTTCTCGAGGATGAGGATCCCATGTCTAACTTCAGTAATATCCTTATCAACATCGCCACCTGCTCAATTCCCAAAACCTCCAAACCCCCAAATCATCCCCCCAACCCCTGGTTCTCGGATGACTGCAAAACCGCCATCAAGAACAGGAAAAGAGCCCTCAGGAACTTTAAAACTAACCCGACCACCCATAACCTTAACCTCTTTCGCATCAGCCGTGCCAAGGCCAGACGCACTATCAAGGACAGTAAAACCAATTGGAACAACTTTATCTCTTCTCTCACCACCAACACCCCCACTAAGAAGATTTGGAGAATGGTTAACAGCTTCCACGGCAGAGTAGGCAAATCTTCCATCTCCCATCTCTCTTGGAATGGAGACCTTCTCACATAAAAAGGACATCGTTGACCACCTCGCGCCTCTTTCAGCACCATCTCGTCCTCGACCAACTACTCCAATGCTTTCAAAATCAAAAAAGCTTGCGATGAAGCCCGGAGAATCACTTTTCCTCTGACAACTCAAAGCTACAACACCCCTCTCACCCTTTCTGAATTAAACCAAGCCATCACGACGCTGGCTGCACCTCCAAGGGCCCAGATAACATCCCCTATCAGTTTCTGAAACACCTCCCCATCAAGGCCACCACTACCCTACTCACCATCTTCAACCACATTTGGTCCTCACACTCCTTTCCCCTATCTGGAGGACAGCTATTGTCATCCCGTCCTTAAACCGGGAAGGATAGCACCGACCCACCAGCTACCGACCCATCGCCCTTACTTGCTGTCTCTGTAAAATTATGGAAAGATCATTAATCAGAGACTAAACTGGTTCCTCGAGACCAACAGAATCCTCTCTCCTCACCAAAGCGGCTTCAGCGTCGCAATACCCTAGACCAGTTAATTACGCTCGACACGCTATCCGGGAATCCTTTGCAAAAAGGAACACCTCATTGCCATATTTTTTGACCTCGAGAAAGCTTTCGACACTACTTGGAAATACAGCATTACCGGAAACTTCACACCATTGGCCTCAGAGGCCACCTCCCCATCTTTATTCAAAACTTCCTCTCACCCAGGCAGTTCCAAGTTTGTATTGTCCACACCCTCTCCAAGCCGTACCCCCAAGAAGAGCGTCCCCCAAGGCAGCATCCTCTCCCCCACTCTCTTCAACCTGAGCATTAATGACATCGGGAATGACCTTGGCCCCAGCATCAAGCGTACCCTCTCGTGGATGACTTCACCATCTTCTACTCCTCCCTAGCTTTCCTATTGTTGAAAATAGGCTCCAAACCAGCCTCAATCAGCTGCAAGTCTGGAGCAACAATAACGGTTTTAAATTCTCCAAAGACAAGACAGTCTGCATGCACTTTTGTCATTTCAACAACCTCCACCCCAACCCAAACTTTGTGCTCAATGGGAATCGCATCCCTAAAGTTGAAAACACAAAGTTCCTTGGTCTAACTCTAGACCCCAAGCTCACCTACAAGCCACACATCACCAACCTGAAACTAAAATGCAATAGCTCCCTCAACCTCCTCCGACTGCTCTCCAACACTACTTGGGAGCGAACCGCTATGCTCTCCTCAAAATTTTCAGGTTCACCATTCGTGCCAAGCTTGACTATGGCAATATTGTTTACTGTGTCGCTCACAACTCATACCTCAACCACATTAACACCATCCAAAATGAAGCCCTCAGGCTTTGTCTATAGGAGCCTACAGGACCTCCCCAATCACTAGCCTTCATGTTGAAGCCACGAACCCCCTTTTTTTACTTAGATGTAAAAAGCTTAGCCTCTCCTATGCTTTTAGAGTCCTCACCAACACCCAGAACCCTGTTTACAACCTCATTAGGTACCCCAATTTCTCCTCCCTCTTTGATAGGACTAAAACCCTATCGCCTCCCTTCAGCTTACGCATTAAATCAGACCTCTTTCAACTTGGCATCAATCCCGCCACTCTCGGCACCTACTCCTGGCCCAATTTTCCGCCTTGGGCCACCCCCTTCCTTCTGTCCACCTAGACTCTCCACTTATAACAAAACTCAAACTCACCCCTAATCTCTTCATCAATCTCCACAACCAAATCAAAGACCAACTCTCAAATTACACCTCCATCTATACTGATGGCTCCAAGAAAGGCAACAAGACAGCTGCTGCCATCATCCAAGACATCACCCTCAGTAGCAGACTTCCTGACCACTCATCCATCTTTTCAGCGAGGCTAAGGCCATTCTCCTCGCCCTCAACTTTATTGAGTACTCTCCTCTTAGTCACTTTGCCATTTTCTCTGACTCAAAGGCTGTTCTTACTTCATTACTCAATCTTAAATGGGATAACCTCACCTGCCACCTCCTCCTCCGGAAACTCTTTTCTCCCACCCTCTGCAGGAAAAGTGTTCTTTTCTTCTGGATACCCAGCCATGTTGGCATCCCTGGCAATGACAGGGCTGATACAACCGCTAAACCCATAACCTCCTCCCTTCCTTTTCCCAAAACCCTCTCTGACATCAAACGCTTATCGCTTCTCTTGTTCGTGACCGCTGGCAAACCTTATGGAACTTCAAATTGATAACAAACTCCATGTTATCAGCCCACAATCGATCAAATCCACCATCAACAACCTTTCTCGTATCGACAACGTTCATATTACCCGTCTTAAATTGGTCACACCCACCTCACTCACTCCCACCTCCTTATTGGTTCCCCCCAACCCCTCTGTAACAATTGCCCTGCATCCTCAAAATCCAACACGTTCTCCTTGCCCCTGTACAACCTTCCCAGAGCTTCCCTCGCTCCCCACAACTCAATTGCTGAGTTCTTCCAAAAAAATCCTCCAGATAAAATAGTCTCCTTCCTTCAGCATGCATCCCTCTACAACCATATTTAATTCTCCTCTTCCACCTCCTCTCTACTTTGTTTTGTTTTACCCATGCACCTCCTCTCTCGATCACAGCTTTCTGGCTTTTGTTCTTGAATTTCTCATTCTCCCCTGGTCTCTTTCCTTACTACCTCTAAAATGATCTGACCTCTCAGGCACAATTTGACCAGCCGTTGTCGTGGTGCCGTTAAGACCTCATCAAACAAACAAACAAACAAA
>JAIGNY010003797.1:0-25000 GCA_020152595.1 Chiridota heheva
AAAACTGAACCGTAGGGCACCACAATATCCTCATCATTACTGACGTGTTTCCGTCAGTACTTGCAAATGATATAATCTAATTGCTGCTTTTTCTACTCTTTCATTTCCTCCTTTCTGCTCTAGCTATTTGTCTAACTCCATAGACTTGGATCACACGTGTAGACAGGTACACGGTGGTACAAGGTTATGTGTGTAAATAGAGAATTGGTTGCTGGAATGGCGGTATGTAGTCAAGTGACCAACTTTGAAGTCTTTCGAGTTCTCGTATTTAAGGGTAATATAATTTATGATAAAATCACTGATTTCACGTAATTCCAAGTTTTCTATTCAAAATTTATACCGCAAATAGTACAATACATATATAATGGACATAAATACAATCTTTTCATAAAAAGTTGTCAAATTTTTAAAGCATGTCGCGAGCTATTAAAAAGGAAATCCAAGTTGATATATACTCTACCTTGAATCCTCCTTGTTCCTTTTACTACTGTGTTGTTACTTTGGCAGTATAACGATAATCAAATTGGAGGAAATCCTAATGCAAGTGCATCTGTTTGTATATGCAAAATGGATAACCAATTATCGTAAGTGCGGGATCCCGTATACATCCATTGGCTGACCTCAATTTGTTTGAAGATTCCGATGCACCGACATGAGCCTAACACCGTTAGAAAGAAGGACACAAAGTTGTTCAAACAGCTTCTGTAGTCTTGATTGGGAGGATTGTTTCTTGTGTTTTCTTGTGCTGATAAGTTCACTGCTAGAATATCTACATAATTCTGTGTTCTAAGATTGCAAACTAAAAAAGGTAAACTTTAGCTATTCTTGTGTTTAGAATATAATTTTTTCCCAAACACGTTTTCATCAAACTAAGATAATCAGTTATACATACTACAAGAACGTGTACACTGTCTAACAAGCACAGGAGTAGAACAGAAGTGCAAAACACAAAATTCTGATTGGACTTAGTTTTCTTCGATATCAACAAACACATTGTTGTTTTGATTATGTATGTAGTAATCAATCGAAAGATTGAAAAGGTCTATGCATATATAGGAGATTTTTTTATAATGAAAATACATTAATTTACATACATCATCTGCCAGTAAAACCATGGAATTTACAAGGTCGCTAATCCCCCCTTCTTTCTATGTACTCTGTCAAAAGTTTGTTTTGAACAGTTGTAAAATTGTTCATGTAAAATGAAATAAAAAACCTTAGCAACACCTCAACAAAAAATTATTTTAGTATTTGTTATTCTCTTTGCCAATTTACCAATCCTGCGTGAGGCAAGGGAAGGGGGAATTATGCGACACATTGAACCCCTTTGCTGCACCCATAATTTGTATAATGAACTTTGTTGTTTTGAGCTTAACAATAATTTTTTAATGATTGCCATTTGTCTAAAATTTCCAATTCACTGTATTTCTGGAAATTTCCATTACTTTTCTTTTACCTATTTTAACCAAATTTCCTTCATTTCGCTCAAGAAAAGTTTGACTCAAATAAGGGAAGGAGGGAGGGGGGAGGGAGGGGGTAACCTAAAAGATATATCTACATTATTGTGTGACTTGATAACTACGGCTGAATCGGTGCTATGGTAATAAAATAGTTAGCCCGCTAAAAGTTTCGATTGATCCAAAAGTTGTTATTCCTGTTCAAAGGATGCTTCAGTGATTAGGTCTATATATTGTGCGAAGGACCGGTGGCGTACTATTATGTTCTTGAATAGATTGTTTGATAAGATTTTCCTGATTAGATAGCTTCGATGTCATTTAATCTTAACATCACGTAACTCCTTTGCCTTACTCGCTAGGCTTCAGTGAAATAATTGAATAAAACTCGGCGCCTCACCGTAATCAATTTAAAAACTACGTTATCTCCAAGGAAATACCGTTTATCAGTCCTCTTATAAAATGGCTGCGATCGTTGTGCAGCATGCAGAGTTTCAGTTCTGCTGAAACCTTTTTGTTAGTTTATTTTGCAATATTGTGTCCTTCTAGCAAAATTTATTTGACTCATCAGGTAATGTTTACATGTAAATGTACTAATTGCCACCATTAAAGAATTTTCACTGTGTGTCTTAATTTTACAGCTTTTAAAACGGGTCTTGACAGAGTGAGATCAAAACCTAACGTTAACATTATGTTATTGTTATTTTCAGCAGTCCATGTATGAAGTGTGCTGGTGTAATTTTTTCTACAAGTAAATCCCCCCCTCCCGTCGGCCCTTGTTCCTTTGGAAATTTAGGCCCCAGACAATTAAGCCGTAGCCATCCAGTCAATTTGGTCCCCCTTATAGTAAAAACGGTCCAATACGAAATTTCTTTCCTAGGAAAATTGGAGACAACAGCTTGTCCCCCTTTTGCAAGAAAAAGCCCTTCTTATCCCTTCACAGTAAATCTCACTGCCGTTTTGCGTAAAGCACGCTTTTTTTTTAGTACATTCCGATGGGTACTGCATGCCCAGATCGAAGAAAAGGTTATATTTCTTTTTCACTGAAGAGCTTACTGGAAGCCATTTTCTGTTCGTGGGCAAATTCTACGAGTACAGCAGCACTGTATTCCGTACATAAATATTACTAACTTCGGTTTTAGCTTATCACTTCAGTACACAAAAATTAATTGAAGGAACCGTACAGACATACCAGTAGATTACTTAGTAAAATCAGTCCAGAGGGGAAAAAATTCACTAGACATTACTTTGGAAATAAGGACCCGGGGGCCCAAATTCACGAAAGGAGGGGGTTACCATCACACCGGTAATTTCGGGAAAAGAAAGGTTTTTCGTCGACGGCGATATTTGAAAAGTCACTGTTTTTGCTTAAGAAGCACTATTCTCGGAACAGCGGGAATTTCTAACCTTGTAATAACAGATGTTCCAAGCAACCGCCATTTTGTGTTCCAATATACCCTAGTAGTATACAAAAGGCTGTTTCTGACGCACTTTTATGTCGTTTTTGTTTTCGCTGGTTCTGGCGCACTTTTTATGTCGTTTTTGTTTTCACTGGTTCTGACGCACTTTTTATGTCGGTTTTGATTTCACTGGGCGGACTGGGGTTCTGGTACACTTTTTATGTGGTTTTTTGTTTTGAATAATTGGGCTGGGAAAAATCAAAAGATTCATACCATGACGAAACGTCGTGCTGTCATATAGTGCTTCTTTGTAATGCTGATGTCGTATATATTTTTTTCACAACATCTTGAAAATTTATGACAAAAAAATTTGTTTTATTAAATATCTTTTAATTTTGTTTCGTTTTACCTTTTTTATGTTTAATCCCTGTAGCCAAATGTCATAGTAGTGGGTGATCCACTCAGAACCCAGCGCTTGGAATCGAGAGGTCTCAAGGAAATTGTATTTATTCGCATGTTATATATAATGTGGTGTTCGCTTCTCAAAAGATTCATACTATGACGAAATGTCTTGCTGTCATATAGTGCTTCTTTGTAATGCTGATGTCGTAAAAAAAAATTCACAACATACTTTTTAACGCCTATTGCTTTTCGGATCTCGCCTCTATCTTCCTTCAGGATAGAATACCGTTTGGTTCGAAGGCCAATATACTCGCTATCGGGTACTCCAGCGCATTCGTCTTTCATTTTACCAAGCACCTTTTTGTTCGTGGTGCTGTGGAGCGGGCGGTCTGTCGGATAATCACTCTGTCATAGAGGTGTAACTCAGAACTCATATCAGCATACACATCCTTGGTTTGGATTTCAAGCAGTAGACTATCCGTATCAGTATAAAGAAGATTGCACCGCTCCCCATATTGCTCTTTCAGGTTGTTGTAATAAAAGTCGTACATCAGATGTTTACCCAGGTCCAGGAAACACATCCTAATGTAGACTGGTCGGTTAAACATCAGCCGACGTTTATGCATGTGTAGGGTGGCTAGATCATCATCAAATCCCACATGCCTTGCAAATGCAGGTCTAGCTATCCACCGGCGAAGCTTGTCATCTTCAGAGGCTCTCACGAGCTTTACATCTACACGCTTACGCTGATTTTCCATAGTCTTACCAAAGGCGCTATTGTTGTTTAGCTTGTATAAGTCCTTTTCAAAGCTGGTCTTGGCCTTCTTGCGGAGTTCTGCATTCATTTTTATGTAGGGCTTCATCCATTTGCTTTGGTCGAAGCGAATTGCACGATTTATTTTTGTCAGCTTTATACCTAGAGAGAGGTAGAGTTGTAAATTTTGGTAGTGCACAACACAGCGCTTTTTATCACAGAAATTGGAAACCAACTTTTCAGCATCAGTTGACGAGTTTAGAAGCCCTTTCTGATAACTTGACAACAACTCCTTCGGAAGCTTCATACGTTCCGAAGCAAGTGGGTATGCATTGTGGACGTCGTGTTACTCTTGAGGATACTCAAGGTCCACCTCGAGTATGTAATCCTTTTCTGCATCGGATGAAAGCGCATCCAGCCAGGGCACTTCATCCACCCATTCAAATCCACCCGTTGGTAGTGCTTGACTTATCGCCCAACCATACAGGCTATTTGCATCTAGGTAGAGGATATGATTGTTAGGCTTGTAATCGTCATAGCCTGGGACATAGGGGTTGTTGGCTTTAGCATGGCGCTTAGATACCATGGATATACCACCTATCATACCTTTCTCGAAGAACAGGTGCATGTCATAGTTGGTTAACAGTTGGTTAACACCTGTATATTTCAAGAGTGAAAAGATGTAAATGAACAATCAATTGTCCAGACTATGAACACATGTATCAACGACATCAGAATATGAATGTTAACTCATAAACTCAAAATAAATCATTCAAAAAAAGATTTCATGCTAATAGGTACCAATTAAATGTTATAAAAGGTTAACATTAATTGTATAACTGTTAGTAATTCTGAAATAAAACCTGTTTTAAATGTTTAAAAACCTAGGGGCTATTTTTGACAATAATCTTTCAATGAACTTACATGTAAAACAAATCTCTTCTAAAGCATTTGGTTAATAATTTAAAATTAAACAAATTAGACAATATGTTAGTATACATGCATGAATACTATTGTACATGCCTTTATCACTTCAAATTTGGATTATTGCAATAGTGTTTTATATGGTATACCAAAAAATCAAATCAATCAATTGCAGCATATTTAAAACGCTGCTGCCAGGCTGGTCAGAAACAAACATAAATTTGAGCACATTACAGCAAAGAATTGAATATAAAATCATATTACTTACCTTTTAAGCCAGGCATGGACTTGCTTCTCGGTATCTAAAAGATCTTTTAACTGATTACGTACCTACAAGAAATCTAAGATTCTCTAACACATATTCAAAAAATAAAGTACCCTGTTCTCGCACAAAAACTATCGGGCCACGAGCCTTCAAATGTTCTGCTCCAGTTTCATGGAACGCTCTTCCTACAGACCTGAGATGCGTTGAAGGGTTAGAATCATTTAAAAAAGGTTTAAAAGTCCTTTCTTTTTAATAAGTGCTATAGTTTGTAATTTCTTTGTCTTACGTATTCTTATATGTACAGCGCCACTGAGTAGAAGTATGTTTTACATGTTTATAATTTTGGCGCCATATAAATGTTAATTTATTATTATATATATATATATATATATATATATATATATATATATATATATATATATATATATATATATATATATATATATATATATATGTATGTATGTATGTATGTATGTATGTATGTATGTATGTATGTATATATATATATATATATATATATATGTATGTATGTATGTATGTATGTATATATATATGTATATATATATGTATGTATGTATGTATGTATGTATGTATGTATGTATGTATGTATATATATATATATATATATATATATATATATATATATATATATATATATATATATATATATATATATATATATATATATATATATATATATATATATATATATATATATATATATATATATATATATATATATATATATATATATATATATATATATATATATATATATGTAATATATATGTATGTATATATATATATATATATATATATATATATATATATATATATATATATATATATATATATATATATATATATATATATATATATATATATATATATATATATATATATATATATATATATATATATATATATATATATATATATATATATATATATATATATATATATATATATATATATATATATATATATATGACAACATTCAAACACATCCCCGGACATATGGCAGGACTCCTGTTTGGCAGGATGCTGATACTGTGGGTGTGAGTAATCTAATTCTGGGGGTTATATACAACAACAACAACAACAACAACAACAACAACAACAACAATAACAACAAATATATATATATGAAATAAATAATTAAACTTTAAAGAAATATTTTTCTGTCTTAAATTTTAATAGGGGTGGGCCCAGGTCTGTAAAAAGAGCGTTATAATAAGTGCACCAGTCCGATTAGTGAAATCGAAGAATTGGTAATTATTGAAAGATGCAGTACATCTGAAAATGAATTTTATTTGAAAGAACAATATACCCTGAACAGTTTGATGAGAAACACCGAGCAAATCAATTAAAAACTTATGACCTAAAGCTGCTACTTCCAAAACACAGTGGTTTCCACAATAGATCTAGTTATTACAGAAAATAGGAATATGACCGCCGTGAACTGAGTAAATGTTGGTTTGCCACATAAAAACGACATACAAAGTGCGCCAGAACTAGTGAAAGCAATAACCACGCAAAAAACGACATAAAAAGTGCGCCATAACCACTGCAGCAAAAACAAAAACGACATAAAAACGGCTTAAAAAGTGCGCCAGAACCAGCATTTTGTATGCTACTAACCGACGCCTTGGTTCAACATACGTCTGAGACACTGGCGTAGCCAGAGGGGGGGGGGGGCCACGGGGCCATGCCCCAATCCCATATTTACAAAATTAAATTACACCTATATGCCTATGTATCGTACAGATGCGCATACATGAAATGCGAATCTTCCTGCATTCCCTGTAATGTAAATTCATTGTATCCCTGTAAAACAAAACAAAAAATAATTCAAATTTTAAATGAAATTTTGACGCAATTTTTAATTTGTCAAGAGCCGTGAACTTGCCAAGCCTGTTCTTACGCGATGACGATGGAAGATGGCGCCATTCTGCTACTGCTTTGCGATAACAAAGTACTACACTGAGTGCCCCATTATTTTGCTCAAAACTTTCCACAAATAGAAATCAATTTGTCTAAACTCTGAAGGCGGTAATTAAGTTTAATTGAACTTGAATTTTGAAAATGTCACTTTTCGCCTATGGTTTTTCAAAAAGGAAAAGGGAAAACACGGATGAAGGTAATGTATGCCCAGTCCAGTAAACATATTAATGATATGTATACATAAGTGACCATTTGTTGTTCTTCTATCGTCTTTAATATAGGCTTAGTTCCACGAGTTTTATAAAGCTATTTGTCATCGTCGGTGTGGGTGAAGCAAACACATATTTTTTGTATATGTTCACAGTCCAGAAAAATAGGATGGCGGGAACAGAAAATGACGGAAATTTTAGGGTTACTTCGTTTTCGACTTCGTAGTGGGGATTTACTTTTGAAGGACCATATAAAAACTTCCCATGCTAATGCAACCTACCTATCATCCTTGATTCAAAATGAACCTATTTGCGTTGCTGGTGACATGATTAGGGAAAGTGTTGTTGCTAACATCAAAAAAGCACAGTTCTGGTCTATCATAGCTGATGAAACATTGGATCGCCAAAAAAAGGAACAACTGGCAATTGTTATAAGATATGTTTCACCTAGCGATTCTGGAGTTTGGAGATTGCATGAGGACACGGTAATGGTATTGGACTTGATTTCTGACATCAAGTCTAATAATCCTGGTAAAATTGAGCATAATGAAACCAAGTTGAGTGGCAAAGCTATTGGAGAAACGTTGCTAAGAAAGATTTGTGAGCTCGGTTTGAATCTGTCTCTTTGTGTGGGACAAGGCTATGATGGGACAGGAGCCATGGCTAGTGAACGGGTTAGTGCTTCAGCAACAATAAAAAAGACAACTCCATTGGCCTTTTATTTTCATTGCGCCATGCACTGCCTAAATTTGAGTGCTTCCGCAATGTTGTGCAAGAAATTTCATCGACTTTTCGAGCAAGTGCAAAAAAACCGGATCTGTTGAAGAGCCTCATAGAAAGTGACTCTGGTATTTCCATGACCAAGAAGCACCTGATTACGTTGTGCGAAACACGTTCTGTGGAACGACACACAGCAGTTGTAACATTTATGCAACTTTTGAAATATACACTAGATGCCTTATCGGAAATCAAATGAAAAATTGGTGTGCAACTCAGAATTTGCAGTTGCTTCAGTCATTTTGGAGAAACTGTCAGGATTGATGCTACCAGTTTCCTGAGTCTTACAAACAGTGGGAGAAGATTTATCCCAAGCGTTAGCCTTAGTAAACCGTCTCCGGTTTGTTCTCAAAGAATTGCGAAGTGAAGGGGAGT
Organism: Chiridota heheva; assembly: GCA_020152595.1. Lineage (NCBI taxonomy): Eukaryota > Metazoa > Echinodermata > Holothuroidea > Apodida > Chiridotidae > Chiridota > Chiridota heheva. The sequence goes on from JAIGNY010003797.1 coordinate 8,505, forward strand.
TCCATGACCTGTATCAAAAGGCAGAATCAGTCGCACAAGATGTGATAGAGGTGGAACTGCGAAAACCACGCATTGCAGCTAGAAGCTCATACCGACCAAATGCTCAAACATCGGACAACACCACCGAAGGCTATTACAGAGTCAACTTATTTTATCCAGCCATAGACTCCATTATTGGAGACCTCAAGCACAGATTTGGACCACATCAACAACACCTTTTTTATCCAGCCATAGACTCCATTATTGGAGACCTCAAGCACAGATTTGGACCACATCAACAACAGATTATGAAACTTAACTACCTTGTACCAAATTGTATGGAATTCGCCAAACAAGCTGACGGTGAGAGGCAGTGGAATGATTTAACTCCTGCTATTGAGGTGTATGCAAGTTTGATCAGAGATCCTTTCATGATTGTTAAGGGCGAATACATCTTATGGAGGAAGAAATGGGAAAATGTTCCTGTCAAGTCCCGACCATCTTCATCCGTCTGTGCCCTGGATCATTGCTCTGAAATGTTTCCTAACATATCACTGTTGCTCCAGTTGCTGGCAACTTTGCCAGTGACTTCTGCACAGGCCGAGAGAGTCTTTTCAAAAATGAAAAGAACCCTTACAGCTATTCGGTCAACAATGACGGAAGCCCGACTAGAGGAACTTATTCTATTACAAATTCATAAGGCCCATTGCCCAGACGTGGAATCAGTCATCGACAGATTTGCCATAATATCAGCGCGGCGGTTGAATCTAAAATTATGATTTGGTAAGTTTGATTGTCAAATCTTACTTCCAACCTTTCGACTCCAAGTAACAAGTAAGTACAATGCCACCTCACTCAACCCCTCATTTTTCAATATTCTGGAGTCAAAAATATTGGCCAGGTGTGCAAGTGTGATCAATAATCTTCTGTTTGCTTTACAAATATCTTCTTTTGACATGTACCACCCCCTTTCCCCCATAAAAATTTGGGAGGCATCAACCCAAACTGCCCCTATATCGCTACGCAATAGAGTTTGAATAAATTGTACTTCGGCAAGTATGTGGCGGGGGAAGGTGGCACAGTTCCCCCAATTTGTTTGGCAACCAAGAATTCGGGCAAAATGTACAGCAAAATTCTGGCAAAATTGTGAACAATCAAAGAAAAACAGCCTCAAATTTGCAAGTTTTTGGCCTGGGAAGTGCCATTTCCGGCAATCTATAGGCAGCATTTATTGGAAAAATTCCTCTAAACGCTACGCGCCAACCCATGCTGGCGCTCCGCTTAGATACTGTCACGGGTCAAAATTCATACCAATGAGTAGCCCCCCCCAAACAAAAAACCTGCCTACGCCAATGGTCTGAGATAATCATGTTAATGATGGATTATATATGCAGGGAGTTGGCACCAGCCAATTAATGCAAAATGCCTGATATATGTAACCTTCAAATAATCTAAACTTTTTATGTTGCATTTGTTACCCACGTGTGTGTTCTTATTGTGTTACAATATTGTTTACCTGAATAAACAATTTCATGAAATATGGAAGTTTTTGTGAATTTTGTTCCCACTAAATCCACTCTCCCCGTAATTGTTGCCACGTGGATTTATGAACACATCCTTGGATAATTTCTTTTAAAGTGTGGCATATCAACCTATATAACAAATAAACGAATTACGCCTAAACCCAGACTAAAATATTTTACGAATCCTCAAATTTCTACATGTCTTTCGCAAAGTATAGGCCTACACAACAACATTTCCTAGGGGCTTACTTTAAAAGAACGTAAAATGAACAGTAGCTGGCATTCCGTGGCTTACCCGTTGTCTCAACGAGCAGCAAATATACAAATACATATACACTTTTCTGGAATATCCAGTGTACATATATGCGCTACATACACTAAAAATGAAATAAATACTGTATGAACTGCATATGTCATATGCATTTCTACAGTAACCATCAGACTGTGTGGTTTGCATTACAACAAAACGTAGAATGTGAATCTTGTTTATAAGCTTGCTACGTTAGATATATTCAAAAAGGGAGACAACAGAAAACTGAACTTACGCTGATAAGACTAAATTCTTCTCTTCAGTTACTTCACACACAATTGCATCCATGGTTCAGATCCATTAATACCAACACGAGTAACTTGTAAGTCACAAGCTCATAATCAGGAAGCTAACTTACAGTAGCTCCCTGCGAAATATTGACCTTCGCAATCTCAAAGGTTATGATAGGTCTAATAATAATATTATACAGTTCTTATAAAGCGCCACACACGCTAAATCTACGGCTTATTGCGCTGAGAGAAAAAAATGAAAGGGGGGAATAGGGAAACAACTTATAGAAGTGAGAAAATATGTGTTCTTAACAATGATTTTAAAATATTCAGAATTTCAATGATTTTACGGTATCAAAAGGATAAAAAAATTCATAAGAACTCATTCGGACCTTTTTTGTAGGATTTTCCAGTGTAAAGATTAACACTACAAATCTAAATTACAAATAAAAAAAGTAATTTCAAGATTAAACTTTCAAATATTGTGATTCAACTTTTACATATGACTTAAGTACTTCCTGAAGCGTCTGGCAACAAAATGTCATTAAGGTGATTGTCGGGGCATATTGCTTGGCACAAATAAATGGTTGTGCAGAAGTAGAGCTAAATAGCTGTATTGAAGGCGCACTTGACCGAAAAGTGAGGGCGTATTTTTATGGGTTTCGAAAAATCGAATGCTTATCTACCACGCAACTGTATAACAATTTCCTTTAAATAATAATTTTCAAGTGACCTTTGCCCTCACGCGTCGTCTGTGGGCTATGTTTGTCGATCTGTTGTGGATAATTTACCTATGAAATTCACATACACGAACGCCGTCACTTTTCAGTCTAGTCCTCCAACCTGTAATATTCTATTTGCAAATTTATGCCTCAGTTTAATGTGTATTTACATAATCCTGTGAATTCCTATTTCAAAACATATTAATGAATTTTCAGGAAAGTTGCGTTCTCCTAATAAAACTAAAACAATAGTGAAGAAAAGGCTCATAGTCATATTTCATTATTGATACTGTAAAACGTTCCAATCAACTGTTCAGTAAAAGTGTAGTCACAATTCGGCCCGGATAAATAAAAGTTCTTTATACGAATTAAAGCTGATTCACAATCACCAATGTCAGATGCATATCAAATTTGATGGGACGTTCAAAGTCCAATTGCAAACTTTCAAAGCATGAAAGAGATTATCTTGAGCCCTTTTGAACATCTTCAAAGGATCCCTTTAAAAATCTCCACAAGGATTCCTTAGTAGAAATCCCTTTTAAGTCCCTTTGAAATCTCAATAAGATCCAAAAAGAATTTTTTGAAGAAAAATGCATCAATTTATGCTCAAATTTTGATCTGGAAAAAAATATGGAAAGGCGGGTCTGTAGTTTAAAATGTCATTACATAAACAATGTTTCTCGTCAAAAAAGAGGGCGGTCTTCTCTGGAAATGTAAGCATCATTTTACCATGAATTTCAAAATGAATAGCATCAAATCCTATCAATACTCTAGAAATACATTGCCTACCATTCAATTAAAAGATAACAAGGAAATAGAGATTCTGTCAAATATAAATGTTCATCCACTATACAAAAACCTGTATAATTAGATAAAAATAAAAATCTTTACAGTCTATATCAGACTAAACAGTCTACATCAGTATACTGATCAATGAAAAGCCGAGTTCCGCTATGGAGTGTTTCAAGTCTTAAGGGTAGTAAGAGGCATCTATACAGGCTCCAGGGGCGACCCCAACATCCAGGGGCGCCCCACCCTCCCAGGGCGCAAAGATCACATCTCCCAAGGGGAGATTTTTCTTCGGAGGAGTGTTGTTTGCGATCATTTGGGAGTGGTACTAATCAATTTGTGTGGTTGAGGTTCTCTAAGAGTTACGGGTCTATTTTATACCATCAGTACGTGGTATCCAAAGGGCGCACTGCTCACCCCTCGGGATGAAACAAGAAGAAATAACAACCAAAATGGTAAATGTGTCTCTGGCTATGGTTCATTCCCCCTCCCTCTTCCGCCCAGGGTACGTTACCCTTGTATTATCCACTTAAAGGTGGGAGTCATGGTCACCACACCACTTATTTCGCCCAACTAAAAACAGCGGGGACTGGGTTCAATACCTGTAGAGTAAGGATGTAACTTCTTCTTTTTATTCGAGGGGTAGCCGTACCTTCCCCTAACCAACGTAGTGTACCGTAGGGAGCATCCATGGCAGTGGTAAGATCCTCCTTCCGCCCTTGTAAAGTGACTACTGAAAATTAAAAGCTGAAGAATTTAAAACCCATAAAGTAGCGTTGTCAGGTGGTTGGATAACCCGTTTGTCGTAGACGAGCCTGTAGTTTTTGGTGTACGGATTGTGATCACTGTGCCAGAGCCGTTTCTTTGGATACGTTGCGGATAGTGGACGGGAATGGTCATTGCATCGCACAGCTGATGGAGCGCTCAATGTGGTTTACCATGTTTCAGTTGGCGTAAAATTTGACAATCTGGCTGGTATCGTGATTGAGGCTAATGCCTCGCACTTTAAAGGTGGTGTGCGTTTTCCCTGTTTTGATCGACATCACCTGATACCCGTAGTCCTTTAAACCTCCCGATACAAATTTGGTGATGTACGACCCCATTCTGTACGGTTTTCGAGCTCATCAGTCATGTCGCCGAGAAAGTTTCCGAGGGGTTGTGGTCGTAGGTTCCGGGTCGGTGGACGTGGATGATGGAATCGGTATCGAAGTAGAGCACACGTTCATTCAGTTTCTCTAGGTAGGAGTACAGCTTGAGCCTGGCCTGAGCCGTGGTGTAAGGGGCGATGAAGACATTGGTGGTAGGCGACACTTTAATATAGTCCTCAATCTCTTCCCATTGGATCTGGGCCGTAACATCGTTGATGAAGTGTACGTGCTTTACAGTTTCGGTTTTGTCCAACAGCAACATGTAGAATGTCTCGAGGGAGTTGACAAAGGTGGTTTTGGGTAACGTGCAACGCTGACCGAATTTGCCCCAGAACGAGTTTAACATCAGTTTTGCTAATGAGCGTTTACCCTTGTTTTTTTATAATATTTGAAGGGTCAAGTCGTATGGCCAACGTATCCAGAGAGACGGCTCTGGCACAGTGATCACAAAGCCGTACACCAAAAACTACAGGCTCTTCTACGACAAACGTGTCATCCAACCTGACCTGACAACACTACCCTATGGGTTTTAAATTCTTCAGCTTTTAATTTCCAGTATTCTCCTTACAAGGGTGGAAGGAGGATCTTACCACTGACATGGCTGCTCCCTACGGTACACTGTGTTGGTTGGGGCAGGTATGGCTACCCCTCGAATACAAAAAAAAAAAAAAGTATTATCATATAATTTAAAAAAATAATGAGAACATAATCTTAAGATCTCATTCTAATAAAATATGTAAATACATTTTTTTTTAAATGGTTATAATTTATAAAGTATAAAAGTAGAGGGTGCTCCAACCAAACTTGACATTCTTACTCTACGGGTATTAAACCCAGTCCCCGCTGTTTTTAAACGGACGACAATGAGTGATACGGTGACCATGGCACCCCCACCTTTAAGCGGATAATACAAGGGTAACTTACCCTGGGGAATCCATAGCCAGAGACACATTTACTATTTTTGTTGCTATTTCTCCTTGTTTTATCCCGAGGAGTGCGCAGAGTGCCTCTTGGACACATCGTACTCATGGTATGGAATAGACCCATTGTACTCTCAGAGAACCTCAACCACACAAATTGATTAGAACCACTCCCAAATGATCGCAAACAACACTCCTCCGACGAAAAACCTTCCCCTGTGAGATGGGGCGCTCTGCGCCATTGGAGGGGTTAGGGGACCCCCTGGGGATTGGGGGATGTCCCTGGGGGTGTCCCTGGGGGTTGGGGACGCTCCTTGGGCCTGTATAGATCCCGTTTGCTACTTTTAAGATCTTAGAATGTTAAAAAGGAATTCAATAGAAAAATATGAAAACGATTTTCATCAAAAGTGACGGCATGGCGACACTCATTGCACTCACGACAGGTATGCCTGCCTGTTCGCCTACGTTTATATATTTTTTAAAGGCAAAACTTTGTTGACATATAGTTCCTTTATTTAGTAGAAATATAATCGTAACACTTCAATCTGTAGTATTAAAACTACATTTACAGTCTTTTATACTCTTATACTGATCCTGTTCAGTGGCGTGGGAACCGGGTTAGGGCTTGTCCTGCCGCACCCACTGTGTCACATTTTCGTAGTTACAACCTTGGAAGACTACGTACAAATTGTGTACCTTCTCTTTTTCAAATTCGTACAGTTCATTTTTTGGTAGAAGGCCCCTCAGTTCCTCCTGTATCAGCTCTTCTTCTGAATCATCTAATTCTGTAAAAAGATGTTGTTTGGATGATTTGATTCTTTCGGTATAACTACTTCATTGGCTGATTGATCACAAATATATCCAGCCGTCTTTCGAAGGCCTGAATACTTGGTGATTCAAAAACACCACATGGTAAATTGTTCCATAAGCCCATCACGTAAAAAAAAAAAAAAAATTCGTTCTAATATCTAACCTTGGTCTTCTCTTGAAGATATCATGACTGTGCCCACGAATGAGAGAGTCTTGTATTAGAGGTAAAAAATCGATACCTCCTCATCATACATGCCAGATAGTATCTTATAAGTTTCAATCATATCCCCACGGACTCGTCGATAAGTGAGAGTTAGTAAACCCAATTTTCTTAATCTCTTCTCATAAGATAGGGCTCTTAAACCAGGAATTTGTTTTGTTGCTCTACGTTGTACGTTTTCAATTATATTTATGTGTTTTTTTCAAAATTGGATTCCATACCTGGTTGGCATATTCTAATTGAGAACGTACAGCACTTGTATACAAAATTTTAAATGGTCAACCAATTCTTATAGTTTTGCATTTATCAGGATGAAAACGTAGCATCCATTTTTCAGACCATTCATACGTATGAAAAAATCCCTCTGATAGTTTTCACAATCTGCTGTTGATGTTTTATTTTTAATCTTTATTATTCAATATCCATACATGCTAAAAAAAATCACAGCACTAAATTTCTAGTTCGTCGCGACGCTGAACTGCGTTTTATTTGGATTGATTTTTTATAATTTTCAGGATTATGGTCCAAAATATTCTGATATTCCTGAATCTTGCTTGGTCTATTATTTTGTGATTTTTCAGAATTATTGTCCTGCTAATTTCGACTTTCCAACTTTATCGGCTGGAAATTAAGTTGGAATTAAAAAAAGAGAGAGGCCACTAGCATAATCCAAAGTAAACGTAATTTCTTTTCGATCTTTATGTAAAGATGCCTGGAGGCCCAGTAAGTGGTCTTTTGCATTTTAGCCACTTGACCGCAAGTAATCGACGATTTCGGGTCAAGGTCAGGATTTTCCGAGCCGAATTTCCAAACCGTGTAATTTTTTTGAAGCAACACATGTTTTGCTTATTTACTCTTAATAATCGAACATCTATATCCTATGTGGTACCAAAGCCTAGAATAATATTTCCCAGGCGTTTTAAGTTTGACCCACACACTAAGTATATGCATGGGGGAGCATAAGGGTTTTATCAATATTATCGTTATAAGTTCTTGGAGATATTTCACCTCTTACTTTGAAGAGACCTCCCGGACTGTCAAATGTAGCTCAATGCCAATCGGAAAATCTTGGTTGATTTTCTGGAAATAGCCTGCAATTTCGGGGAAATCAAATCCGACCGCCCCCTCCCTTATAATGTGAAATTCTTGCAATGCTTATATATCTTAACAACTCAGTGCAAGTCTGTTTTGCTTCATATTTGGTATACCCATATGCAGTGAGTTTTTAACTATAACTGTATAATGCGTACATGTTCATGGGACACAAATTTGAGTCATATGCATATCTTGGGCGGAGCTTAATATGATTTGCATGAAAATAGTCCATATTTTGCATAGCAACATTAAAACCTTTGGTTTTCTGGTTAAGGATTCACGATCAAATAACCAATAAATTACCCAGGCTTTCGAAAATATTCACTCTGAGTGTAGCACCTTTCGCGACATTTAAAAAACATTTGACACCCTCTAACATATATACTTCCAGTAAACACCGCCCCGTGCTGGCGCGGCCACCTCCAACGCCTCTTGCACCCGTAATCTGCTTGTAGAAGATACACCTGGGAACAAATTTAAATTTTGGGGTCTTTCGAGTCCCTTTTGGCAATAAAGGAATAGTGTAAAATTTAGAGTGCATGGTAGGTAGGGCTATCATGGCTTATCAAAGAGATATATTTCAACATTGACCAAACTTTGAATTTGAGTTTTCTTTTGCTAATGTCAGAACTTGTTTACGACATGTCGAATGTTCACCAGGTACCATGCGGGGACACAGGATATTCATAAGGTGTATGCCTACGTTCTTGCGGTGAATGGGATCATAAACGAAAGATGCCTTCTTTCAAGGTGGGGCATTACCCAACAAACTTCCGGTAATAAACGGAAAAATTGCGCTGGTAAATTATATAAGTTTATTGTTCAAGTTGCATACTAATCAAGAAATCTCACATTTTCAGGAAATAACTTAAGAAAGGAGACATAATAAAGTATAATGCAATCATTGCAAAAACAGCAAGTCAAATCTTATTCCTATCTCAAGTTATTCATCTTTGAAGTCGACACATGGAGGCTGCCATTTTGTTTAATTCTGTATCAAAATCTTGTGCATGATGACATAACTTTCCCAACCTGCCAACATAAGAATTATCATGTATTTCTTTATCAATTTGATTAAGGTTTTATAAAATGATGTCACACAAAGTTTTGAAAGAAATATTTTTTCTGAGGAAACTCAGAATTTGCTTCAGGAACTTTGCAATCCCGAGACTGAGCGTATGTAATCGATCTGGAGCTACAATACATTAGACCGAGATTCCTCCGACATGCCATTTTCACTAACTTGTTGCGCTTTTTGACATTTTGGACTCTACTTTGTTGTGTGAATGCTGTGAATGGAAAACGAAAGAAAGCATAAAATCGTATTGATAACACAAAGGATTATCATTTGTACCAACATCATTAAAAGGAATCTACACTGCTTGCCGGCACTCCTATATATATATATATATATATATATATATATATATATATATATATATATATATATATATATATATATATATATATATATATATATATATATATATATATATATATATATATATATATATATATATATATATATATATATATATATATATATATATATATATATATATATATATATATATATATATATATATATATATATATATATATATATATATATATATATATATATATATATATATATATATATATATATATATATATATATATATATATATATATATATATATATATATAAATATATATATATATATATATATATATATATATATATATATATACATATATATATATATATATATATATGAATATATATATATAAATATATATATATATATATATATATATATATATATATATATATATATATATATATATATATATATATATATATATATATATATCTCTCTCTCTTTAATTTTCATGGAAAACTTTGTCTGATTTATTGGCCCAAAGTTTGTCTGATTTATTGGCCCAAACTTTGTCTGATTTGATGGCCCAATTTTGTCTGATTTGATGGGCTTTCCTACAAAACTTTTTTTTTTTACACAACCAAAACTATTTTTGTATGGTTGTAATTGGGATTTCGTAGTATAGACACACTAGTGTAGAAACAAGAAAGCAATCCATGGAGTTGCTGATCTCATCACCATAAGCATCATAGTGGAGGAAATAGCTAACAGGTTCACCGTAGCTCTGTGACTTTTGACCTTGTGATCCCAGAGTGTACGGCACATTGCACTAATTATGTGGCATTTGACCACTTGACCCCAGATTTACAGGACACAAGTTCATGTACCAATGTACCATGGTACAACATAGGGTTGGTTCAAATCTTGCCCTCTTGCAGTTTCAAGCTGTACTAAATTGTACAAATTACCACATAATTACCAGATTACCCCCTAAAATCGTATATTTGATATTTGATCATAACTACCAAAACAACTTCTTAAATTTTGGGGCATTTATTTTACCGTACTATGACACCAACCACGTTTACTTTTCCAAAACTATGGGAAGAAATGGTTCTTGGATGTTCTAGTCAAAATCCGTGAGGGTTCATTGGCTACCTCCTTATACACTAAGCCCACTGATAGTCATGCTTACCTAGTTTATGATAGCAATCATCCCCAACACACTAAGGAATCTATCATTTATAGCCATGCAGTTTCTTCGTCTTCAGAGAATTTGTTCCGACCCTTATGATTTCAAGATCCAACTTAACGTTATGTCAGGGCACTTTCTTAAAAGGTGCTATCCCTTGAAACTGTTCAGGAATTTCATGGACAAGGTTATTCCTGTCGATCGTAGTAAGCTTTTAGAGTACGGGATTAAAACTAAGACCGCACGCATTCCCCTCGTAGTTTCGCACAGTACACAGATACAGCCTTTCTATATATAGACAGGACAAGGGACTTCCTATACCTTTACACTTCAACACTACTAAACACAACATAAATGACATCAAAATCTGCTTATTGAAAGGAAATTTTAGGAATACAAAAGACAAAAGACTCGCGGAATTACAATACATCGTAAAATATAAGACCAAGACTCATGGTCTTAACAAAGACATGTCATTTCTGAGCAATTACACCGCATTCAAATAAACTACATGACATCACAATTGATTTTCAACGCATTCTTTCCTGATCTCTTTCCACGCTCCACACGACGTTCCCAGATAGTACGCTTACTACCACGCACAGCACACACGCATTCACACGCGCATTTACTTTTGCGCTCCTTCACTGTTTGAGTATGTTTATGTTCAAAGTTATCATGAGTATTGTAATTCACACTGAAGAAGGACACAGGCGTGTCCGAAAATTTTGTGATTTTAAGATATAGTTGATTCAATAGACATCATCATCTTCTTGTATTTTTTTTTTTTATATATATATATATATATATATATATATATATATATATATATATATATATATATATATATATATATATATATATATATATATATATATATATATATATATATATATATATATATATATATATATATATATATATATATATATATATATATATATATATATATATATATATATATATATATATATATATATATATATATATATATATATATATATATATATATATATATATATATATATATATATATATATATATATATATATATATATATATATACATAAATAAAACAAAATAGGAAAAAATGACAATGTCTCTAGCCAACAGAATTTTTTAAAACCAAATATTTCGAAAACTTCATACCACTGAAGAAGGAAACAGGAGTTTTCGAAATATTTGGTTTTAAAATAATCTGTTGGCTAGAGACATTGTCATTTTTCCTATTTTGTTTTGTTTGTAATGGCCAATGCACTTGGAACTTATCTTTTATATGTATATATATATATATATATATATATATATATATATATATATATATATATATATATATATATATATATATATATATATATATATATATATATATATATATATATATATATATATATATATATATATATATATATATATATATATATATATATATATATATATATATATATATATATATATATATATATATATATATATATATAAATGACAATGTCTCTAGCCAACAGATTATTTTAAAAACCAAATATTTCAGAAAACTCCTGTTTCTTCTTCAGTGGTATGAAGTTAAACTTCATACCACTGAAGAAGGAAACAGGAGTTTTTTGAAATATTTGTTTTAAAATAATCTGTTGGCTAGAGACATTGTCATTTTTCCTATTTTGCTTTGTTTGTAATGGCCAATGCACTTGGAACTTACCTTTTAGATTTATATATATATATATATATATATATATATATATATATATATATATATATATATATATATATATATATATATATATATATATATATATATATATATATATATATATATATATATATATATATATATATATATATATAACAAAATAGGAAAAATGACAATGTCTCTAGCCAACATATTGTTTTATAAACCAGATATTTCGAAAACTCCTGTTTCCTTCTTCAGTGGTTTAAAGTCAAATGACGCTAGGAGATAACAGCGATGATAGTTTGCACGTTAGCACAATTCAAAGAGCGCCAAAAATCGTAAAATAGTTGGCGCAAAAGGGGAAAAGCGCGCAGAGTAAAAAACTGGCGCCAAAATGCGCTACGGCACGAAAACAACAGAAGGACTAATGAGACGAAGTGGAAGTGGAAACATTTTTCCTAAAAACAGAAAAAGGAGAAAGATAAGACAGGTCTTTATTAAGTCCATGGATGTGGCTCTTAGTATTAGTCATGGATTGCAATTCAAACAACTTTCTATCTTCCGTGCCTCTAAAGTTCCCCCTGACGAGAACCACCTTCAAATGTTCCAACTTATGTCTAGGAAAATTAAAATGCCCTGCCACGGGATAACCCTCACTGTCACCGTCAAGTCGCGAATAGACTGCTTGTGGTTATTGAACCTTAATCGGAAAGAGGTTCCAGCCTCACCAATATTAGAAATTTCCGGACATCTCGAAAACATCACGCAGTAAACCACGTTAGAAGAATCACAGGAAAAAGTTCCCGGTTTGATCACGTAATTCCTCGGGAGAGATTATGTCTCATCCGTGACTATGTGCATGCAGATTTGACAACACGGCTTTCTGCAGGGTTTATTACCTCACCCAGGCATCCTGCGCGACATAATGGAACGTACCAACAGATTCCTAAAACTCGGCGGCTGCTTTAGTGCCACAACCGGTGGTGCAGAAAAAATGTCTCCAAGCTCTGGGGCGTGTTTCAATATCCCCCATGACGATTTAATACACTTCAAGAGAGGCTGTATCTGTGAGCTGTGCGAAACTACGAGGGGAATGCGTGCGGTCTTAGTCTTGATCCGATACTCTAAAAGCTTACTGCGATTGACAGGAATAAGCTTGTCCATGAATTTCCTTAACAGTTTCAAGGGATAGCCCCTTTTAAGAAAGTGCCCCGACATAACGTTAAGTTGGATCTTGAGATCATTAGGGTCAGAACAAATTCTCTTAAGACGACGAAACTGGCTATAAATGATAGATTCCTTAGTGTGTTGGGGATGATTGCTATCATAAACTAGGTAAGCATGACTATCAGTGGGCTTAGTGTATAAGGAGGTAACCAATGAAGCCTCACGGATTTGGACCAGAACATCCAAGAAAGATAATTCATCCCGGGAAAATCATAAGTAAATTGAGTAGACGGGTGAAACGTATTCGCGAAACCAATAACTTCCCGCAACGAAATCTCGCCATGCTGCCAAATCATGAAGATATCGTCGATATAACGGACGTAAAAGGAAGGAGGGAGTGTGGACTCTTGTAATATCTTACCCTCAAGATCGGCCATAAACAAATTCGCATAACAAGGAGCCATTTTAGTACCCATAGCGGTGCCCTTGATCTGGTGATAAAACTTATCATTAAATTCAAGGCAGTTATGAGTAAGAATAAATTGGATGAGTCTACCGATATCACGAACGACATTATCATCGAACAAACCAGATTTCCTGAGATGCTTAATACATGCCTCCACCCCATCCGCATGAGGGATATTCGTATAGAGTGAAGACACGTCCATCGTTACCAAAATAGCTGTATCGTCTATCCTATCTACCTCGCTCGATAACCTGTTAAGGAAGTGAGTTGTATCCTGGACATAGCTAGGGATAGCACGAAGGAGTGGTTGTAATTGAGTGTCCACATAGGCGGACAAGAATTCCGTGCAAGTACCTTTACCTGAAACAATAGGCCTACCCGGTGGGATAACACTATAATCACGACAAAGGCCGACTAGATTGCTACCTATATTGGACCTGTCTGACTCAGGTACCGTTCTCTCAAGAATACCTTGCAACTTATGAATTTTAGGTAAAGTATAAAATATACCGGTTTTGGGGTTAGGTGAAATAAGTTTCTCAACATCACTCTTGGTTACGTCATGTAAAACATTTACCAGGTTAACAGTGTCAGCCTTCATTTTAAGTATGGGATCAGAATCCAACCTCTCATAAAAGGCCTCGTCAGCTAATTGCCTCTCAGCCTCCAAAATATAGTCTACCCGGTTTTGAATAACGATTGCACCGCCCTTATCAGCGGATTGAATAATAACATTATCATTGCGTTGCGATTTTTTAATGGTACGCAAGTGATCAGAAGAAACATTAGGCGTGGGTGCTTTAGAAACATGTAAATTACAAAGAAACCTATCAAGGTGCTGGTTAACGCCATTAACAAAAGCGTCGATGGAGGCGTTCCTGTTAGGTGCGGGGGTCCATGTGCTCTTCTTCTTAAAGGGTTCAAGTTTACAATAATCAGATCCCGGGACATCACCAAACCACTCAGCTAAACGAATGCGTCAATTAAAACAATTAATGTCCTTGCTAAGCTCAATCCCATCTAATCTAGATGAAGGGAAAAAAGAAAGTCCCTTCTCCAATAAATCAATATGCTCTCTAGATAGTTCCAAATCAGAAAGATTAACAACAGCCCCTGCTGTCTCGATGGGTTTAGTCGTACCATTGGAATGCGTAGGTTTAGTGAACCTAAAAAAATGTTCAATGAAAGGATGGTGGGAACCCTCTAGGGTTGACAAAAGGTCATCTTGTTTAATCAAGTGCCTAAGTTTAAGTTCCTTATTGACAAAACAAAATTTGACTCTATCATAAAAGCATCCTTCAAGGAAGCGACTCACCCGATCTCTTACACTGCGATCTAATAATTCTCCCATCCAGATGTTCTGGGCTGACTCTTTCCTCAGTCTATCCTGTTTAGAATAGGCTGAACGTAAAGCGGATTTCCGAAGTTTCTGCGAGGCATTATTGCAAATTCTTCTAGAAGCTTTTCCAAAGTGAGAAAGAGGATTCCTAATCCACAGGCCGTTGGGTATGAGATCGAGTTTTTTACATGCAGACAAAAAATAAATGTCCGACTGGGTTTGTGCAAGCTGCCGTAGCGTTTTCTCTCTAATGCGTCTTTCGCGGAGATCATGGACATCATGCTCAACTCCAAATCTAAAAGATAAGTTCCGCGCATTGGCTATTACAAACAAAACAAAATAGGAAAATATGACAATGTCTCTAGCCAACAGATTATTTTAAAAACCAAATAATGTTTATGGCCGATCTTGAGGGTAAGATATTACAAGAGTCCACACTCTCCTTCCTTTTACGTCTGTTATATCGACGATATCTTCATGATTTGGCAGCATGGCGAGGTTTCGTTGCGGGAAGTTATTGGTTTCGCGAATACGTTTTACCCGTCTATTCAATTTACTTATGATTTTTCCCGGGATGAATTACCTTTCTTGGATGTTCTGGTCAAAATCCGTGAGGCTTCATTGGTTACCTCCTTATACACTAAGCCCACTGATAGTCATGCTTACCTACTTTATGATAGCAATCATCCCCAACACACTAAGGAATCTATCATTTAAAGCCAGTTTCTTCGTCTTAAGAGAATTTGTTCTGACCCTAATGATCTCAAGATCCAACTTAACGTTATGTCGGGGCACTTTCTTAAAAGGGGCTATCCCTTGAAACTGTTAAGGAAATTCATGGACAAGCTTATTCCTGTCAATCGCAGTAAGCTTTTAGAGTATCGGATCAAGACTAAGACCGCACGCATTCCCCTCGTAGTTTCGCACAGCTCACAGATACAGCCTCTCTTGAAGTGTATTAAATCGTCATGGGGGATATTGAAACACGCCCCAGAGGCTGGAGAAATTTTCTCTGCACCACCGGTTGTGGCACTAAAGCAGCCGCCGAGTCTTAGAAATTTGTTGGTACGTTCCAACATATCGCGCAGGATGCCTGGGCGAGGCAATAAACCCTGCAGGAAGCCGCGTTGTCAAATCTGCATGCACATAGTCACGGATGAGACGGTATCTCTCCCGAGAAATCACGTGATCAAACCGGGAACTTTTTCCTGTGATTCTCCTAACGTGGTTTACTGCGTGATGTGTTCGAAATGTCCGGAAATTTCTTATATTGGTGAGACTGGAACCTCTTTCCGATTGAGGTTTAATAACCACAAGCAGTCTATTCGCGATTTTGATGGTGACAGTGAGGGTTATCCCGTGGCAGGGCATTTTAATTTGCCTAGACATAAGTTGGAATATTTGAAGGTGGTTCTCATCAGGGGGAACTTTAGAAGCACGGAAGACAGAAAGTTGTTTGAATTGCAATCCATGATTAAAACTAAGAGCCACATCCATGGACTTAATAAAGACCTGTCTTATCTTTCTTCTTTTTCTGTTTTTAGGAAAAATGT
>JAIGNY010003797.1:27500-67500 GCA_020152595.1 Chiridota heheva
CGGTAATTTAGTAGAAAATTCATCGTTTGTACATCTAATCGGAGAAAAACTAACAAATACCGTGGCTTACACACGAAGAAGGGAGTCTCCAGGGAATGTGAGTAGAATAAAAAAGTGTAATTAGGATTCGCGATTGGTCAAAAAAAGAGAATTTTTATATACGGTTCGATAGTTGCTTTAAAAGAGTCCTACCTTTCCTAATATATATATACTAGTTAGCATATAGGTTGCCATAACGTTAGGAACGCCTGTGTAACGTTAGCCTACATAAGATTAACAGATGTCAATCGGTTAAGTCGGCAAAAATCTTTCAAGAGGACATGAACGCCAACAGAGCGTAAAAAAAATGAGTGAAAAAAAACTAGTTAGCAATACAAGTGTTAGTAAGTTTAGCTTTGAAACAGTTGAGACTTTGTGCATGTACAATGCCTGACGGTAATGCATTCCAATCCTTTAGTGTGTAAGAGAAGAAAGAGTGTTTATATACATTCTTTAGCATAGGGAACCTGGAAATTAAGGTCATGATTATTTCTCGTATTAGTTCAGATGGTGGGATAGGTTCATCTTTATTGATGGCGACAAGATTGTTATTGATTTTACATAGCATATGTAGCGGGTGTTGTAAACTTAGGCTAGCCAGATAAAGTAATGTCACTGCTCCATGGCATGCTTGGGCTAGCTAGGCCTAATTAGTATACTTGATCGTAATACATAACCTCTTCTAGACTACAGTGGTCACAAAAGAGCATGGAAATTAACACCGACGCACTTAACTTTTGCCTAATGTAACGATTAAATACATTGGCCTAACTGTGTAGGCTAAGTAGGCCTAAAGCCTTGAACAACTTTTTTTAACTTACCCTTTGGTAGATTTACCAAAATCCTTGTGTAAAAGGGTAAAATTTGTTAATTTTTTTGTAAGAATTTCAGTGTCTTGTGCACAGGATGTCAGCGTGGCTACTACTACCATTGTTAGAAACGCACGTATAATTTGAAAAATTAAAACGGGAGCAGATACAACAAAAAACCACACTGCCCGTTCGTTAGCCTATGCACTTGTATGACTCACCCCTGAGTACTAGGCCTACCCCCGGCAATGTCACGACAAAGGTGAGTCATTGACATAAAATAGTGACTCACATGTGCGTCATTATACCAACTTGTCAGTCACCAGAGTGACTTTGGGTTGGGTCAATTTACTTCAGACCGATTTACTTGATTTATTGTTAGTGAGCCTACACCTTAATACAATGCCGTTGCAATATTATGCATTATCACCGAAACAACAAACTTACTTCCGATGGCTACAAACTTCTTTTCCAAGTTTACCAAATTTAGTTGTATTAAACACAATCAAATTTAGTGAAACCTAGAAATGTATTACTTCATTTTCTGGAAGTTTTAGATGTTCCTTTACAGTAAAAATCAAATGATGTTATCACGGAAAATATCACGGCCGTTTTTTGGTTTGTTATAAAAACTTATTGAACTAGAAATGTATCAAAATACTTTCAGGCTTTTTCTCAACATCTTATATTAAGTTTAACATTTGCCGATTTCCTAAAGGAAGTAGGTCCGTAGTCGCCCTTTCTTGTTTGTTCTTTTTACAGTAAAATACCTGTTTAGTATTGGTAACAAAAGAACTGAACTTTTTTTGTACGAGCACGTTCTTGCCAGGTACGCCAAACGATGCTGATTGTGGTGTTACATTTTTTGAGCACATGCACCGACATTTCATTTATTGTTGTTAATTTTTATCCCATTTGACTTTTGATTTTTTAGTGTGTAAGTATGATTTATTTTTCAGTGAGAAGGAGTTAATTTTGTTATCGAAAATAAACTTTCTCAATAAACTTTTTTGAGACGGCATTTAACATACCCAAAACACGGGTACCCAAAGATTTGGATATCTGCTCTATTTGGGTATGTGGACACGTACTAATTTAGGGTTAAGTCATTTCACAAAAAATGTCAGTCACCTAAGTGACTGAGGGGTGCATCAATGTACACTTTGGTGCAATGACTAAGGGCGGTATTTGTCGCCCGATTTAAAACACACAATGCGATCTTGCACTGCTGTGTTGATACGCCCTCTAAAATAAGAAATTCAGACCTTAAATAATAATACAACCTTTTCTTCAAATACTTACCTTTAAAGAAAAAGAAGATATTAATTTGTATGTTTCTTATAGTTACTGTGGGCTCCTTTTTTTGCTACACTCAGCAATATATTTTGAGATTTCGGTAGCTTGTATTGCGTGTCACTCGCGGGTTGCTCAGCGCAATGAACGTTGTTAAAAAAAGTTTAAAACTACCTAAATTAAAAAGACTACATTTTAAGCTTTAAGATGATGCATGATATGTCTTGTAGACTTAAATGCTTTTCTTGATAGGTATAGAACATGAATTTCATTTTGTTTTACCTTTTTTTTTTGACTGGAAGTTTTATTTTCTCATCATACTCATTTTAAGGAAGCCTAATTTTTGATCTATCGATTAAGAGGTAGTTTGGATATCTAAGTAACTCCCGTAGCTTTCGCAAATCGGTAATTTTTTAATAATTATCAGTGGATGTCGAATATAATAATAACGTACTAATCCTTATGGTATTATATTTTCATGAATATGTAATTTCTGTCCATAAAATGAATAAAAAACTTTTCTTACCGTTAGACCTTAGAATGTTGGGGTATACTTCTTATGTACTAATAACATAACTTCGTTAGGTCTAGCTGTTACAGTGTAATATATTAATGAAAATATTAGCCTTCTATAATATTGTACAGTATATTATGTCCTACCATACTTTATTATGTAAAATTAAATAACTTAGGTTACAACATTTATAATTAAAGTGACCCAAGCATTTTTTTAATAGATTTTAACTACTAGGATATGGTTTATTGACCAGTGCAGTTACTTACTAACTTAGTTACCCAACGGTATTATGTTTAATTATAATGAAGATATGTGATATATTTTGTTTATTTGTTCATCTTGGCATTTTGTACAAGTGTGTCCGTGACAATTTGTTAATGAAAACATTGAAATGATTTGGGCACAATTGAACAATTAATTATTTCATGTTTAATTATTTCATGTTTAATTTCCATTATATTACTAGAATGGGAACAGTTGTCAACCTCATAAAGCTTCAAGCTGATGGGGTATTATATTATGAAGTTATAGATGAATAAAAATCCAGGTTTCCACTTAATTAGGCCAATTAGGTCAAAATGTGACATGTATTTAACGTGTATTTTCCAATACTCGAACTAGTGTAAAAAAATTGATATATAATTAATGTTGGTAAAGTTTGTTTTTTGTGGAAGAATGTTGCCCATTCTGCTTAATAGGCAAGTTTACCCATATTCTGAATTACCAAACGAAAGTACAGGCCTTTTGAAAAATGCATTTTTGGCTGTCGTGGCAACAATTGCGCATATCATTAAGATTCGCTGAACCATAACTTTGGATTACTTCAATCAATTTAACCATTTTTGTTGTTTTTGTTGACTTTTGAAGAGCTCTTTCCAACCATGTAACTTTTAAATCCACATCAAAAATTTCATTTTTTTTCTTCTCCTAATCCTACTCTTACAATGACTCACCTTGTCCGGGGGGTGTAGGGGCGAGTCACACAATTGACAAGTGCATTACATACAAGAGGTGACAATTGCATTGTTGAACACTATTATAATTATTTAAATTTAACTACTCAACTCCCTTGCTCTTTTGTTAATAGCATTACATACAAATTGTACACACCAACATAAGTAACACACACGTAGGACACACATTATAATTATTCAAATTCAAGTACCTCAACACCCTTGTTCTTTTGTTATCCATACAAATTATATGCGCCAACATAAGTAATGCCCTTGTCAATTGTGTGACTCACCCCTACAACCCCCGGACAAGGTGAGTCATTGCACCAAAGTGGGTGGTCAAAACATGTACATTGATGCACTCCTCAGTCATTTAGGTGACTGACATTTTTTGTGAAATGATTTCCCAGGAATTCCCAGGAATGTAATTATTGTCCAATTTGTCATGATCTTCCAACAAAAGAAAAAAATCCTGCACCTCGGAATGGCTGAAAACAAGGTGTTCTTATGGAAAAATGACAAACGGGTGATTAACCCTTCTCAGCCCGTCATCTTGTTATGTTATGATGTATGTTATATGCATCATACAATTTAAGCAGGGGATCTTTATGTACTATGAATATCTATTCTCTATTTTTCTCTTTCAGTAAATGACTTTGTGTCAGCGTATGGGTGGTACATATTGTTTGCTTTGCTTGGCCTGTGGTACTTGAAGAGCAGGTTTGATTCACAGATTCAATCATTCCAGTCAAAGCGAAGAGAAAGGAATGAGCACAGCAGATATGGTAAGGCTCAGAAAATTAGGAGAAAGTTAAATAATCAGTTAAGGGAATGATAGCAGAGCTCAAAAATTTGTTTTGAGACCAGGGGGCTCCCAGAATGTTCATATTGTTAGCTCAACAAGGGTAGTTGATATGCTAAGTAATTATTATGGATTATATAAGACAAGTTTAAAGTATTAGCAATTGGGCTTTGAGAAGTGCCTGAGTGAAATTCTCTGCAGCTGGGTGCCCCTGGCAACCAGCACATAGGTTTTTGTAAGCAGTGTTTAGTGTTTGGCGCTGGGTAGTCCAGAAGGGGATTTATGAAGGTGAGGTATGTTTGTGATGATCCTTTGCATTTGAAGAGATATGACAACTATTGAAGGAAAAGGCTAGGGAAAAAATTAGAAACTTCTTCAAGTTTGTGAATCTTTGGGAATACATTTAATGTGATAACAATAGATTATAATTGTATTTTCAGATAGATTACATATATTTATAATTGACTTTGTCATTGATCCTAAATAAAATAGATGTATCATGTTTTTGGTTTTCAGCTGAACATCAGCTAAAGTGCCAACTTTGAAAATTTGTATTCTCATTTTCAAACTTATTAATTATTGTTTAAGAAAAAAATCCTTCAAATTCAGCAGGGAACAGGGGCTGGCGGAAGCTGGGGGCTACAGTCCCTACCCCAGTAATTTAATTGAGCATGTGTTTTCACTTCACCCGACCCCCTACCCCCCCTTTCTCCCCATATTTTGAATGTTCTGCCTCCCCTGGCTAATCTTATCTCTCAAACCTACATGACCTGTGTAGGCCTAAATCTAGAAGTGAGCAGGCGATTTGAATGAATGTTCATACACACAAAGTGTTAACCTCTTTAGATCTAGTATAGATCACATTGAATTATGAAATTTTACAAGGTATTAGATACAAGTCTCAAAGATAGGAAACAGTTGTTATTTAAACTATGCAATTACATTAAACCAGTTACAAATTGAAAAGAAGGGGGGCGGAGGGGTGGTGAGGTGGTTGTTTGACACATTCACAAAGAGCTCATTTAAGTTTTGAGGAGCTCATCTAAGTTTTGACAGGCTCGCCTAAGTTTTGACGAGCTCGTCTGAGTTTTGACGCGCTCGTCTGAGTTTTGACAAGCTCATCGCGAGCTTGTTTTTAATGATGAGCTTGCAGCAAGCTCATCACAAGCTCATTTTTCTGTGAGGGATAGTAGATTTACTGCACCAGTCATTTCTCCAGCAAATAAGAGCTTTAAACTTTAATACCTTCTTAACGGAATACAATTTTTGAATGCTTTCTTCACCATTTTCTTTCTTGTGATGTCCTCTTTAATATAAGATAAACTTGCTTGACCACTGGACTAATCCTTTAATCATATGTAAAAGTGCCTAATTATATAAACACCATATCTCATGAACGGTATATCGGATTTATGCCATATGTGGTATACGTACAGATGGGTTATGGTCTATACATATGTTCTAATGTTATGGTAGTAATGTCATGAATATTAATGAGTAGGCGGGCTTACTGACAAATTCTGAAATAGAACAAATGAGCAACCGCTTTTGCATCATACTTGCTATACTAATGTTAGTTATTGTGCAAATGCTAATGTTGTCAACCTTTTTATTGATCTGTATGGTGGGTGTGGCTTATGAATATCATGGAACAAATATTTCATGACAGTTGATACAAAACTTGCAAATCAATCAGCATATGAAAAAAAAATCGGAACCACAACATTTTTTGGTTCTGTGTTTGTTGTTGTTTTTAGGGGAATCTGTCAGCTTTATACTTTGAGCATTCGGCGTGGGGTCTAGGGGCGAAACACCTGGAGGCTATGCGTTTTGGTGGACTAGAGATTGCGTAAAAACGTCTAATATTGTAATTGATTGCCCGATGTACATGTATCAGCTAGGTAAAATTGTAAAATCATATCGAAAATAATAACACCATGTCAATGACTACTTAATTAAAAAGGTTGGCCTTTTTTGGGGTGGGAGTGGGGCATTGCCCCTGGCTACATGCTTGTTTCTGTCACGGCTTTACATGTGGGTCACTGAGTTATCAACCAGAACATGATTCATGTTGTCATCACTCAGACACTGTACACTAGTACTTGTACGATGGAGCGCATAGCCCGTACGCGTGGCATTGGCACAGTAATGTTACGTTTGATAGACAGCATGTGCTGTAGAACACCAAATTGACATGTCGTATTGTTGTCCTAATTCTTTTACAAATATAATCAATGACGTCAAATTTTGGGTCTCTTTATAGCCTTGTTGACCGACTGAACCCCCCCCCCCCTCCCCCTCCCTTCCCTTCCCTTTCCCACCCTTGGATTTTGTCACATACTGCATGATATATTTGCATCAAATTATAAAGTAGGCCTACAGAAGACATTAGAATACAGAAAGAAAAAAAAAGAGTGTGAGGACATTTGATATTCTGTCCCCCATCTCAAAAAGTGGGGGACATGTCCCCTGCCCCCGCTCCCAGGGATTGACATTCATGGTAATTTCGTGGGAAAAGACTTAATCTAAAATTATGATCCATGGTTTTGAATGTTACACCAACAAATTTACATATGAGTAGTAACACATGATTTTAGTTAATAGTTAACTAGTGTTTTTTTTTTGTGGTTCTGAATGTTTTTCAAATATACAGTATTTGAATCTTCATACAATTTTAGTTCCCTATCTAGCAGCTTGCTGTGTTAAATGTGCTCAGATCATGTCCTGGAGGTACTGTATACACTATACATGTTTTTTTTTCATTTACATCAAGCTTTTCTACCTTTTCTTTTAGATACATCAGAGCTGCTACAGAGGCAGGAGGCTATAGAGCGTGCCAGACAGAAGATGCAGGAAGAACACCAAGCTAGGGCTGAAGAATATGCTGCAAGACAAAAACAGGTACACCAAATCAGTCTAGGGGCACAATGAAACCTCAATCACTACTCTGTTTAAGGGTGTACTGTAGCTGTAGGTCTTAAACATTAGCAGACACAAGATTCAGTATGCTCCTTATTTGAAGTTAAGAGTGCCAAAATATTTCATGGACAAACAAATTTGAACTTATTAGGTGTAGGTCCTGCTGGTTGCAGTCATTTCTATTCAGTACATCTGTGTTAAGAGCAATGTGACTTCTATTCTATTCTTTCTATTTCTATTCTATTCATTTCACCTTGCACTTTACCACCTAAATTTTGTTTTATATCTTCATTTTACGGGATTTTCTCTCTGTGGATGGGCATCTGCTTTCAGTGAGATTGTTCTTTTATTTTTCTTCCCTTCCCTTCCGACCAGACTTTCACACTTTATTGTTACCTGTATAGCGGTTCTCCTATAGTAGTTCCGCAATTTGTTTTCTTTTCTAGTTGCCTCAGGTCTCTCGGCCCTTGGTTTTTTTTCCTTCATTATGACGAAACGCATATGCCTTGACCCTCCCTCCTCCTCTCTGTGACCCACCTGCTACCTCCATTGACCATTCTTCAGCCCCAGTCCCCCAAATTCTGATAATACAGACTACTAATAAACCCCATAGTTTTGAAAGGGTTTCCCCTTTCCAGATCTTTTACAAAGGCCTTGTCGGCACCCTCTTTAAGGTCTCCACCCTCAGATCCGGCGATCTCCTGAAGAACTTGACCTTCTGGGCACTGCCTTCAACCTGGCCGGTCATTTTCTGCCCACAAGAAACCTTCTTGAAAACCACTGCTTGCTATCACGAACATTAAGTGGACGCCGACAGGGCCTGTGGGGGCGTCTCCATTCTTGTAAGACACGATATCCCACACAGCCCTGTTTATGTGAACACTGACCTTCAGGTCATCTGTCTGTCTATCACCCTCCACAAAATCTTCACTCTTTGCAATATATATCTCCCCCCAATGCCAACATTCAGCCAACCAGCCTTAACAACCTCATCTCTCAGCTCCCCTCCCCTTCATCTTTCTTGGTGACTTCAACGCCCACAACCAATACCACCATCCCCAGAGGCAAGCTCGTCGAAAACACTCTTCAACAGCACAGCCTCTCCTTGCTCAACACTAACTCCCCGACCTACCTTCACCCTGCCACAGGCTCCCTTACCTGTATTAACCTGTTAATCTGTTTCCCCAACCTTCTTGATTTTAGCTAGAAGGTTACTGCTGATCTCTGTGGTAGTGACCATTACCCTATTCTTATACACTCCAACTATCAAACCACCACTGACCACACCCCCAATTGGAAGCTCGAGAAGTCTGACTGGCCCCTTTTCGAAACCCTCTGTGACTCACACCTCTCCCCCATCTCCTCAAGGATGAGGATCCCATGTCAAATTTCAGTAACACATCGCCACGTGCTGTTTTCCCAAAACCTCCAAACCCCTAATCACCTCCCCATTTCTAACCAACCCCTGGTTCTCTGGTGACTGCAAAACCGCCATCAAGAACAGGAAAAGCTCAGGAACTTCAAAACTAACCCGACCACTCACAACCTCAACCTCTTTTGCATCAGCTGTGCCAAGGCCAGGCGCACTATCAAGGACAGTAAAACCAACATTTGGAACAACTTCATCTCTTCTCTCACCACCAACACCCCCACTAAGAAGATTTGGAGAATGCTTAACAGCTTCCACGGCAGGGTGGGAAAGTCTCCTGTCTCCAATCTCTCCTTGAATGGTAATCTTCTCACTGCGAATAAGGACATCGTTAACCACCTTGCTACCTCTTTCAGCAACATCTCATCCTTGGCCAACCACCCCGATGCTTTTAAAACCAAAAAAGCTCGCGATGAAGCCTGGAGTATCTCTTTTCCCTCCGAGAGCTACAACACTCTCTCACCCTATGAATTAAACCAAGCCATCCACAATGCTGGCTGCACCTCCAATGGCCCAGATAACATCCCCTACCATTTCCTGAAACACCTCCTCAACAAGGCCACCACTACCCTACTTACCATCCTCAACCACATTTTGTCCTCACACCCCTTTTCCCCTATCTGGAGGACAGCTATTGTCACCTTGTCCCTAAACCAGGGTAGGACAGCACCGAACCTTCCAGCTACCGCCCATCACCCTCACCTGCTGTCTCTGTAAAATTATGGAAAGGATCATTAACTAGAGACTAAACTGGTTCCTTGAGACCAACAGAATCCTCTTCCCTCACCAAAGCGACTTCCAGAAACGTCGCAATAACCTAGACCAGTTAAATACGCTCGACACCGCTATCTGGGAATCCTTTGCAAAAAAAGGAACACCTCATTGCCATCTGCCGACCTCTGTGGTAGTGATCATTACCCTCTTCTTATACACTCCAATCTTCAAATCCCCACTGAGCACACCCCCAATTGGAACCTCGACAAGGCTGACTGGTCCCTTTTGAAACCCTCTGTGACTCACACCTCTCCCCATCTTCTCGAGGATGAGGATCCATGTCTAACTTCAGTAATATCCTTATCAACATCGCCACCTGCTCAATTCCCAAAACCTCCAAACCCCCAAATCATCCCCAACCCCTGGTTATCAGATGACTGCAAAACCGCCATCAAGAACAGGAAAAGAGCCCTCAGGAACTTTAAAACTAACCCGACCACCCATAACCTTAACCTCTTTCGCATCAGCCGTGCCAAGGCCAGACGCACTATCAAGGACAGTAAAACCAACACTTGGAACAACTTTATCTCTTCTCTCACCACCAACACCGCCACTAAGAAGATTTGGAAAATGGTTAACAGCTTCCACGGCAGAGTGGGTAAATCTTCCATCTCCCATCTCTCTTGGAATGGAGACCTTCTCACCATAAAAAAGACATCGTTGACCACCTCGCCGCCTCTTTCAGCAACATCTCGTCCTCGACCAACTACTCCAATGCTTTCAAAATCAAAAAGCTTGCGATGAAGCCCGGAGAATCACTTTTCCCTCTGACAACTCGAAAGCTACAACACCCTCTCACCCTTTCTGAATTAAACCAAGCCATCAGCGATGCTGGCTGCACCTCCAAGGGCCCAGATAACATCCCCTATCAGTTTCTGAAACACCTCCCCATCAAGGCCACCACTACCCTACTCACCATCTTTAACCACATTTGGTCCTCACACTCCTTTCCCCTATCTGGAGGACAGCTATTGTCATCCCCGTCCTTAAACCGGGAAGGATAGCACCGACCCCACCAGCTACCGACCCATCGCCTTACTTGCTGTCTCTGTAAAATTATGGAAAAGATCATTAATCAGAGACTAAACTGGTTCCTCGAGACCAACAGCATCCTCTCTCCTCACCAAAGCGGCTTCCAAAACGTGCAATACCTAGACCAGTTAATTACACTCGACACGCTATCCGGGAATCCTTTGCAAAAAGGAACACCTCATTGCCATATTTTTGACCTCGAGAAAGCTTTCGACACTACTTGGAAATCTGGCATTACCGGAAACTTCACACCATTGGCCTCAGAGGCCACCACCCCATCTTTATTCAAAACTTCCTCTCACTCAGGCAGTTCCAAGTTCAGTATTGGCCACACCCTCTCCAAGCCGTACCCCCAAGAAGAGGGCGTCCCCCAAGGCAGCATCCTCTCCCCCTCTCTTCAACCTGAGCATTAATGACATCGGGAATGACCTTGGCCCCAGCATCAAACGTACCCTCGTGGATGACTTCACCATCTTCTACTCCTCCCTAGCTTTCCTATTGTTGAAAATAGGCTCCAAACCAGCCTCAATCAGCTGCAAGTCTGGAGCAACAATAACGGTTTTAGATTCTCCAAAGACAAGACAGTCTGCATGCACTTTTGTCATTTGGCAACCTCCACCCGACCAACTTTGTGCTCAATGGGGATCGCATCCCTAAAGTTGAAAACACAAAGTTCCTTGGTCTAACTCTGGACCCCAAGCTCACCTACAAGCCACACATCACCAACCTGAAACTAAAATGCAATAGCTCCCTCAACCTCCTCCGACTGCTCTCCCAACACTACTTGGGGAGCGAACCCATATGCTCTCCTCAAAATTTTCAGGCTCACCATTCGTGCCAAGCTTGACTATGGCAATATTGTTTACTGTGTCGCTCACAACTCATACCTCAACCACATTAACACCATCCAAAATGAAGCCCTAAGGCTTTGTCTAGGAGCCTACAGGACCTCCCCAATCACTAGCCTTCATGTTGAAGCCAACGAACCCCCCTTTCTACTTAGATGTAAAAAGCTTAGCCTCTCCTATGCTTTTAGAGTCCTCACCAACACCCAGAACCCTGTTTACAACCTCATTAGGTACCCCAATTTCTCCTCCCTCTTTGATAGGACTAAAACCCTATCGCCCCCTTCAGCTTACGCATTAAATCAGACCTCTTTCAACTTGGCATCAACCCGCCCTCTCGGCACCTATTCCTGGCCCACTTTTCCGCCCTTGGGCCACCCCTTCCTTCTGTCCACCTAGACCTCTCCACTTATAACAAAACTCAAACTCACCCTAATCTCTTCATCAATCTCCACAACCAAATCAAAGACCAACTCTCAAATTACACCTCCATCTATACTGATAGCTCCAAGGAAGGCAGCAAGACAGCTGCTGCTGCCATCATCCAAGACATCACCCTCAGTAGCAGACTTCCTGACCACTCATCCATCTTTTCAGCCGAGGCTAAGGCCATTCTCCTCGCCCTCAACTTTATTAAGTACTCTCCTCTTAGTCACTTTGCCATTTTCTCTGACTCAAAGGCTGTTCTTACTTCATTACTCAATCTTAAATGGGATAACCTCACCTGCCACCCCCTCCTCCGAAACTCTTTTCTCCCACCCTCTGCAGGAAAAGTGTTCTTTTCTTCTGGATACCCAGCCATGTTGGCATCCCTGGCAATGACAGGGCTGATACAGCCGCTAAGCTTGCCCTTAACCTCCTCCCTTCCTTTTCCCAAAACCCTCTCTGACATCAAACCGCTTATCGCTTCTCTTGTTCGTGACCGCTGGCAAACCTTATGGAACTTCCAAATTGATAACAAACTCCATGTTATCCAGCCCACAATCCCGATCAAATCCACCATCAACAACCTTTCTCGACGACAACGTTCATATTACCCGTCTTAGAATTGGTCACACCCACCTCACTCACTCCCACCTCCTTATTGGTTCCCCCAACCCCTCTGTAACAATTGCCACTGCATCCTCACAATCCAACACGTTCTCCTTGCTTGCCCCTGTACAACCTTCCCAGAGCTTCTCTCGCTCCCCACAACTCAATTGCTGAGTTCTTCCAAAAATCCTCCAGATAAAATAGTCTCCTTCCTTCAGCATGCATCCCTCTACAACCATATTTAATCCTCCTCTTCCACCCTCTCTACTCTGTTTTTAGTTTTACCCATGCACCTCCTCTCTCGATCACAGCTTTCTGGCTTTTGTTCTTGAATTTCTCTCATTCTTCCCCTGGTCTCTTTCCTTACTACCTCTAAAATGATCTGACCTCTCAGGCACAATTTGACCTTCGTTGTCGTGGTGCCGTTAAGACCTCATCAAACAAACAAACAAACATCTTTTTTGACCACAAGAAACCTTTCGACACTACTTGGAAATATGGCATTATCGGCAAACTTTAGGGAACAGGCGATTATTTAATCGCCGTGCATCGCCGATTTTTAAAGACCTGTTGTGTGTGAATATTCTATGCATAATACCCTGGTTACGACTACGTAACACTTTATAACCCCCAGTGTAAATGAGCCAAGTCCACAGGATGTCTTTTGTTTGGCAAACAAAAGAGCAGCAGCCCAGGTTTGTTGGCCCGAACAAAGGAAATATTTATACCGATCAATACCTGTTGAGGGAGTTGCATTTGCACCCAATACACTTGGCGTATGATGTACACTAATGTTGTTGAATGTAACATAAAATTGCTGTTGTTCCCGTCGAAGCAATAAAGTTTCAATAAAAAAGAAAACAAATTGTCTTTTCTACTTGACAACAGTTTTACAGATCATTGACAAGAAAAATATGATTATGATAAAAAATATATTTATAACAAAAACTCACGATGCAGCAATGACTGTCTTTTGATAAAAATGTTAGTTTTTAACGTAACTATATACTCCCATTGCGGTCAGGCTTCCACCACAGTTTCCTAACCCCCGTTCCAAAAGGCCTGCTATTTAATGCGTTGGTTCGTGGGAAACATTACGCAAACTTACAAAAGATCAGGTTAAACACACCCTGTTGTTGCCCTAATTATTGGCTGCCAAGTTAATGTATAGCAAATTATTACCACACATAGCATCAGTATAAATTCTACTTTTCTAAAAATCATTAGAAGTGTTTCAGGAAAACAACAAAATATCTCGTTCAATGATATGCCGCCCGCGTCCCCCTTCACATGTTACTACTTTTGGGTGGTTTATAACCTGGCGACAGGTTTCCTCGAACTTAGCCACACGGCGCTAAGGTGTTGAAAGACATACTGCACGCATGACACTTTTATGTAAACATTCAAAATGGAGGAAAGCCGTAAAAATTATTAAAAAAAGACAACAATACCAAAACCGGGAGGGGGAGTGGACATCTAACATTTTGTAAAGTAAGAAATATGAGGAAATTCACTGACAACGGGAGAGGGATGATTGAAGCATCGCCTTATCTTCATTCGGAAAAACAAATGAAAATGGGGAGGGGGAAGGACAATATCATATACCAATTATGTTTTCACAGTAAAAAGAATTACCCCCACAAATTCGATGTTTGATGATCATGCCGGTTAAAACCTGAAACGGGGAGATCTTAACAAAGAACCATGGCACTGCCGCCCCCACCCCACCTCCATCCACCACTTTCTATTCGTAATACTTGCATTTATTTGTGGAGAAATTTAGGAAAATTGGGGAGGGGACGATACGATCTACACAATTATGTTTTCATTAAAGAGAATGCCCCTACCCCAAATGCAATACTTCAATGATCCCAGTTTGTCGCTTCAACTTGCAAACGAGCTAGGAGATCATAACAAACTTCTTGCTATTGTTATACTTCAATTTTTTTTGGGAAATTAGAGAGGGGACGAGATAATCTACCAAATTACTGTATCTGTTCATAAAGGAGAATGCCCCCACCCTAAATTCGATTGCCTGATAATATTAGATTAAACTGTAGAAGAAGGAATCACTCTGGAGTACCCCTCCAAATCGCTATTATTTGCTGTGATCCCCGGTCCCGTATCCATAACCACCAAAGTCAAGTTTATGTCTTTGGACTTCAAATATTTGGAAGCCAACATGAAAATCGGGAGGGGGCATATACCTTTTAAGGTATTTCTCCTTAAATGTGAAAATCATAAGTATTCCCTATTAAATGTGAAAATTCTAATTAATTGGACTGCGCTAGGCCAAAGTCCAGATGCAGCTGGCGTCAATTTGTAAACAAATCTGTCAAAGGTGTTGGGAATGGGGCAGCGGCATTATTTATGATTCTTTAGAAGTTTGCCGTGTTTTTGCGGTATGTGTTTCATAGAGATTAATGTTAATGGAGTTTAATGTTCGTAAGTTTCGGGTAAGAATTATGATATATCTGTTGAAAAAAAAGACATTTTCGCACGATCTAATTTATAAAGAGATTATTTTGCACCTGGGCTTATCAAATAGTGGGAGCAACATGTATGTTTCTGTTTACTTACACGTCGCGGATTTAAAACTTTCGGACAGATTTTGATGCATTTTTTTCAAGATGGAGGTCTACACTGAGCAAAGAGTACTTAGTTCAAAATTTTATTTGTTCTCATTTCATCTATTTTTTTCTATTTTCTTTCGTTTCACTTTTGCTGTATATAGAACTACATATTAACAAGTTTTTGACAACGTTTCTTAATATTTTTGTGGAAATATTTCACGAGTTAAAATTTTACTCGACTATTTGGAAAATTAGATATTTCGAAATAAAACATGGAAAACTCAGTAAGTTGAACTTGTTTATTTTTATTGCGCCGATCCTTTTTATTTCGCTTATCTTTTTACTTTTAGTTGATATTATTTTATTCAATTTTCATTTTATGATTCATCGGCCCGCCCGATAGGGCAGACGCAAGTTGCGTTGCCATGGTTCCTTTTCAGGTTGTAATTTTTTGTTGATCTTATTGAAAATAAATAATGATCGTAAATCTCTGCGGTACGCTCTGCATTGTCGTTACCAATTTATTGTGGGCTGATTTGTGTCCTTTAAAAAGACATGGGAAATGAAATACTTAATTTTGCTTAAAACGGCAAATCTGCATCAGTTTAAACGTATCTGAACTAAAGAAATTTGCAGATTCGGTACGTGTGCAGACGTTAACAGTAGACCGAGGACTTTCCTCGCTGAAAGAAATAAGAGTTGTGATTGGAAAATAACGCTCGTGATAGTATCTTTTTATTTAAAAATTAAATCGCAATTGCATGAAAACTAATACCACGTTTTTGGCTTCGAGAACGTTTTTTTTTCTCTTGGCGCTTTACTGGCGGCATTACCGGCGCTTCACCGGCATTTTATCAGCGGCTTGCCAGCATTAAATTTACCAGCGCAATTGTCAAACTGCTCGCATCGGTACTGTAGATCTTAATATGCTAGGTATATTTTTTCATAATTTGAATTAGAATTCTACACTTGGGCAAAGATTTTTTTTTTTTTTTTTGCTTCAGCTGTTTTAATTTTGTCTTCAGCTGTGGAAGAAAAAAACACATTATTTAAATGTGCAGCATCATACATAAAGAGATGACATTCAGCTAGATAATCACAAAAGTTACATACAGAAAATAAATTTAGGCCATTTGATATATTCGTCAATAAAGATAAAAGCAAGCAAGATTAGTGAAAACTTTTCTATGCACGCTTGTAAAGCTGACGCGATCGATACGTGGCCAGTCCAAAGTACAGCTTCTATTGTTATTGTAAGGAGCTTATTTCTGGTGTGTGCACTGGAGAGAATACAACTGTTTTGGCTGTGATCGGTACTCTCGGAATTTGGGTATGATGTGTGACCATTAAAGCCTTAGTAACAGGTCATTAAGCTGTTCAGAAAAAAAATCGGCGATGCATGGCAATTAAATAATCGCCTGTTCCCTTACACCATCGGCCTCAGAGGCCATCACCCCATCTTATTTCAAAACTTCCTCTCACCCAGGAAGTTCCAAGTTCGTATTGGCCACACCCTCTCCTCCTTCTACACCCAAGAAGAGGGCTTCCCCCAGGGCAGCATCCTCCCCCCCACTCTCTTCAACCTGAGCATTAACGACATCACAGACAATTTTGACCCCAACATCAAACGTACCCTCTACGTGGACGACTTCACCATCTTCTACTCCTTCCCTAGCTTTCCTCTTGTCGAAAATAGGCTCCAACTCTGCCTCAACCAGCTGCAAGTCTGGTGCAACAATAACGGTTTTAAATTCTTCAAAGACAAGACAGTCTGCATATATTTCTGTTATTTCAACAACCTCCACCCCAACTCGAACCTCGTGCTCAATAGCAATTGCATCCCTAAAGTTGAACACAAGAAGTTCTCGGGTTTAACTCTAGACCCCAAGCTCTCCTACAAGCAACACATCACCAACCTGAAACAGAAATGCAACAGCTCCTCAACATTTTCGCCTTCTTGGGGTGCAAACAACCATGCTCTCCTCAAAATCTTCAGGCTCACCATTCGTGCCAAGCTTGACTACGGCAATATTGTCTACTGTGTTGCTGACAACTCAATTCTCCACCACATCAACACCATCCAAAATGAAGCCCTAAGGCTTTGTCTGGGTGCATACCAGACCTCCCAATTACTAGCTTTCATGTTGAAGTTAACGAACCCCTCTTTCTGCTAAGGTGCAGAAAGCTTAGCCTCTCCAATGCTTCTAAAGTCCTCACCAACACCCAGAAGTCCTCACCAACACCCAGAAGCCTGTTTACAACCTCATTAGGTACCCCAATTTCTCCACCCTCTTTGATATAACTAAAACCCTATCCCCTTCCATGAGCTTACGCATTAAATCAGACCTCCATCTCGGCATCAACCCCCGCCACTCTTGGCACCTCCTGGTCCACTTTTCCTCCTTGGGCGACCTCTCTCCCTTCTCTTCACCTGGGTCTCTCCACTCATCACAAAACCCAAACCCACCCTAACCTCTTCATCAATCTCCACAACCAAATCAAAGACCAACTCTTAAACTACGCCTTCATCTATACGATAAATGGCTCCAAGGAAGGTGACAAGACAGCTGTTGCTGCCGTCATCCAAGACATTACCCTTAGTAGCAGGCTTCCTGACTCTCGTCCATCTTTTCAGCCGAGGCAAAGGCCATCCTCCTCGCCATCAGTTTTATTATTTTATTTTTTTGATCATGTTTGGACTCCAGTGACATCATAAAAAAGTACACCTTTTTCACATTCATGGTTTTGTAAAACAATATGAGAAAAGAAACAAAATATGACTGACAGAAGAAATAGGAATCATTCAACTACATATTCGTCCTTCATGCCTAAGCCTCTCCGGTAACAGTGCCAACAGCCAGGGTGATAGTAAATTTGGCCCCCCGGTCCCTATTTCCTAAGGAATATGTAGTAAATTTGGTCCCCTCCGGACTGATACTACTAGGTAATTTACTGGTGTGTCTGTACGCTTCCCTGAATTAATTTTGTGTATTGAAGTGATAAGCTAAAACCGAAGTTAGAAATATTTATGTACGGAATACAGCGCCGTTGTACTCGTAGAATTTGTCCACGAACACAAAATATAAGTTCTCCGGTGAAAAAGAATTATACTTATTCTTTGATCTGGGCAGTACCCATCAGGAGACATTAAAGAAAAAAAGCGTGCTTTATGCAAAACGGCAGTGAGATTTACCGTAAAGGGTAAAGAAGGTTTCTTTTTGTTCTTCTTGCAAAAAGGGACAAGTTGTTGTCTTCAAATTTTCTATGAAAGAAGAGCCAGGCCCAAATTTCCTAATGGACCGTTTTTACTATGAGAGGAGGCGGGAGGGGGGGGAAACCAGATTTACTGGATGGCTACAGCTTCATTGTCTTGGGGCACAAATTTCCTAGGAAATAAGGGCAGGGGGCCAAAATTTACTAGGGGTAATTTACTTTACACCAGTAAAACCTTGGGAATCACAAGGTCTTGGCTGGGTTGGCTACTAAAATGAGATCTTGGAGAACCCCTCCTTGAAGATACAAATTTTGGGGCTTCAGCTCTTGATGCTGGTAGGTTATTCCATAATGTGGTCATGGTGATGGTACGGGAAAAGAAGCTGTTAGTGTAATATGATGTAGATGAAGACGGTTTGATGTTATTGTTTTCTTTACAAAATAATTTTAAGCTTATTTGATTTATTTTCAGAGTATAATCAAGTTTGTTTTAAAATTGGAAGAAACCTCTGGGCCAAAGGTTGTGCAACTGAGCCAAATTTCCCGCCCATTACTTTTTCCGTGTTTATAAATGTCATGGAGGAATATCACCACCATTAAAAGATAAATAAACAGGGAGAAATAGTAAGAACATTTCCTAGAACAACTTTGAGCGTTGGTAGATTCGGAGTGTTAAAGGTTCCCTTCCCGCTGTAACCGTTTGTTTCGCAATAACTCACCCTCTATCGTGCACACCCAAACACAGATCTCACCACTATCACCTTTCACCGTCCTGCTCTTTAAGGGCAAATACAGTTAGACCTACCAATATCCAATTTTCCTGTTGTATATGTAAAATATCTCGATTAATTTTCATAATTTAATAAACACATATTTTTAATCAGTGAAACAAGGAGTTCCTTGAGTGAAGTAAAGTTTCTAGGAAGAATTTCGAGCATTAACCTTTAAAAATACCATCAATTTCCTCAATAGGATTTATAAAGCAGGAATCAATGTCAAAAACCATCATGTTCATTATTTTGATAACTCCCGGGAGTCACCTTGTAGATATTTCCCAAACGGGTGCTCTGTGCTATACTTCCTTCTTGACAGCCTTGATGAGTTTGTTAACCTTTTTACTTATCTCAACAATTTAAATATGCACATGTGTCATATTGTTTTCATTAAATTACTAAACCCAGAACAATTGTAAGAATTATCTCCAATAACGCCGCGTAATTTTAGTCCCACTGAGATTATTTATTAATAAGTTTATAAATCTTGATTTTATACTATGTAAATAATAATTAGCTGAGTCACAGTTATCATGAGCAAGGTTTGAGCTCGAATTTGATAGTTGTGCTTTGATTTTAAAACAAAAGAAAGAAGTTGAGAAAAAATATCTTAATTGGAGTATACCTTATTATGTTTGTATGATACAAATTTAAAGCAATCAAATGTGTATTATTTGTAAGCGCTAATAAAACAGTATAAAAACCCTGTTTCATTATGTGAATCTAGCTCAAAATGTAGGTGATTTTAGACATTTAACTTCATGGATAACCAATGAGTTGACTCTTCTGTATCTATAAACAAGGTAAAGTACAGATTGATATACATTCATTTAAAAAAAGTTAAATTATTATACATTAATTTAAAAAAAGTATACGCATGCATTAATAGATGCATCATCTGAATATGTGTTGACGAAACTAATATATTCTTTCATTTTCGAATTAAGTTTTGTTTCTTGATATCATGTCAACTTCACGATTCAATCCCTTATTTCGTTGTATCAATTTTGCAACGTATACATATGACGCCTATATTTCTTTTAGTTTGATATAGATCCGCCCTTGTTTTGTTACAGGTGCCAGGGAAGTTCATTACTTCCACTTTAAATTGATAAACAGTTTATATCGTTGTATCGTTTATCATTGTGGTAAACACTTCTGGTTTTTTTTTTCTAGAGCAATCTGATAAACTTGTTTGAAAAATGAATAAACGTAATATTTCTTGATCATCAAACAAATCAGAATTTTACATGAACTGAAGCTTCGATTAACTATGTGAAATTCCTTTTAATATCATACTATGAAAACGGCGATACAGCGTTATTGGCTAGTTCTGAAGCAAATATCGACTTCCTTAAGCTTATATCCATTCCTTAGACATAGTGACGTATTGACAGAAAA
This sequence comes from Chiridota heheva, assembly GCA_020152595.1. Lineage (NCBI taxonomy): Eukaryota > Metazoa > Echinodermata > Holothuroidea > Apodida > Chiridotidae > Chiridota > Chiridota heheva. The sequence continues at coordinate 47,905 of JAIGNY010003797.1, forward strand.
AAAACAGTGATTTAAAAGGAATTTGTTGTAGTGATCAAATATTTGCATTTCACAATAACGAGGACACTTAAAGAAAGAAAATTATAACAAAACATGTTTGTATCTCTTCCTGTAGTAAGTTTTTGAAGTTTAGGCATCGTAAGCAATTATAGTTTACAAACGGTTATATGACGCTCAGCCACTTTGCCATCTCCGACGACTCCAAGGCTGTTCTTACTTCTTTACTCAATCTTAAATGGGATAACTTCACATCCCACCTCCTCATCAGGAAACCTCTTTCCCACCTTTTGCATAAAAAGTATTATTTTCTTCTGGATACCCAGCCATGTTGGCATCCCTAGTAATGATAGGCTTGATGCAGCCGCTAAGCTTGCCCTCAACCTCTCCCCTACCCCATAACCCAATACCCTTTCTGACATAAAACTGCTTATCGCTTCCCTTGTTCGTGACCGCTGGCAAACCTCATAGGACTCCCAAATTGATAACAAACTCCACGTCATCCAGCCCACCATTCCGATCAAACCCACCATCAACAACCTCTCTTGTGTCTACAACGTTCATATTACTGGTCTTAAAATAGTTCTCACCCACCTCACTCATTCTCCCTCCTTATTGGCTCCCCCAACCCCCCTCTGCAACAATTGCCATTGCACCCTCTCAGTCCATCACGTTCTCCTTGCTTACCCTCTGTACAACCTTCCCAGAGCTTCCCTCGCTCCCCACAACTCAATTGCTGAGTTCTTCCAGAAAAACCCTTGAGATAAATTATCTCCTTCCTTTATCATGCTTCCTTCTACAACCATATTTAGTCCCCTTTTCCCACCCCCTCTTTCTACCTTTTTTTTTTCTTTACCCATGCACCTCATCTCTCGATGCCAGCTTTCTGACTTTTAGTTCTTGTATTTCTCTCATTTCCCCCCTGTTTTCTTTCTTTCCTACCTCTAGAATGATCTAACCTCTCAGGCACAATTTGACCCTCGTTGTTGTGGTGCTGTTAAGCCCTCATCAAACAAACAAACACACATTTCTATTAACTTCTATTGTTTAATCATCCTAAAATGATTAGCATTCGAAGGTAGGTGGTAAAGTCTGCTACTGACAAGGTCAAGGCATAATGAGTTTTAATTACTGATACAACAACTTTTAGTCAGATAAAATAACCACAACCACCCAGCTCTGATATATTCTGTTGGTTGGTGCCACTTTACTTCCGGAAGATGACATCATTTGCTGGAGTGAAAACAAAGCTCTGCACGATACAAGTCTGTATGTTTTTAGCTTAACAACGACTACGTCGTTGAGGTTATAAAGTGGGACGAAACTAAACTTATCTCGCCCATCTTTGCAATGTATCTAATCAGAGGTTTTGACCAGGAATTTGTGAGATTTGGCCGATTGAAGAACATGAAAATCAACACACAGGGTGTATTCAGCTTTTCATTTACTCTTTGCATACTTGAAATAGAGCTATTTTAATTTGCATCAGTTTCACCATTTTACAAAAATCTGCAGTCAAACTGGAAAATATGTGCTGATGCGTAAATAATTAGTTCCATGAATACAAAGACAGAAAGAACTGTGCATGTAGCCATGTCTTTCTACCTCCATGATGTAGCTATGCGTAGCGGTTCACAATTGTAATATGACACCATTCCTGATAAGAAATTGAACCAACAACAAGTCTTCGAGCATAAGAAATTTGGTACCGACTTATTATAATTTACTTGTCATTTGCAAGAGTTACATATTTATAAAGGGTTACAGGAAACAAGGCACATTCCCTCTCCCTCCCCCACACTCACCCCAATAATAATCAGTGCCACCAAAAGGAAGCCCAACGCCCCAGGAAAACCCAAATGTAAATATTATGATATTTTGAAAGAGGAGGGGGACAATAAAAAGCTTAATGTCCATAAAAGCACAGCCACGTGGGTGAAAACATCAGCCGAAACCCATGCTTTACAATGGCAAAAACCGTATAAATTGGACTGAGAAGGCCTTAACTCTTTGCCCTTAAAATATTTGAAATATTTCCCCAAATGTTTTCCCGGGCCTCGGTATTCTCTCGACCTTGGTAGGCCTATGATGCCTTTTCAATGTAAAAAATTGATTGATTTTGGACCGAAAGTTTGAGGGGAGGAGGGGGAATAAATGGTAGGGAGGGGGCAGTGGCATATCCAGCATTAAAAAAGTAAGGGGGTCTGAGAAGGTCCTAGACTCTCCTTCTCCTCCCAAGATGGAATTGTTCAAATTTAGCCCACTTCTGAGGGCAATTTTGTTTTTAAAAAGCAAACAAGATATAAAAAAAAGAAACAAAGATTATCCTAATTTTTGAAAATTTTCTAGAAAAAGAATGGATCCCCAATCCCCGCCCTGTGCCTACGCCACTGGAGAAGTCAATAGTGGGGGCAATCAGGCTAAATTATCAAAATATACTATACAAAAGAAAGAAGAAACTTGTTTCTTCGCCAAACGGACCACGTGGAGTTTGTTAGAAAATGTTTGTTTACCACTCCTCATACAAAAAAAACGTTACGACGTAATGATTAGTCCGAGAACATGGTAAACTTTTTGTCATGGATGGTTATACATTCATGATACATGATATTGATGTCACCTAAATACATTTTTGAAAGGTTGAAAAGGCAAATCTAAAACAATAGCAACAATTTTCTGTCTCAAAACGTTTGAAGAAGAACAGTGGTCAAGCTTTTTTCAGCACAAATGTGCAGTGTAATGTAACTATGGGCTATATACAGTGAACTATGCTTGGAAGTAGGTCATCATTCAGCACAGATGTGCAGTGTATTGTAATTATGGTCTATATACAGTGAACCACGCTTGGAAGTAGGTCATCATTCGACCTGATTCCTAGCAAAATAATTTTCACAAAAACTTTAATGGCCAAGGAGCTAACTTGTGTGGAAGTTCCTCGCTACCACTATGATAAAATGGCCATTACTGTGTGATTTAGGGCTTGGCTGGGGAAGGGGGGGGTGCAATTTTCCCCAAAATTTTCGCCGATTCTTAATTTCTACATGTAATGTATATGCATTACATGGGAACAAAAGACATATTTTGTCCCCAGATCCACCATGCCAATGTTTCTCATATTTTGCCCCCTTGAAATTTTGTGCTAGCTACAGCCCTGGTGTGATTTACTGTGAATTTGCATGATAATACTGATGTTTTCTGGTTTAATATGAACTAAAACACGAAATGATATAAAAGCTAGAAAAGACATTTTTTAACTTTATTTTCCTGATTTGATTTTGCCTGAGTACTAGAGTTTATGCCCTGATTGAGAATTGTATTGCTTCAGTATAAGGAAGAAAATATGAGAATGCCTGCCAATAATTTGCATTTATGTTACTTGCCCCCTCCACATCAAATACTTTTTTTTTTTGAATAGCCCTTTCTTCCATCCCCAAATCTTTTCATTAATACATTGGGCTGGGTGGGGTTTTTTTTCTTCTTCAATATTTATGTTTTCCTGAAGGTGCTTTCCAAACATGGTTTCATTGTTTGGGACCTGGGAGTAAACTAAATTGGTAACTTTGGTTGCTTGTGTACTTTGTTACAGGAAGCTGCTATTTGAAAGTAGGCCTATGCAGACTAGTGTTCTTGTATATGCACCATAACTCCTTGCCCCAATGTTTTGCTCTAGTTTCAGGAGCTTTGTGGGGGGTACATGATAGCTTGAACTGCTCTGAGTAGTTGGTACCCTGGGAGTAGGCCTAACCTGACATTAATTTCACTGTATGTATCTCAAGGACCTTCCTTGTAAACATATACCTGTGGCCATGCCGAAAAAGGCAAGACCTCATCCAAATTTCACAAATAAATTGAAAATCTCTTACTTGGGTCAGGGTGCATGGCGTCACCATATGCAGGATATCTGCCATGGGGTATAATATTCAGTTGATTCATGTTATTATTGACATATGTTATTATACTCTCGTCAGCCAATTGGAAAGGTAATTTGGTTATGCAGTTTAAAGTAATCTATTAGTAAAGGCACTGCTTAAAAATTTGGCCTGCAATTTTGAAGCAACAAATTAACCACATTATTTCACAAGATTAACTTTGCATCCTAACATTGAGGTATAAATAGGTCTAAGCTCAATAGTTTATTTCACCTTTCCCCAGCAGCAAAGATAAACAATGCCAGCATTGATTACAGTTACTACTTATATTTCAGAGGATTGCCATTATATTCAGATGTGTGTCACTAAAAATACCATGTAACATCAGTGGGAGTAGTTGTTATCTTGTAGGAGCCTTGGAGAGGTGAAACTATACAGTTTTGTGGTTTGGGAAACAAAGAAATATATAACTTTTATTCCGACCGGTGTAAAGAAAAGTAAATTTTGCCCCTATCCCCAGTAAATTTTGTCCCCCTCAGCCCAAATTTCCTAGGAAATTTGTGCCACCCAGACAATTAAGCCGTAGCCATCGAGTAAATTTGGTCCCCCTTCATAGTACAAACAGTCAGCTAGGAAATTTGGGCCCCCCGGTCCTTCTTTCCTAGGAAATTGGTTCCCCCAGACCATAAAGCCTTAGCCATACAGTAAGTTTGGTCCTTCATCATAGAAAAAAAACAGTCCGCCGCTCATCAATACAGGATGTAATTTCATAGGCTACAACTTTTGATGACCAACAATGATGCGAGGTGTTTTGAAAAAAACAACAGATTTTCAAAGTTTCAATTTCAATTGTCTACATTTGCTCGAGGTGAGAAAAACAAAGAAAGTTGTATGAGAGTTGTGTCGGTATTGTCATACCTTAAAAATCCAGATTTGATCCTTTAAGAGTTTGCTTAATTACGTAGCATGGGTTATCAGGCTTATATTGTGATTAGTATCCAGTCTTTGCTGCTGACCTCTTTGCGTAAGGGTGTTGCCGAATTTCATCTATGGATTAATTTCTGTCAGAAAAAAACAAACAAAAACAGTACATTGTTTGTGGTCAAATTCTACAAGTACAGCGGCGCTGTATTCCGTACATAAACATTACAAATTTTGGCCATGGAGGTACGCTTTAGCTTATCACTTCAGTACGCAAAATTAATTGAAGGAACCGTACAGACACACTAGTAAATCACTTAGTAAAATCGTCCGGGGGGCCCAAATTTACTACACATTCCTTAAGAAATAAGGACCGGGGGGCCCAAATTTACTACACATTCCTTAAGAAATAAGGACCGGGGGGCCCAAATTTACAGGGGGGCAACATTTACTATTACACTGGCCCTGCTCCATTTGAGGGCCAGTTGAGATGTTCCTGTTTTAAGCAGAGCCATTTCTAATGCGTATTATTTTCAAATATTGTTTATAAAATGTTCAAAGGCCAGTTTGAGGAAAAAAATTAGGTATATTGTTTTTGTAATACTTTTTTAATTGGTAATGCTTTTTCTTCGTGTTTGTTTGAATGTACTTAAATATACAATGAGGTATGGTAGATCGATTTAACTCTTATGAACATAAATGTGTAAATGTTTAAAATTTGGTAATGTTTACAAAATGTATGTTGTCACCATATATTGTGGTGGAATTGACATTCGCCCTCGAAATTGTCAATATTTGACCTAGACGTGATGGCACCACCCAATGGAACACACATTATTATTTAAACAAAAAGGCTTATTTGTTTATAGAAGCATAGTTTTTCAGATATCGCTATGAAGTGATTTATTGCTAATTGTCGCAATTTCTTTGCACCGAATGTTGAAAAATTATTTGTTTTTATCTTCTTGTTTGTTGAATGTTGTAAGAAGAAGGGTACAGTACGTAACAACATTTTTGAATATGAATGTGTAAATGCTCGAAATTATGTTATGGTTCCAAAAAATGCTCTCGCTATATATTGTGGTTGAATTGACCGTCGCCCTCGCAAAACTTTAGTAATCGACTGAGATATGACACCAACCATTGGAATGCACATTATAAATTATACAAAAAGGCTTATACCTTTTTGTTAGAAGCACTATTTTTCATACGCTATGAATTGCAAATCAGGAAACTCGTTAATTTTATATATGTGTGTGTATTGATTTCAACAAATATTTGCCTTCAGAAAAGGCCAAATTTTAACATTTTACATTGTGGAGTGAAAATGCCTCACTGTTAGACTGCTGCCTTTGTCCCACCCCAACCCCTGAATTCATGCTTGTCAATCTAAGAAAATCAACACTCACAACATGCTGGTAAACCTGCTGAAATAGATTAAAATCAAACTTTTTTCAACGACTAAAACAAGCACCACCCACCCGTGTCACAACATCAAAATATCGTTGAGCTTCAACATCATTGATGTTCTGGTTACTGTATGCGGTACGTATGGCATATATAAACAAACACAGCTGATCGCTTTGTTTTTCACTCCATGCGCACGGTGTACTATGCGGTCTAATGACCTAGGGTCACAAAGTACCCCGATATCCAACTAACAGAACAAATCTAACAGTCTTTGTTGTTTTGCAGATAAGCAGTTAGTTTCGCCTTTGTGTTTTGATAAGCATCACTGTGTAAAAGCGACAAGTATAGCTTTCAGAATAGCAGGGCAATGATGTTGTCTTTTTTCATTGTGATGCTAGAAAAATTAAAGTTTTTTTAGGGAAAAGGAGAAACAATATAAGTATGTATACAATTTTTGTGGCATATAACTTGAACATCACTGTCGTGGTACCATGAAACTTCACTAGCCAACCGTCTAACCAATGCGTACCCATCGAGAGAGACTTTTTCACTATAATCACAATTGTACCTTCTCTCCTACTAAAAAAGAAAGGATATGTTTAATAAAGAAGAATTTGTGTACTGTAAGTACACTTACCATTGTTTACAAGATTATTTCCTGTGTGGAAAGGACATCTGATATTATTATGTGACATAGACATGACTCTAATCATATGTAAAAGAATTCAATATTAATGTTAATGATGATTATCTCCTTCCTTCATCATGCTTCCCTCTACAACCATACTTAATTCTCCTCTTCCACCCCTTCCTAATTTGTTTTGTTTCACCCATGCACCTCTCATGATCACAGCTTTCTGACTTTTGTTCTTGAATTTCTCTCATTCTCTCCCTGTTTTCTTTCCTTCCTATCTCTAAAATGATCAGACCTCTCAGGCACAATTTGACCCTCATTGTTGTGGTGCTGTTAAGACCTCATCAAACAAACAAACAAACAAACAAATGATGATTTCCTAAATGGGTGCTGTTGTTATTACAATTTAATGACTCGATGATATTAAAGTGCAGTCACATTCGACAAATTGGGTTCTCCCCTTTCTGTCAAAACGAATGAAATGGAATTGACGATGAAATTTGGAAATGAATGGTAATATATGGGCACAAGTCCAAAATATGAAGAAGAAAAAAATGTATAGAGCACATCAGACCCTTAGCTTGATTTAAACAGGGACAGGGCGCTAGATTTGTGGAGGGGCACAATAATGCATGCACGAAACGTGCTTTTTCGGTGTGGGGTCTAGGGGCTCCTCATTAAGGCTTAAGCCCCTGGTGAAGTCTGGGAATTTAGTTATATATATGTATGTATGTACAGTATGTATGTATGTATGTATGTGTGTATGTATGGGTGTATATATATATGTATATATATATATATATATGTTTGTGTGTGTGTATATGTATATATATATATATATATGTGTGTGTGTGTATATATATATATATATATATATATATATATATATATATATATATATATATATATATATATATATATATATATACATATATATATATATATATATATATATATATATATACATATATATATATATATATATATATATATATATATATATATATATATATATATATATATATATATATATATATATATATAAACTGATTTACATAGTACTTGTAATTGATTTTTTTCTTTAAACACATTTGCTGGTTTTTGCATACAACACAAGTAGCTGAAAAAGTCATTTTCTTTCCATACAGTAGCTGTCAGTTCTGCTGTAATACTTAAAGCAGTTCTCTGCACGTTCCTGTTTAATACTTCAGTGTTATAATGTTTACATAGTCCTACCATATTCTAAGGTCAAATGCATTGTTTTGTAAGTTCTTGTATAATGTTTTACTTTTGGTTTAGATTAGTTTTTGGTTTTATTTTTCATTATTTGAGTTATCTTCTGGATGTGTTTTGCAGTACAAAACAAAAACATTTTCGTTATTCAATTCATACACTTATAGACAAAGGAATTAGGAGCAGGAAATAAAAACCAGAAATCAAAAGGTTGTGTGATTCCGATCGATGCCTTATATTTTAAGATGCTGTTGTCGTGCAGGTGGAATGGTAACATTATTTTATGGACTCCTATTAAATGTCACTCCTTACATTATAATTAACATCTAAGGATATCGAGATCTGCTTATAATTTCATTTTGTTAATCAGTTAGAGCCCCAGTGAGACTCCATTTGAATTTCAAGTCAGCATGTTTCATGGCTCCTTCCTCTTCAAACAGAGAAGTGTTAAATAGTATAGTCATATAAAGCAGGTTTTAAAGCAATATCAACTTTAAGCCCCAGTGTTGTGAATGACTCTTTGATGTCAATTTTCCCCCTCCCTTAGTGTGGGAATGAATCTGTGATTGGTAGATGTTAATACACTATTAGGTGTTATTACACTATACACTAACTGTTTTAAGCTGACAAGTTTTTACATTAAGTTTTAAAATGTAGATAGATATATTGTGTATTTTACATCTAGTCTTCAACAGTTAAGCTTATATAGAAATAATCCACCTGTGAAGAACTGACAGATGAGGACCCGCCAGGAATTCAACCTCCGACATCTAACTTGGCAATGTCATAATATGACCAATGGACTAAATATTTGTTTCTTTAAAGTTTTTAGATAATTATACAAAGTCACTAATGGTGACCAACCCGTGAAACATCCTTTGCAACTCCAGTGTTGCGATTGTTCAGCATTGAGAAGGAATGCAATTCAAAGTTGGAGTCTTCCCACTGCACCGTCTATTAATTCATCTAGTATTTGTCCTGAGAGAACAATAATGCTATTGGCCTATTAAAAATAATAGCAAAGACCATTTTCTCATGATTTTATGCTTTCTTTAATCAATTGTTGTAGTTGTTGTTTGTTAAACATCAACAAACAACAACAACAAGCTTTAATCAATAGTTAAACAGAAAACTGTTGTTACAGACTTTTAGTCCTTGCTAAAGAATCACATTGTTTTTACTCAAGCTGTTAAAAGGATAAGCATTTCAAAATGTATTGCTTGCTACAGTAGTAAGAAAAGTATTTTAAAAAAATAAGAGAAGCTTAGATATTAGTCTTATAATTTCAGTAGCATGTGTTCAACTTCAACAGTGCTCACAGAAGGTTACAAAAGTGTATAAAAGCTAATAAGTTGAAACAAAACATGATGTACCATACAGTATACCTTTAAAGACATATGTTTTGTATGCATGGTCCCTACCCATAAAGTGCAATGCTCACCGAAATTAATGAAACAAAACATGGGATATTCACATCTTATTCAGTTCATGTCTCAATCACATAAATTAATAAGCGCATATCTCCCCCTCACCCCCACCCCTGCCTTTTTTTATGACAGCTACAAATATGTCAGTATTGATTAAGCCTGCAGCATGGTTTGCTTCATTTGCTTTTGCCATCACATTCACTTTTAAATGCCACCTGAACTTTTCTACTAGAGTTGGAATTAATTATAATCTTTCCCATGGTTCTGAATTAAGGTGACAGAAATGATATCAATATAGAAAATATATGCTTCCCTCTTTTGCAGTTTAATGTACTATTTATCTCACAATTACATGTGGATGTTTTTAGAGCACACATTTACCTCATATGTTGTTGTTTACTCAGGAAATCTATTAAAAAATTCTTCTAGTTAATTCCTGTTTTTCCAACAGTTTTAACCACCAGTGCCATTGATTTTTTTCTTTTCCAGGTCTGTTTTCCACCTAAACTTCCTTGCAATTTGTTGATGATCTTGTTATAACTTAATTGCAGAAATAGATGGGGCTACAGTAAAATGAAGTGATCCCTCTTAAAAGATGTTACATACAAAGTGAACATATGCATATAGTAAAATCATGTGTTTAATGCTGAATCTGTTGCAATTGGTTGCAATTGCAAATCACATGTAAGCTAAAGCTTAATTAAGGATATAAGATAATGTGGTGGTACATTTTCATTGTGTATACTAGGGCAGGATAAAAGGAACATAATGGTAAAAAAATTAATCAATATCCTTCTCTGCTAAGGTGATATTTATATCATAATTATTTCTTTTAAGTTTTTTGGCTTATGTTAGCAGGTGAGTCAAATCCAATGAGGTAACTGATCTGTCATCTGATTGGATAATGAAAGTAGCTTAAAGTACAGAATTAAACATTTTAACAAAATGCATTTATAATGATTTTGAAGAAAGTAAATGTGATGTCAATCTTCTTGGGTACTTTCTAACCCAGTAATTTTTAAACAAATTTATGTTATTTTCAAAACTTAATCTTACCTGTACAGAACAAGAAATCAAAGCAGTTTATTCACAGATCTGTTTGTCTGTCAATCCTCTATAATATAAAATGGATATGTCTAATTAACCAATCCTTTATTGTACTTCCAGCTAGCTCAGTAAGACCTAGCAAGACTCCTGGAATCTTGAGACTAGTAACAAGTTTCACACCATCAAACCCAAAGTCAGGACCAGTGTCCCCCTGCACAGTCGCAACTGCAGGGAGGATGTTGTTATCACCACATCCGCCTCGGCCACACCTTTCTCACCCTCTCTCACCTACTTTGGGCTAGCTGCTCTTCCCTGCCCTACATGCAACACCGATCTATCGATCAAGCATATCCTCTTAAGCTGTTCCTTATACCTAAACTCCAGATCACACCTCTTCCCCTCCATATCAATCTCCGACCTTTTCAAGAACAATCCTACATCCAACTTTATCACCTTTCCCCACAACAGCAATTTATTCCACCTGATCTCAACCTCCCTTCTCTGCCTTACCTTTTTCACCTTCTTTTTATTACCTTAACTTTATTCCCTTACCCACCATCTCTCCCTCCTTCCCTCTATCCCACCTCTCTTTCTTCTCTATCCCACCTCTCTTTCCTCTCTGTCTTAACTCAAGCATCTTAGTTTTTAACACCCTCTTGGCACATTTGACTCATGACTGCCACGGTGCTGTTAAACATCAACAAACCAAACCTTTATTGTACGTGTTGCAAATTTATACTAGTTGTGAAAGTTAGTATTTGAATCTGTCTTGTCTTACAGAAACAAGAAGAAAAGAGGAAAGCTGAAATTGAAGATTGGGACAGACACCAAACTGGTAAAGGTTACAAGTCAAAGGTTAAAGTTACAGAGGTGAGCATTCAACTACAGGTTGCAAATTATTTGATATGAATATCATAAGCTCGTAAGGAGTTTTCTTATGTTATCTTCTTGCTTGTCGATCCTTCACAAATGTTATATAAGAACTGAAACATTTATAAATGACCAAAAGGTCTTCAGCATATGAAATGAAGATTGACCTGGGGAAAACAGTCTATTGACAGTCAGTTCCCAGCCTCACGTTAATGAGGTGGTTTGACGTCATCCTCTTCGCACAGGGCCCAGCCCACTTTCAGAATTTTGCAGTTTTCGCGAAACCGATTACTGGAAGAGACAATGTTTTATCACATGGTGTGTCACCTGACATTTTTGTAGCATGTTAGGTGGGAGTTTGCTGATTTTTGTTTCCATTGATAACAAATTTTTCATATTTTCGGACTTGCAATTTTGCATAATTGTCATTTGGATTTGTGTACTAAAATATTGGCTCAATTTTGGGGCCAAATTTATGCCAAGCTCCTATTACTGGCTTCCTTTAAATTAAGATAAAATTGATAAATAATTCATTAGACGACACTATAAGCTTTCTGCCAGTACTAAATTTGTATGGGCACGGTGGCAATTAGTGACAGTGTTTTGAAGTCGAAAATGACCACCATTACAAAGATTAGCAATTTAATTTATGTAGATTTTTATCGCGATCAAGAGTAAATTAGTGTGACCCTTGTTGTCGTGGTGCCGTTAAGACCTCATCAAACAATTAGTGTGATAGCTAGGATAAGATTTATTTAAACATCCATCTCATTTACTCTCACCTAGCCCTGGGCATAGCTGTTATGTGTCACTTGATTTCTTTCAATCTGTGCAGTGTTGAATTCAAATTATAGATAATCATAACCATATTTGAAATGTGGTGTTGTATAGTGACAGACCAGTGATTTTTTATATTTGTATCATTGTTTAAGTTGAAGTGTGAGCAAGGTCTGTTGTGAAAATGAGAATAGTGTTTTCATGGTTACAAATCAACCATGGATCTAGGTTCTATAGTTACAGGATAAAATTAACAATCGGGTCATTTTCAATGTCAACCTGTGTTGCCGTCAATGCCGTGTTGGTATGCAGTATTTTTAAAATTGTCTTGAAATACCGCATTAGACAATAAAGGGAATACCTCAAGACCAAGAAATCTAGACTGCAAATTATCTACTAGTTTAGGCCTTAGCTTGAGGACTTAATTAAGCAATGTGAGTGGTTGTAAAAACTTGTCCTTTTTATGTGTATGTGTTTCCATTTTTCCAATTGAGTGTTTCATTGATCTCTAATTTCTGTTGAAAAATTCTAGTGGCACTACTTATATACATATGTACCTTGCATGGGGTTGTTTTTAATAAAAAAAGTAAATTGTTGTGAACATTTTTGTTTATTGTCTGCAACAGTTGAAGAACAGTACAACATCTGTTTATTCTGTTTATATTTGAAGGGTATTGTCAGTATCAGACGTAAATAAAATGTTGAAGAAAAAGTGTCTTTCTCCTGGGAATACATAGCGTTGTCAATTTTTATTGTTGGAGGTTAATGCCATTGTGCAGGCATGGTTATATAAAACACCAGTAAAAGTGCACATGTGGTCCTTTTGTAGTATATCATGCTGTGCCATACAACTAGCCAATATTCTACACAGGCCTATTCATACAATGCGTATATGATTATTATTCGCTGTTTTTGGATATTTTGTGAATTACGTGATTTTCTAATGTAATTTTAATTTTCAGTGTTTTGGTTTAGAAGTCATTCTCACACTATGAGTCGGTGTTTTTCTGACCCAAGTCCATAAAAAAAAAATGAATATATTTTGTTTTATTTGAATCTGTTTAATATTAATGGGCATATATTAAATCGCTATCATAGTATATTACCAAAATAATCTCAACTTACATTAAATTTTTGTCAGAGGAGGCAAGAGTCCAATCCATAGTTCACTCATGAAAATTCACACAAGGCCTACAAAGCAACAATGTGTTTTTCAAGTTGGAAGGAAGTACATGAAATCAGGGATTTGTTATTTGGGATAACAAATCCCTGGTGAAATGGTTTTTAGCAGTATAAGCAAATATAAATGTATTTAACCCAATGAATTAAAGCAAAAGAATAGTGAAAATACTACTGCATAGGCTGAATTTTAGAAAATCTGTATTGACAGATTAACACCTCATTCCATACACCAGGGTTCTAAGTATCAAAACCTTGCATGCACTGAGTACGTGTATTCAGTTGCCTCAAGAACCTCTATCCTCACTAAATCTCATTAATTTTATTCTGAATTTGATATACAATTTAGATTCCCCGTGTAATCTGAAATATATTGATTGTTTTTTAAAAGAAACTATCAAGTTATCAGGGAATTACGAAGGGTAGCTTTGTGGCTATTTCGTGCGAATGCCATTTCAAGAGCATTTCACGAGTAGGCTTCATTGAGATTCGATTATGATACCGATGTAAACAACACTACATGACTGCACATTGTCCAATCATGATATGGATTGTATGATATTAGCGAAATCAACATGGTTCCTCTGAAAGTTGATGCAAAGCTTGCGAGCTCCTGACCTTCCTCTGATTTTCATACTAATTTTCATAGATTTAGATAGAAAAGATATTTTTTCTATCATCTATGTAAAGATCATGTGGGCCCAGGTCTGGAAATTTGTTTTGCAACCACGTTTTTCAACCGCCTTTTTTTTTCCGAATTTTTTATCGTTATAAATCCCTCCGATTTTCATTATTTTTTGCTCGAATTATTTCTTGTAATGTTAATGGATAGTATTTTCAAGCCTTTATTTGCCTAATTTTCATGTATTATACGTTTTTTACCATAACAAAGCTGTAATCACCTTCGAAAAACAGCATGTTTCAGCTCATTATATATTCATAAATCCGAGTGGGTGGAACACGCACAGAAGAGAATAAGCGACATTTTGTGAGGCTGGGAACTGTTGATCTTCAGTGAAAGAAATTTTAGAACAGAAATTTTAAGAATTACATTAAAGATTTTGAGCTGTTTTTGCTTTTATATTTAATTACTATATTAAACACTTTTTTTAAGTTTGATAAACTATAAGTACAAATATGGTACATGTTATTTAAAGACTATTCTGTTGAGAGTTTTAAGCTATTTCTGGTGAATACACATTATGTTCCTGTCCATTAAGTAAGGGGTTTGGACTTAAACAAGTGTCACAACCTTACTTGCAAAAGTTGTAATACGATTTATAGGTTCTGCCCAATTAAACATTGTTGCATAGATTCTTAAGATTGAAGAATATTGCAGAATAGAATGATAAAGGCTTTAGTTTGTTTGTAATCACATAATTACACATGCCACACTTTTGTGTTGTTATCCATTCACTATACTTCTTGAGTTGAATTCAAGTATACTTTTATTTTTTGCAGGATTATTATCCATCCACAGAATCAAAGAAACAGGAAACAAAGCCCAAGAAGAGGATACGAGGTGGTAAGTCACTAACAGGATTGTTACGCATTCAGGGATATCAAAGAGCAGTATACAACATTAAAGATATTGAATAAAGCTATTTGTTTTGTTTTTGCACAACATATGGGAGTTAGAGTAGAACATATGTTTTGATATTCTGAAAAAGATGTTGAAAAGAAACAGAAAATGTGATCCTTTTTTTTTTGTAAAGCAGGTCAGACAAAATTATGAGTCACTTGTGAAATGTCTTTCTTTGGTCTTTTCACCGAGCATCTCTAAAGCTAATTTTAATTCACTCAAAAGAAAGTAGAAATGGCATTTATACTGTACATGATGAAACCCACATCATCACGCTTGTTTCAGCTTAAGCAAACAGAGAACGCAACCTTATCCTCAAAGGAGACTTCCCTGATTTTTGCACAGATGTTTTTTTGTAGACTTGATATAACTGCAAGGAAATGATTAAATAACTGTTTACAAATTTTGACTGTTTACAAATTTTGACTGATTAAAAAAGGTGGGGTTGGGGGGTCTGTCAGGTAGCTGAGTGGTTAAGTTCTAGCTATGCACCACTGTGTCTTCAAAATGTGCAAGGTTTGATACCTGCATGGAGTTGTGGGATTTTCTCCGGGTACTCCGGTTTTATGGTTTTACATGTAGCATGGTTGCTCTTGTTGAGAAGCACCAATTCCCAGATAAACCACAAAACGAGGCTTATTTCATGTGAAGATACACCTTGATCAAGTCATTCAAAAATAATTATCGATAAAAGAAAGTAAGATCCTACTGGTATGAATTGAATTATTGTCATACTTGCATAATTATCTGCAGTGGGACAAAGTTCTTAGAGCTTGACGGAGGCAAAGCAGGGATTAACATATGGACCTGAGACCATCTAAATTCATGATTGTCCTGGAAGTAAATAAGGTTGCCCCGCGAGTCAATTCAATTGATTTGTTTCCTCACATTTACATTAAAGCAATCAATAACAAAGTATGTGTAACAAGATTAGAACAGTTGTTACAAATAAAATATTAAGCAAATAATAATAATTTGCAAAGTATAATTAAAAGGTATGATGTGAACAGTGCTTTAAAAACACTCCATAAGAGCTTAACTGGTAGAAACACTCTTTTTGGGAAAGAATGAAGAAAAAAAAAATGTAATTACAATAATATAATCCTAAGTAAAGATACCCCACCAACACCATCCCACCGATGCAGGTTTCAATTTAATTTTTGTATCTAAACTGCTTAAGGGAAACTGATGTTGATTTGTTTGGATCTTCCAAAGTTTTATAGAGCAGTTTCTTCAATTGAACAATGCAATATTTTGATATGCTTATTAGCACATTTCTTGTTAAATAATAAACTGTACACATCAAAACGTTTTTGGGTGTCCAGGACAAGTGATATGTTAAACTGTGAGATACAATGCTAGACCTGTTGTTTTAGAGAAAAAAAAAAAATCATAAGAACGAAAAAAAAACGGACTGCAAGAAGTTAATATTTTTCTTTCATTTTCTTTTTTTTCTTCAGAATACAATCCTCTAATGGGTGCAGGTGGAGGAGTTGGCTTTCATCCGCCTCGTCGTAACTTCAGCAGCGGCGGCGGAGGATGAGGTTAAACTTCCAATGCAAATTAGTGTCATGTGACTTACATTATGGGTCTCCATTGAAGGAAGTGTTAATATCACAAATTGTTCATATAAATGTATTGTGATTTTTTTTAGCTGTGTAAGTGATGGGAGACAACTGGTGCAATGACACCATTATACAAGGACTAGTTAAGTGGCTTGGGATAATTGAAAAGTGCAATTTATACTTCTAAAATCATCATCAAAATATGCTATAGGAACTACAAACAAATACCCATCTTGTTTTGATTCTACTAATTCTTGAGGTCGGATATCCGGAATGTCAACAATGTAACAATGCTTTTTTGACGACCTCAAACTTCAGTCAAAGGGAAAACAAACAGTTAGTTATCATTGCAGTCAATGGGAGAAAAACATATTTATTGTCATTTTCCAACAAATACTGGACAGAATTGATTTTTCTTTAAATGTGATGTGTATTAGATAAGTTTCCAACATATACGAGTACCATTAATTTTCGCAGACTGGCTGAGGCAACACAAGTATTCATCAAAAATATCCCATTGACTGTAATGACAAAGTTTCCCCTCCAACTTGGCAAAATCGTACTGAGCTCGCACAAGGTTACGTCGACTGACCGCGAGAATCCAAAGTATCAATCAATGAGATCAGAGCAGGGTAATAGTCAGCTTTGTGGGCCCTTTGTTTGCAGCTGCCTTGTTCTATTCTAAGCGCTTTGAGCAACTTCAGTGCTCCATAGGAACACAGTATTATTATTATTTAAAATCAAAGGTGTGTACAGTTTTAAAACAGTCTATTATATGCCTTCCTGTTGTGGAAACCCATACAAACGTCACATGACATATTTGCATTGGTTTTATTTAAGAAAGGAATCATATCTAACATAAGCAATCCCTACATAGCGCAAAAATAACATTTGATATACCGTGTTTGACATAATAAGTGCCCAGGGCACTTACAAAATTAGAAATGCCCCACTTTTTAGACCCCAAAATTTCCTTCTGATAAGCGCCCATGTTCCAGCTGCGTACAATGTGATATGCAAACTGCATTGTGTGAGCTGTGTCTATGATACTAGCCCCATAAAACCCACCACAAAAATACATGAGCGTCAGTCGCAAATTATTCATATGAGTTAAGTTATGAAGCCAAAAATGTTGGGTGGGCGCTTATTAGAGCAGGGGTGCTTAATACGCCATATACGGTATATCTACTTGGGGATTTTAATTGACTCTAAGCAGAAGCTTTGCAGCCATTCTTTTCATATCAGTACTTCAAAAGTAAAATTCTTTATTTTTTTAAAGAATTGTTTCCCTTGGTATGTGTTTGTATCCTTGTTATGTTAGATATGAATCCCAGGCAGTAATTGTGCAATAAGGCAATAACATGAACATCCTTATACGTAAGTTTCACTTTTAAATATTTGATAAACCACCTCTCATAGGTTTTTTGCATTTGTAATTGTTCTTATTTTAGCTCAAATTATAAGAAGCATGTGATCTAATCCTGGTACTGTGTTTAATGTGGAGATAGATTTCAATCTGTGTGTTATGATTGTTTGAAATATAATGGTTCAGTTTCCACTACTACTGATAAGCCAATCAGTAAAGATTAATACATTTTTTAATTTTCATATTAAGGTATCAAAGCTAATAAATTGTACACATTTTAATGCAGTTATAACTAATGTTCCCCTACATTCCCACAGATTTTCAAGGACTAAGCAACTTGATATAACTATTAATATGAATTATCATGAATAGTTCTTGTAGTATTGTTTTCGGTAAGGTTAAGTATACCTATGTACCATCAATATGGTAGAACAGACAGTTTGTATTGGAATACAGTTGGTTAAGCAGTTTGTTAAGAGTTATTGACCCAAAAGGCAAACAGTGTAGGTTTGTTACTTCAGTAAATGCATTCAACTGAATAAATAAACTTCTCATAATTAAACTTTGACACTTCAAAGCTAAATTACCTCACACAGTCAGACAAATTTTGGGGCTATTTGTTAAGTAATCTGTTAAGAGAACAATTTTTTTCTGATGGTAAAAAGAGACAAACATGAAAGTTCATGAACTATAATAATGTTCATACTGTTTTGTAATTGTGCCCTCTTTGTTGCTGTTAACGATCTGTAAAGGGAAAATCCCATCTTATACTACAAATGGCACCAACACTTTATTTTACTATTGTTCATAACACCTCCTTTTTAAAATCAATTGAAGATACGCATGAGAAATTGTGTTTTTTTTTCTGTCAAATTGTTTAGTTAAACTGTTTTATTTAAAAAAAAAAGAGACAGTTTAGTAAAACTGTTTTATTTTAAAAAAGAGACACTCAGGCTTAGGTTTTATGTAGAAAAGGGGAAAATACTGAAAAAATTGGGGAACATTGTTTTCAAGCAGTTCTGGGTTTCCCCATAAATTTTAGTGGCGGTGGACAACTTGTATTAATAAGATAATGATTTGATTGTAGCCTTCAAATTAGCTCAATTCATTCTTTAGTCATACCAGTAATCCATGATTGTGATTGACAACTACCTTATGGTATGTCAGAGACTTCCTTTTAATTGATTTTGTTTGAGGGTAGTTGCTTGCGGAGTAGTTAGTATTGTGGAGAATTATTGCATTTATGAATATTCAATAGGTTGAACAATTGGCGTTAGCATTTTAACCTTTGTCAGCCTTTGGTTATCTTCTTTTACCCATACATATTTGCTATTAGTGTCTTGTTGGGGAAAACCTTGAATTAGAAGAGTGAAAAAGGACAGGAGTTCCCACAATTCCCTGCGATTGTCACAATTTGTCACCTGTTAGAGTGGAGTAATATTATCAAACCCCACTGAACTTGCTTTTGTAAGAGGACTAATAACTTTCTGTTACAGTCACAAGGCATGTCACATGTGTCAGAAAAATGTCACCACACACTAATATTGGCTTTAAGGAGCATTCTGACCTGAAAGGCATGGAGGGATGAAAGATTTACAAAGGGAACATTGTTCACATTTGGAGTACAGTGTGGTTCTAGCTGGATAACACCACTTTAAGTGTTATAGACATATGAGGAACTTAACAGTCAATTAAGACTTTAGTGTTTAAAGATTTAAA